>CM069449.1:77444502-77621337 GCA_035610835.1 Ophiura sarsii | reverse complement strand
ATAGTGATGCAAGGCAAGTTGGACACCATTTTATTCATTATTATTGGGGTTGAGGTGACTAATAATTGTAATAATATGGGTAGGACCCAAACCAGACTTGATGAATCTATTATATTTTTGAAGGGGGGGGGGTATTTATTTTTTATTTTGAGAATTAAAAAATAACAAGGTTTTATTCGCTATCAGATTTTGTGAATTATTTGATCTCTTTGTGCAGATTTTCTGTTTTGGGTTGTTTTTGAAGAATTTTATTTACTAAATCAATTCTAGTACAAATCATTTAATGTTTGAAATATTTATATCTATTTGTCAAGATTAATGTTTAAATAACCCCCAAATTCCGGCAAAAGGACAACATTTTCCTCCATATTTATATGTATTTCTTTAAATTCCGAACTAAAATTTCCCTAAAAATTCCAAAATTCCATGCATGATTCCTCCAGATCTGCCTATTTTTTCCAGACCTGGTGATGTGCTGTTGAGGCATCTGCACCCCCCCCCCCCTCCCTCCCCCTCCCCTTTGGCATACAAGCGATTGTTTTTACTCGTGAGCATTGAGACTCAATTTCAGATCAAAATTAGGGTTTTTGAAAGAGAAAATAGGTGAAATGAAAGGTTTGAGACTGCTTATTAATCATTGTTATCACGCAATATTTTTTTCTAGCAACATGGTGACAAAGAAATACTTGCAATACCCATGCGTAAATTTGTTTGCCTGTGCAATTATTTTTAACCAATTACTTTAAACAAATGGGTGTGCAATTATTTTTAACCAATTTCAAAACAAAATTGACTTAGTCTGGGCCCATAAAATGTTTTTAGGGGGAGGTCACCTTTACCAGTCAGTAAGATCGAATTAAAATATGCGAATTTTTAAATTCGTGCCTGACTAGGGGGGCCGCCATTTTATTTTTAAAGTATATTAGTGTCCCGGATGTACACAGTTAAGTACACAGTTATGGCTCATTCCATGAAGTTGGGGCATATTATGTGACATCCAAGTGAAATTTTCAAAATGGATATTTTCCAACTCTTTCAGGTTCTACATTTACCAAAGTCCAATGTAGAACCTTTTTTTTAATGTAACATTTGGTGTAAAATAACCGCACATGTTCAACAGTTGGATGACATTTCCAAAAATCCTGATGCTACATGGACACCATTTCCCATTTCCATATCATTTTCTAATAAATTAGCTTAAGATGTGGGCCAAGTTTCTATACCTCAATTAACTACTTGGAACCACAAATACATTAAAAGAAACCAGATTTGTCTAGGTTAAACATAACTTAAAGAACAAGACATCGTAGATTAACTGTTTTATGTAAAAACTCATTGAAAAGTGACTCTTTATTTTGCAATTTGTATAATGAATTTAAATAAAGTACATATCAATATTTGTTTGATGTAAAGTACTCTATAAACAATGCACATTGATTACATTATAGTCATAAAGTAAGTATATGAAGTATTATTTACCTGTATAATGTTAAAAAATGCACTACCAATGCTACATGGACACCACGTCTTGTAACATTGTTAATAATAAGACTATTCATACTGTTACAATTATTTGAGTGTGAATGGTTTGTTTACTTGTTAAATTAATATCATAACATGAAAAGAAATTCTGATTCAGTGTTTCCCTTTCAATAAAAATGCATTAATAAATACAGACATACAAGCAACATTAAGAAATAATTACAATCACACTTACCATTCACAAAATTATCTAATGTTTACATTTTGATGCTACATAAAAGTCCCGATGCTACAACTGGACACCAGCGACTGATACCTTGATAAAACTAGCCCACATGTGGCAAATTCCAAACAAACCTGATAGCTATTGACCTCTATCCTTACAAAAGAAATATGGAATGTTTTATTTATCTCCAGGGGGGGATTCCCACAAATTGCATAGGATGTTTATCACGATGCTACATTTTATGGTTAGGACACCATGGCACACGGCACGGTATACTTTTTCATGAATATATGGAATGGTCTTCATGAAATTTATTCTCATTTGCCATAGTTTTCAATTGATAAATGCTCTTAATTTTGGAAAATAATTTAGAAATGTATGATAGAGAACTACCCCCATTCAGCAATGAAAACTCCCGATGCTACACGTGTATATTTTGTGGACACCATGCGTAGCATCGGAAAGGCAATTTTCATGTTGCTTGGGTGAAAAATCAGTCCAGCGTGACGAGGTGTTTTGGCCAGTAAACTATGAATACATGTATCTTTTATTAATCAAATCGATTTCCAAGCAATTCTATGATATTTTTGCCTACATAAAACTCATATTAATTGTTGCCTTTTCCATGTCACGTTTTTTAGCAAAAATGGTCTTGGACACCACCCTATTTTTAATTATTTTTCTTCAAGAAGGGTCGATTTTTAATTTTTTTTCTATGATACATAACTACAACCTATTACTGTTCTTTGACACATAAAAATATTGATATACACATAGAGTAAAACAGTTTATAACCAGACTTAAATCCCAAAAACTGCTATTTTACCAAATACCCCAACTTCATGGAATGAGCCATAGAGCAATTAAAGGTTTTTTTGGCTGCGGGGAAATTCTATTAATTCGGGGTATGTTAAAACTTGTGAATCCGATTGTTAAATGTATTTACTAACGTTTTACCGATGGCAAGAAAAATCTATCGAAGGAAAAAGGAGTAAAAAGTGATTTTAAACCAAAAAAAAAAGAACAAATTCGTTGGTGTAAGAGGTGGTTTTGACGTCATTTATTTTTCGGGGTCAATTGAACGCACAAAATATCATCTGTAATCGAGTTAAAGTCAAATTTAGTTTATTTAATAATAAACTGGGCAAGAAAAGGTAAAAAACGGGCGTTATTAGCAGCAACTATAATGACGTAATTTTAAAAATGGCGGCCTCCATGAATTCGCCGCACGAATTTGAAAAGTCATATTTTTTTATTCGATCTTACTAACTGTTTACTATACTATTAATACTGCCAATCTGTTATTATAAAAAGCTGGCATAACATCACATCTGTAGGTTCTCATAAGGGACAGATTCCTTGGAAGGGGTTTTCCCCATATAAGTTCATTTACAGTTCAAATTGAACATCATTAGCTAGCTTCAAGGTGACAAAAAACCGCCTGTTTTACGGGCAGACGGACCTGTAGCAGGGTTTGTTGATCGTAATTTATTTTTTCAAACATTAAATGTCACCAAAATCTGCAAAAATGAGGCATTTTTTTAAAAATGTGTAGGAAAATTTGGAAAAATTTTTTTGACATATTTTCGTCCAAAAACAGCTGATTATACATGATTTGAGAAGAAGAAAAATCGGGGGAAAAAAAAGGGTTTTTTTCCTTCCTCGTCTTAGTGCTGTCTGTTCTTTCAAGTTGATCAGTCACACAAGGTTTAAAAAACATGTTTGTTTCAGTAAAATTAAAGATTTAGAAATCAGCAAAGCAAATTATTGCATTTTTTATTCATTTATTCAAATATGGATATGCAATGCTCAAAAATGAAAACATGAGGCGAGGGGCAGACTGTAATAGAGATTTTCAAATTATACAATGTATAAAAATGAACATACAAACATGCACATTCAAATGAACACACAAAATAATAATTGCCTGACTGACATTTGACATTAAGGTCCACCCCCCCCCCCCCCCCCCACCCCACCCACTTCTAACCCTGAAGTCACGGCTATTACACCTTTTTAAGGATGAAAGAAGACAAAAATTGGGGTTTTTTTCTCTGGCATTTCTATACTGTAAGCTAACCCGACTTTTTGACTTGCAGTACAGCACCAGACTTAAAGTTAACCCTAACCGCACTGAATCTCACTAAATCTCACTGCCAGAAACTATCTCCAGGCACGTGCTGCTGCATTGCCGCGATGACGTCACCTACCGCAGGCATATGTGGCCACGGAGTTTGTGGCCGCATATGACCTAGGGAGTTAGCTCAGTCGGTAGAGGGACAGACTTGGGTGCGGATGGTCCGGCGATCAAATCCCGGGGGGTGCTGGGTGATTTTTCGGGTAAAAAAAATAGAACTTTTTCCCCCCTCCCCCCGATACGCACAAAAAACTAGCTTTACTGGTTAGGGTTAAAGTCAACAACAAAATATTGCCCTCAAGTACCAAATTTTGAGGTCGGTCAGTTTGTCGATTTTCTTCTTCTTTTCACTGAAAAATATGACTGTTGTGGTTCATGTCAGGACAAAATTGGTAAATGTCAATTTTACTAATGTTTCTAGTGTGATGATATTTAAAATTCCCAACCATTCAAGCAAACATTCATTTCGAGTAGAAAATAGTAATATTTTGACAATTTGGGTAACATTTTAATCTAAAATTAAATACATTTGATTATAGTGTTGGTCGCTGAGGGCAACACAACAATTTGTTTTGGCCAAAAAAAATGTTTCTTCATTTTTTCATTTTTTTTTTTGGCTGAAAAATATATGGTTTATGTCAAGACAAAATTGGTATATGCCCATATATCAATTTAACTAATGTTTCTAGTGTGACAATAGTCTAAAAAACATTTATTTAGGCTTATTTATTCATTTCCAGCAAGAAATATTAACATTTAGACACTTTTAATCAAATTTAAATCTAAAAAAAAAAAATGGAAAAAAATGCGACCCTAGTTTTTACGATTTTAGGGTCGGTCGCTGAGGGCAACACAACTCTTTCTTTTTTTTGGCCTTATATCTGGGTTTATATGCCAGCTGGAGAATAATTGACACACTCTGTAAAACCCAATTCAGGTAGAATAGGAGTGGGTGAACGTGGTATTTTTAATCTCTAGAAACGCTACAAAAGTCATGACTCGACAAGTCTTGCAGTGAGAGAGACATGCAGGGTGAGTAAAAAAAAAGTGTACTCAACTTTGGGGTTTTATTTCTAAACATCTATGCAACAATTTCTCAAATTATTTATTCTGACAGAGAGGCTGTCTCATTAGCTTTCAAAAGAATTTTAATTGGTCAAAATTGGTTGAGGGAAACATTTTTTTATGCCCATTCAGATAAAAGTGTACATTTTAAAAACCGAACAAGATTTGTGATATTTCTCTAACAAGCTCTTTTGAATTTCACTATTGAATAATGGCACACACTTACAGTTTCCACGATAAATGATTATGTGCCCTAGGCGCTTAATAGGGATAATACGGTACTTTATTATGCTTTCTTGTGGGCGTGATAATTAATATTTTATCGTGATATTATCGCGTAGCGCGATGTCGCCCAGTCATAGAGAGTGTTTCTACTGGGCAACTCAACCCCCCCCCCCCCCCCCCCCCCCGTGAGTGCTAAACTACTTGTAAGTCCATCTCCAAGCGCCTGTGCCACGTCTATATAGTGAGCACGATATACTGCGCTAACGAGTAGCTGAGGACCGTAGCTTAATGTGTGTGACATAAGCCGGAGTCTGGAGGGTCCCCAGATCAATTCCCGGCTGGTTCCCAGCAATTTAGTTGGTGTTTTTTCTTCCAACATTGTGATCCCAGTTAAACACCCTTAACCAGGGTTAGGGTTATGGTAACAATTGTTTAAAACATTTTTGTTCACGTTTTATTAACCCCCCCCCCCCCCCTTAATGATAAAAAATGCTACATGTACTACTAATACTAAGTTCATCTCCAAGCAACTGTGATAACAGTTTTTGATGACATAATCGAGCGAGCCTATAGATGAGGTGACCGTTGTTTACATCAGTAGTGTTTACATATTGATTAGCGCCTGGTCTAAAGACATGCTAGGGGTACTAGTCCATGACTACTGCATACATCATACTATGAAAGCAAAACACACATCACTGAGCGCCAATTTTAAAAGCACATGCCCTTATGGTGCGCACGCAAACCGCCGGGCAACCAGATTTAGTACCTGGTCTCTCATTGTGCTTAGGGATGCATACCATGACTTCTGCACTATTACACCGTAAGCATGGTCAATCAAGTGTGAATTAAAGCACATTCCCTGTAGGTGCGCACGCAAACCGCCGGGCACTACGTCACCGGTCACACCATCTATAGTGAGAGTGGTATCCTGCACAAACGAGTAGCTGAGGGTTGTGGCTTAGTGTGTGGGACAGAGGGCCAGGCCGCCAGAGTCTGCAGGGTCTCCGGATCGATTCCCAGCGATTTAGTTGGGTGTTTTTTCTTTGAGTGTGTTTCTACAGAGCCTCCGCCTTTTGCCGGTGGTAACTTAGCCTGCTAAAAAGGCGGTGGTAGAAGTACTGGGCTGTTTCTACAGACGACGTAAAAGACGACTAATCACTTTGTGGGGGTGTGTGCGTAGAGGAACGGCTGATTTCGAAATGACACGGATTAATTATATAACACAACACAACAAACAAGCATCTTGGCAATAAACAAACAAAGCAATTTCCGGTTAGACGGCTAATCGGGCGGCGGTCTGTTTCTACAGAGCTCTGGCGGGCAATTAGCAGGCTAACCTACCACCGCTATCCTTGATTTTCTAGGATAATTTGCCCGTGGTAGATTAGCCGGCTAACGGCGTCAGGACCTGTTTCTACAGAGCTGTTAGACGTCTACCCCCCGTGATCAACCGGCTAATGACTCTCTGTAGAAACACGCTCTACGAAAAAAATTGTGATCCCAGTTAAAAACCCTAAACTGGGGTTAGGGTAAACAGTAATTAACGGTACCAACTGACTGGCCTTTTCGCCCATTAGAAAGTGTCCAATAACGCTTATATATCTAACGGCAAAACCAGGTTTGTTAACGGTAATTATCGCTAAGTTGCCATGAAGGGAAACGGCAAGAAGTATGTACACATTTATTCTGTATGGTATGGGAGACATAAGTACCATTCACACAGCCATTTACGGCCAGACGGGGCTACGCTGACCTCGCTACTCCTGCTAAAAAGCAGCAGTAAGTCAACCGGATTAAGGCGGCGTAACTTACGCTAATCATCACTCAGACAGTCACTACTCCATCAATTACGCGATTGCTACTCCAAACCACCGCTGCTCTTCCTTACGCCGTCTTTACTCCACTTAGTCTGAACGTGACTATAGATAGAGGTTACATGGACATGGTATGGGGTCACACGAGGGGTTATATATGGGTCAATCGAGGTCATTAGGTGACAAATTAGAACCAAAATGTATTGGGGGGGGGGGGGGGATTCACATCCCTAGTGATGTATTTAAAGCAATTAGATGTCAGTTCTCCTAACACTTTCCATGCATTAGTTTTACCATATTATACAAAACAGACTTTTCAGAAACCTTTTCCAACTTTCAAAGTCAAGGATTACTGAACCAATACTAGGCATGTTTGTACTTATTTCAATGCATTTCTCATGGTAATTCCAAATATGGCAATAAAATTCAATATTGTTGACATTTTTTAAACATTTTATGAAATTTTGGGATGTCGTCTGCAACCGCCTGCAACATGGAAAGTCTTAATAAAAGTCTGTCATGAAATAGATATTTATTTTTCAATAGTAAATTAAACTCATATCAGGGGTATAATAATGGTACCTCTACAAGCAGCACAATACAAGCTGCAGCATTCAAAGAAATTAATTTAGTGTTGGAACCCCTTAAAAGCATAGAATAACAACTGCACATGGTTTTTATCAATTTCTTCTCACAGATTCTAGCGAACCTAGGGAAATTTGTCAAAATAAAATCAAACATGCCGTTTCATCTTGTACCATTCGTAAAATTGGACAAGGAGTGTATCATAGGGCTTCGCAATCGGCGAACGAGAGAAGACAGACTTAGCGAAAATAAAGGCGTTTTCTTCAAGATTGTCTTATCACGGGGCAGGTTGAGACATGCAGTGGAGCAACTTGTCTGATTTAAACTTTGTGTGTACTTTTTTTTTGTTAAACTGTTATAAATTGTTGTAGTCTGACACACAAAACCCTCACACAAACATTAAGTTATGGAATTTGAGGACATTAAACACTGTATTACTGTGATGCTTGCTGCAATGAAATGTTTAAAGGGGCATTGAGAGATTGCAGAGAATAATGAAAGTGGACAAAATGAATTTGTTTCAATAGATAGGCACAAAAAAAAGAAGTTGACTTGCCCTTTCCGACCGACCCAAATTTTCGGAAATCTAGGGTCGCTATTTTTTTTTCTCCCGAAGTAAAAAATCAAAAAAAAATTAAAAAAATTGTAGAAAAAATCAATAAAAATATCAACCAAAAAATAATCAACAAAAAAAACTTCTTTAAAACGTGTTTTTGTGTAGTATCTCCCTGTTAACCTTTTTTTTTGGCCTAAGGTACGTAGGATAGATAAGGTACGTTGGAACCCCCGAAGTGTAATAACTTGGTTGAAGCAATTTATTGGCAAGTGGTGCTTGATAATTTCGATGTAGATCTTCATCAAAATTTCCAAATCCTGAAATGTTACACGAAAGATTGCAATTTCAAGTAAACAGTTTCAGATGGTAGTTATTAATATTATCCCAAAGTATTACATAGGTGCACAAAAACCTGCTTTCAAGAAAATTTAGGGCGCATTCCTATACATATCTCTCAATGCCCCTTTAGGATTCACACCACTAAACAAATAATGGAACAGTCCATGAAAGGCCTGTTGAATTTGGTGAGATGACCCTCCTCTTAAAATATATAAAAATTCTCCACAAGTAGTGTTGGCCAAACTTTTGATCGGATGATTATTAAATGAAGATTATCAAACAATATCAGTGCAAATTTTCTTCTTTTGACCAATTTTGTATGATTTTATAGCCATTTAGAGACTTCAAATAATTAATTAGAATTGCATAGACCTAGGCTAGGCCTGGGCAGTCTACAAACATGCGTATCTTCGACGGTGCATATCTCAAAAAATTTGCCTTGACCATATATTTTTTTGCTGTTTGCAGGAAAGCAAAGACCATGATCTTCACACAAAATGCGAAGTTGAAACAACCAGTTGCTTTATAAGCGAGAAAATGGCGTATAATTATGGTCCCTTATACAGAGTAAGCATAGGGGATTTGTTTAGTGGTGTGGACCCTGTAACACTTTCCACGCGGCTATTATTTTTACCATACACAAAACAGATTTTCAGAAACCTTTCATAATTTTCAAAGTCTATCACAAAGATTACTGACCAAACACTAGGCATGTTTGTACTTATTTCAATGCATTTCTCATGGTGATTCCAAATATGGTTATGAAATTTAACAATTTTGACATTTTTTAAACATTTTGTGAAATTTTGGAATGTCGTCTGCAGCCGCCTGCCGCGTGGAAAGTGTTAACACTGGTACAATTACAAATCTGATTCCAATACTAGATTCATAATATTTGCATACACTGAGCATGGTGAGACTGTGAAACACATCAAAATATATAATATGTTGCCAAATGGTACGTATAAGCATATTGTTACAGTGTAGCACAAACATCTTCAAACTCATTGATTTGATAAGTTTTATACATGGAATTTTGAGGATTCTGTCTCAAAGTGTATCCTAAACTGCTCACAAAAAGTATCGAAACACTTAGAAATGATCCAATATATAACGGCTCGAAAGGGTATGCATTAATCGAAGTGCATAATTTTGTTCTGCGTATTTTGACACCTCGATCGTTGAGATACGATGTTGCGGAGCGGAGTTAGGCAAAAAAAAAAATTGTTTGCTTGTCCATAGATGGGTCAAAAAAGTTGGGTCGGTCGGTCGGATTTTTTTTTTTTTTAAACATTGGTTGTTCTGGCCCTACCCTACAAACACAAAAACTAGCATGCACTATTTTGAGCCTTATCAATGGCAGGCTAATGGCAATGGTTAATTTTAGCATGGTTTAGCCCACATTTGATTTGAAATAACCAACATATTTATACCCACCCCATGACCCACAGCATAGCGTTAGAAACTTTTATCTTTAGATCCTAATTACTACGGTATTAAGTTTTATTCTGTTCAAAAGTATAACTTTTATCATGTACCATTTCTGAATTATTTGGTCCTTAACATGGAGGTGACATGAAAAGGGGATTGGCTCACATGAGGAGTAAGGTAGGGTTCAATATAGGTCATTCAAATGAATGTTTTAAAAAATTCAAAAAAAATATTTTAAAAAAAATTCAAAAAGAAATATATATAATATATATATATTTTTACAAAAATTCAACAAAAAAAAGGTTTTTTCTGACCAGTCGGGACTGCCTCACACGGTCGGTCGGACGAGGACAAGCAAACAACTTTTTTTTTGTTGCCTTATTGTCATTTCAATGATCGTGGGTCCAGTTTCAAGTGACAATAAGCTTATTGAAAATGCCTAACTTGTCAGCTAAATCACTCTTACTTAACCCTAACACAGGGGAGTCTAAGGGGGATGTGCCGTGCCCCCCCCCCCAACCCCCTAAATATCCCGGAAGCATGATTTCCTGAAAATAACAGCCCAACAGCCAGCGTACTAAAAATACTACTTCCAAGCCTATCTCCATTCTTCAAGTGCACATGCGGACGGTTTTCAATGACGTAATCAACAGAGCCTATTTAGTGAGTGCAGACTGCACGAACGAGTAGCTGAGAGCCGGGTATTTTGGTTTCATTTTAAATGTTTACCACTCACAAAATAAAAAGAATGGTCTCTGGTCATATCAATTAGGTTTAAAAATTATTGGAAATTTAAATTTATTTCTTAAAATTTAGTCCGGTGATGCATCAATACTTTAAAAAAAAGGTTGCCTGCCTTCCAGATCAACAGTTCCAGTATGGTACATGTTTAATATCAATTAGATATCTATTCACTGCATGTGGAGCAATTACTTCGCTCGCCACTGTATTAAAGGTGTATGTTCCGATCACTTTTTGGGGGCTATGATTTTTTTTTCACATCAAGATATTTTGATATCAGCAGAATCCCCGAATTTTTCTCATTTAATATGTCTGTAAAATATTAAGGGCCAGAAATGTTCCATTTAGAAATTATAGGCTAAAATGTGGTGAATTACTGCCAAAGGTGGTTAACCACCAACCAGTTTGTGTACAACTCAATGGGCATATGTTATGTGACCTTGTGCTTCTAAAAATAGAACCATGGGAGTAATGCAACTTAAACTTTGGAATGCGACAATTTTAAGGATGACCTTTAATGTCAAATAGAAAACATCAAGTTGAAAATCGGGCCAGCAATCGGACCATCTACCTTTAAACTACAGTACAGGATTGTCTTCATTTTCAATAGATATGAACCCCCCTTGCATAACAATGGATCATTCCGGTCATTTGATATGACCTAAATACCCATTATGTGACATGTATTGAGGAGGCTGTCCTGAAATGCTGATGATATTTATTGATTCTATTTTTATCCAATAGTTCCATGGACTGATACGTTCATACTGTAGTTGTATAATTATATTTCTTCGGAAAAATGATGTTTCGTAATATTCAATTCAAGCTAACTTTTAAAAAAATGTTTCTTCTATTTCTGCAAAGTAAAATATATTGTGTGTGGTTTATTAAAACATATACATGAATGGCATTAAATTTAAGTTCACAACATTTCATAAAAATATCGAGACTCAAAAATAGCATTTATACCATCAAAAGTAGGTCAAACATGAAGCATTGTACCATAGTTAATACGATGGTCTGCTACAAAGAAGGCGGGTCTATTGCATGTATTGTACATGTACAAGATTCCGTCTACCACTGTAAAATAACAAATGGATATAAAGCAAAACGCAAATTTATCAACTAGCAAAAGACTGTTAGAAATATGGGAAATTAAACGATTACTAAGGAGAAAACCTACCAGTTAATTTTTGGAGTAAATAGCTTTTTTATAATCTGAATTTTCCCAATTTTTTTTACAAGAAATATAATGTCTTGTGCTCTGTAGAAACACACACATAATTCTACTCTGCCTGGTGCAAAAGCTGTGAAATCATAGAAGCCTGAAGTTTGATGAATTTAACGTTCTAGTACAAGATATTATTAGGGAGTCACTCACCTTCATATCCCATGCGTAGAAATGTGGGCCATTCTGTTCGAGTAGCATACTGTTTTTAAAACATCTTTATATTCACAGCCTTATAATATCTAAGGATCTTCATTTAGTGTTGGTAACCAATGGGGCCGTATGTGGCCACCACTGGGAAAACATCGTGGTGGTATCGGCATAGCATGGAAGCCACAATTGTCATTGCGTAATGTTTTATATGTCCACCTCCAGATCTGATGATAATTACATGAGTACACTCACATTTCTGTCCTCGCATCCATCATCTATGGTCAAAGTTCAATTTAGTTCAGTTTTCATTCATCTTCCCTCGTCCAATGATCTTTCAGCAGGCAGTCACATTTGTCCGTCAACAGTTTTTGACTTTGATTCCAGATCAAGAGTCTCTGTATTAAACCCCCTGAGAACTACTGGCCGATTGGTTAAAAAAATGGTACATCATTTATTGAACCAATGAGAGACGTTGTTAGAAAAATTGAATCCCTGATAAAGATGGGAGTGAAACATTTTACAAGCTGAGTACATCTTGTAATAAACCAATCAGAACCACCGTAAGATAGACTCCTCTTTTGCAACTGGTGTCCAGTTGCAAACATTTATTCTCCCTCCTCCAAAATCTCTCTTGTACAGGGAGTAAGGGTTGTCTACTTGCCCTTGTATCCGAGATTCTCTTGCCGCTAATAAACTTTTCCTCCGAATTCAACATCTTTTCATCTAATGTGGGGATGATGGCAAGATTTCAGGAATGTTGTTTAACAGTTTCCTCACTTTGTAGTTAACTCTTGCATATTTGGGAGTTGCACCTTTCTCTCCATAAATGTCAGGCCTGTAGAAGAATGAATAATATCAGAAGAAGAAAAGAAGAAGAAAAAAATTAGTAAATAAATAATATGTCCACTAAAATAACCCTTTTTCCTTTGCACATTTCCTGTCTACCTTTAGCTGTGCGTAACTTTAAACTGTGGATGGATAGAGTGGTCTTGGTCAATCTCCTAAAAATACACCTGGATTTTTAAATATTTTGATGGGGAAGATATCAAGTATCTCTTTCTTCCAAATTTAATTTTAAAAATAACAAATATAATGATAAATAAAATAAATGTGACAAGTGGAGGAAAGTAAACACTACGCTGAATGAAGGGGTTATGATGGCATGATGACCTTGAAATCTACGGAGCTCAATTACATGGTTCGATAAAAGGTATCTAAATTATTCCTAAAATCATGATTGAACCCAATATGATCAAACCAAATATCAGTCTACACGCTGCTAAAGGCTATATTAAAAAAATCTTTTGTCTCAGAGCTCTTTCAGTTTTTCAAAACCTAATGCGGAATGCAATTTTTTTTATTTGTTATAAATATTAAATATTGAAATCCTTGTATTTAAAATGATATGATCAATGAAATCTGATTTTTTTTTTTTTTAAATGATTTTTTTTTTTTTTTTCATAATTTTTTTCTTCTAACGCACGCGGGAGCTTTGAGACAAATGATTTTTTTAATATAGCCTAAATAAAAATCAAGATGAACTTTGACTGCTGCTGTTGTCTATCAATTTCTGGCTCTATTCTAGACATGTAGTTTTGATGAACTTTTATCACATGTTTATTTGTCATATCATGTAATCAGATGTGTTTCATGTGTAATCAGATTATTAATGACCTCTATGGAATGTATGTAACTCTGTGAAAACCTCACAAAAAATTAAGCTATTATAATAATAAGTGTCTATCATTAATATTTGTATTGAAAATTAATAGATTTTGAGAACTTATTTGTCTTTTTTTGGATACAAACAAAGCCCACCCTGTCCGAAGTTTTTTTTTTTTTTTAGGGCGTGATGGCGTTTTTTAATATGATTTTTTTGAAATACAAATTTTACAAAATATTAACAGCAATTTTCGAATTTTATGTGTTGAGAAAATATTTTTAAAAATAAATATAAAAAAGCGACCGGCGAATTTCACGATTTTTGGGTTGTTCACGGAGGGTAACCAAACTTTTTTTTTGGGCCTAATCAAACTCCATTTTTACATTGGAACCATAGCATATTACCTGCCATGGTTTTTAAAAACAAATATTTTATAGGGGATTCTAAATTTACCGCCAATCATGTCCACCATTGGCTGCTTGAAATGATTTTTTTTTTTAATCAGTAAATTCAGCGTTTTTTTGGCAGAAAATCTGTCGAAAATTGTGTAACTTTTTTGGTAAAACAGGGTAGGGTGCTTTTCTGCGTTGCCTAAGGGCGTGCCGTGTTCATAAATACTTTGGTGGGAGGGGGGAAGGTGGCTGGAAAATTTGAGGGGGCGGGGTCAACAAAGTTTTGAAGCTACTAAAGGGGGTCCGAAAAGTTTCAAGAACCTCTCAAGAAAGGGGTCAAAAACGTTTGTACACTCATTAATTTCCACAAGGGGCAGTCAATCAAGGGAGTTCCTTTAGTCAGTGGCGTAACCAGCGGGGGGGGGGGGGGGGGGGGGGGGGAGGGGCAGGGGCGCCCCCCCCCCAAATGAAATCAATTGGTGTGGGTGTGGAATGGAGCCCCCCCATTTCAAGTCACTGCCCCTTCTTTCCCACCCCCCCCCCCCCATTTCAAGTCACTGCCCCCCTCCCCCCCCCCCCCCCCCCCCAATAAAAAAGTATAGTTACTCACTGCCTTTAGTATACCCTACCACTGCATGTCCTCAATGGGGACTTTTAAAGAACCCATACACTTCCACAATGAGGAATACAAATGGTAGGGTATTCTAAAGCTTACCCAAAAACCAACCCATACGTTGGTGGTTTTTTTCCCCCCATGATGAATAATACCAACTGATGACAAATAACACTAAATATGATTTGCTGTAGGCCGCCCCCCCCCCCCCCCCCCCCCCCTAGGACCCGTAAGAAAGTTAAAATAATCACGCAATCTATTTCCCGCGCGATCCGTGAGGTATGACGAGTTTGGCACCATCCCAATGGCCTACCACATATCGCGGACGGGGAAAGCCCGCTATGAACACTAGTATTACATGATTACCTGTTCTGGCGCGTAAATTCAAGGCCGTATCGCACATGACTCATTTCGCACATTCGATCAGTTGATTTTCAACAATGCAAACACGAACCGGCTGGCGAATTGCAAAAACATGAAACACGTGGTCCGGCCGCGACATGCTTGCGAGACACTTTTGAGAGCAGTCACATTAATGTTATTTTCAATAAATTTGCAGCAGCGCCATCCACTGCACTCGGCAGCAGGTAGGTCAATCGCGTGCGGCGAGGCACAGTCTCTTGATTGCGCAATCACAGCGTGACCGTATAGCGTACCGCATGCTTGCTATTTCCGACCATTATTTATCGCAAGAAATCATCATTGTCGTCACTAAAATCATCGAAAACTAATCACGAAACTTCTCCCACGGAAAACTGTACCGTGATCCTCACCTTTGATAGAGCTGGAACAAACTGAAATGTCTCACTAAATCATGTTTAATATGTTGACGTCTATCCGTGTACGACGAACCATGGACTTTTCTCAGAAATTCAGAATCAACATTTGATCAAAATCAGTCCGTAGGCCTGCCTACTCGAAAATGAGGTGTTGTTGTAAAATAAACCACCTAAGCTTCCGCCCGAGTGCTACATGTACAGTGTACCTCTTTAAAGTTGTACATCCATCACCTATTCCAGTCTTTGATGATGCGTGGTAAAACATGAGAAAAAGAAGACGCGACGCTTATCTTCTACGTATCACATCAAAATCACCAACAACTTCATGTTCGGTTTTAATGTATAAATTTACCGACGGAAAACATTTGGCACTTGAAATAGCTAGCTGGAGCATCAAACATGAGCAGATATCGCATGCATCATACCTTCAAAATGCCGTCTATCTCTATTCCGTATCCGGAATGCAGCGTGATCGTCGTCGTCGGTGGATGCAGACAGAAAGGGCGTGGCAAATTTGAAAGGGTTAAATGTCTAGACAACACAATGTGACATATTTAATTACACTCATTAGATGAATAGATTCACCGTTTCCCATTGTGATGTTTATCAGTTTCAATTTCCTAACAAAATGACCAAAAAAAACCCGACGGAAAAAATATTATATTTATAGGGGTAAACGGTATAAACGATGTATTAAACACTACGACTTGCACCTTTCCTTAACAAATAGGCCCTGTGGATTTTAAACAAACCGCCCATTTAAAAAATAATAATTAAAGCCCGCGATTTGGAGGGCTGGCTGTAGTAGGTAGATAGGGCACTTTGTCGCGTGTTTGATCGGCGATGTAAATTTCGGGAATTATTTATATTCAAACGTAAATTATTAGTTTTCCTTTAATTTTGAAAAGGTCCAGGCCCTGTTTGTGTTATTTTGGCTATTTTGTCCCATCAATCCATCCATTCTGCTTCATTTGCATGATCACTAGACACAAGACGGAGGTCTGCAAATCGATGACGATATATTTGGAATCAGACGAAAAGAAGGAGATTGACGCGTGACGCGGCGTGTACAAAACATGATAAAATATCCTGGGGGTAAAATGTCCTTTTAAGACCATCGAAGAGAATGAGTAATCTTAAGTGAGTAAACACGGGGTAAAACAATGCACTGAAGGTAATGATGATTTGACAACTGAAGACTATATCCACTACTCCACCGCAAAATAATCTTAATCTTGCATACGGACTTTCTAGTACGAGTGCATCATAAAGTCTAACTACTCTACCAGAATTCCAACTGCTGATTCTAAATAAAAACGGGAAAACGTTTAACGTTTTTGACAACGGGAAACCGTTATATTATATGGCAGTCTGGGACCGGTATTAATCATATTTTCCCATCAGCTAAATCCACTCAGGATCACAATAAACCGATAAATTAGCAGTTCCTATTAATATTATCCTCCACACTTCCATTATTATTCTTCACAACAGTAAACCGTTATATTTATTAGCAGTATGGGTTCCTAATCCTGCCTTTGCACACTTCCCCCAATCCTACCTTTCCCCCATCTTCCTATTCCTATATACACTGCAAAAACTGTGGTGTTAAATTTAACACCAGTACGGATTCACTATAGGACCACACCACCTGGTGTTAAAATGACGCCATCACTAGTGTTACAACGTTGGTGTTAAATATAACACCAATGGGTGTTACAATATGACAACACCAGTAACAATTTTACACTTTCTGGTGTTAAAACATTAAATACTTTACACCTTCTGGTGTTAATTTTTTTTTTTTTTTACACCTTCTGTTGTTAAAATATTAATGTTAGACAAGTTAAGGTACTTTAACAATAAAATACTTGCAAATAACATATTTCACTGTTCAACCGTTCAAATTTATTAAAACTTGAACGTTTTTGTGAATTAATGTTATTACTTGCCATTTAATTATGGAATGGTGCATGTTGCAGATCGAATCACTAGATCAAATGTATAAATATACAATCCAAAGTGTTAAAAAACCAATATAACCCACCCCCGTGCGCATGTGTGGAATAGTGACACCCATGGGAGTTATTCTTACACCAAGTTTAACACAAGAAATTTTAACACAAGAAATTTAACACCATGAGAAGTGTTACATCAGTTATTCCTATGGTGTTGACCTAACACCAACATTAACACCAGGAGCGTAACACCGGCTCAGTGTTGCAGTTTAACACCGGAGTTTTTGCAGTGTACACTTGACAGTTGAGTCAATTCATAATCCAGCAGGTATTATTAATCGGTTACATTTCATAAGAGCTGTCTGGATTGCGCCTAATAATCAGGAACGCTGGAGAATGCCCTTCTGTAAATCATTGTTACCCAACTTTTTGTAAGTGTGTCCGTTATATTCATAGTCCTCCATCTCCACACCCTTCCATATCATCTAACACTTGACAGAGTCAATATTTTAAAGGCATATTATGTGATCTTTTCCAGAGAGCGCCCTCTATTCATTATTTTTTTTAGAAAGTAGATTTTCTTGCAGATTTACATTTCTGATCATAAATCATACATACATTCCAAGTTACAGAGCGATACGATTCCTAATTACCTCAAAATCATGGTTTTAGAGTGAATTTAGAGTGAAAATAATAAACTGTCGAAAATCTTCTTTCAATTTTTTTCTCGATGTTGAGGGCGTTCTCTGGAAAGATCACATAATATACCTTTAATATGATAACCATGGGAGAACAGGATAACCCATCTTAATCCGAGGATTAAACATCTTAATCCGAGGATTAAACAGATATGCTGTTATATTGATCATGCTGTTGTCATTGCAGTACATCTAATTCCTTAGGAATACTACTTACTGATGTGCTTGACCAAATTTATACTCTTCAATTTGAAGGGGTTTGAGCTGCGGCGTGTCAAGCCGTGATTGACCACTTAATTAAATCTGTTGGGTCTGTCACAAAGAAGAGTTTAAAGACGCCACCACAATGCATTGCGTTTTTGCAAAATGCCCTCAATCTGGTCTCCAATTCGTCTCCGTTCCCATAGATGCACAAAATCATGGCATCATAGTTCATTAATTAGTTTTCAGTTGTTCTTTTTCTTACAAATTCTAAAACTCAAGAGCTCCACAAATGCATCATATGATAAAAACCTAAGTTGGCTTGTGCTCCCGCAATGCATTGTGGGATATCCTTAAAATCTTCTTTGGGTCTGCCCATCCTTCATTGTTCTAGCAAATTTATTTATTTATTTATTTATTTATTTATTCATGGTATACAAATGCCAGCAAAACAGCACAGCTGATAACACTGGCTTACAAATTACATATCATACATAGTAAAAATATAGAAAAAATATATATATACATACATAATATTATAAACAGTTAACATTGATTTAAAAGACGAATGACATATGGGATAGTTGAGTTGTAATATCTGTCAGTTCTTGTTTTTGGCTCCTGGTATTTTTTCTGGCTCCTGAGGGAATACTTTGTTGCGGTTTTCGCAGGGAGCAGATGTTGGTGGCGCTCCGAATTGAGGAGCTTCTGGCCGAATTTCAAAACCAGTTGTTCCCGGCGGTCGCTGAGTTTATCAATACCTAACTCGAGGAGGGCAGTGTCATAGTGTTCGTACCTACTGCCAAGCATGAGTCTACAAGATCTTTTTTGCAGCATCTCAATATGCTTACTTTGCTCACGGGTGATGGATGGATGCCACACCGGGCAGGCATACTCGAGGAGCGGTCTAATATAGGTTTGATACACGGCCAGAAAGTCCTCAACTGGAGCACCAAATCCTCTAAGGGCATACAACAAAAATAACCTTCTTGATGCTCTGCTGATCATTTCAAATGATACGAGGAGACAGATGTACTTGTACTTCGTTGATTCTGACCATGCGGACTCGGAGGAGAACTGTAGTCCATCACGATACAGATGTAGCTGCGTCATTCACCAATATTGCAGTATATAAAATGAGCGCGCCTAGTCAAAGCGCTGGTGTACACACTCACGCGTAGAAAGAAGCCAAAGACACATACGCACGCTGGCGTACATGTTGTGCCTGTATACATAGTTACACTTACATCACTGTCCAGAGGAAGGGAAATAGGGTATAGACTCTGTGCCATCACAAGAGCACGAAACCGCACCCCTCCAAAGAAGATTTTAAGGTCTTCCCACAATGCATTGCGCAAACACCAGCCAACTAAGCTTTTTTTACACGATGCATTTGTCGAGCTCGTAAGTTTTAGAAATATCAAAAAGGAACGCCCCCCCCCTTTTTTTTGACAGGGCCCCTTTTTGACAGGGCACCTGCACCCCCTTATTTTTGACAGGGCGAAAACGTTAAAAATGTGTAAAAACATCGCCGAAGGGGCTCTGCCCTCTTCAACCCCCGCAAGGGGCTCCGTCCCTTCACCCCCGCAAGGGGCTGCTTCCCCCGTTTTGCCCCCCCCCACCTTATTGAGAAATCCTGGATACGCCGCCCCTGATGTCTATGGGAACCGAGACAAATTGGAGACCAGAATTAGGGCATTTTGCAAACACGCAATGCATAGTGGTGGTGTCTTTAAAATCTTCTTTGGAGACTCTCTGAACCTTGATAATGATATAAGCCACATACATCTGAGTATAAGCAGAGACCCTTTGTGCTCTAGTGTTTTTTTACGAAAAGACCTTGCTCATCAGGAATGACCAGGGGTATTATATAGGCTCATTCTAGTGTGAGGGCTTTTTATAAAAGGTAGCCCACATACAATTTGGTGACAAATGTGCGTTTTTTATCTCTCCGCACGCAAAAGTAATCCAAGCGTATGTGCGCAAAAGTAATCCAAGTGTATGGGTGCTATTTTGACATAAATTATGCAAGCAACACCCATACGATTCACAATGCGCCATGCTTCGCCAATAAGCTCTTCTGAATTAATTCGCTGCTGTAAACAGCTTAGCCAATTTGGAACTGACTGAACTATAGTATCCCCTACCACTGCATGTCTTCAATGAGGACTTCTAAAGAACGACTCGGACACTTACACAGTGAGGATTAAGAATGATAGGGTATTCTAAAGCTAAGCCTGTAGGTGAGATTCTGGGCACCTATATGCAGCTACGGAATAAAGCTATGTCAGATTCTTGGCACCTACATGTATATGCAGCTACGGAATAAAGCTTTGTCAATACTGCGCTTTTTATTCTGTTTCTATGTCTAATATGTGGTCTAATTTGACAAATTAACAATTAGTCTTGTAAGTTGTAAATTAATTAAAGGTAGATGTTCCGATTTTCAACTTGAAGTTTTCTATTCTACATGAAAGGTCATCCTTAAAAAAGTCGTGTTCCAAAGTTTGAGTTGCATAGCTCTAATGGTTCTTATTTTAGATGCACAAGATGCTGTGAACTGTACCCATTGAGTAGTACACAAACTATATCGGTGGTTACCACCATTCGCAGTAATTCGACGTTATTTCATCGATTTCTCCGTAATTATACCGATTTAGGCCGTCAAATTTCAGTATGATGATGAGAAAAATACGAGCTTTCATATGATATGAAAATCTCCGTATGTTTGAAATAATTCTGTGTTACGAAAATGTGATCAGGTCATCTACCTTTAACCGGCCTAAAAATAAAATAGAGCCAATCACAAACAACAAACACAATATTATCATTTTATTTGACATATTTACCAGTGCTAAACGGTAAACCAGCAAAATCATGAATATCTACGACCGTTTTTAACCGAACATTCACATTATTCCTGTAGCTGTATTCTATTTTCCTCTATTACACCACAGTTCAGTTGTGGTCTGATAATTGTATTTTACATCCTCACACCAGTGCTTTGGACCCCGGGGGGGGGGGGGGGGGGGGGGGGGCACTCAACTATTTTTGAGGTAGGGGTGTGCCACCCAGGGTCTCAAAAGGGGGAGGGGGCTACAGAACTGAACCGAGTGGATTTTATGACGAAAAATAGGGTCTTAGGAACTGGCCTATAGTTCAATTTTGATTAGCAAGAACGCAAATTTTCAATTTTCTTTGGTTTTAGAATGCAAAATTTTCAAACAAATTGGGGCTTTGGAACGCAAAATTTCGCAATTTTAGAATTTTTAATAAAATTGGGGTCTTAAGAACTGATGCAGGCTCAAAAGGGGGGTCATAAGAGCTAGCAGCAGAGGGTGAAAAAGGGGGTCTTCAGCGCGGCACATACCTATACCCTTTTCCAATGTCAGTGCCCCCCGGGCTTTGAACTAACGAAATTGAAATTTATTTTATTTTTTCCTGGCCAAATACAGCTCAGTCAGTCTATTATGTAAGTTATTTTATTTTTTCCTGGCCAAATACAGCTCAGTCAGTCTATTATGTAAGTTATTACAGCAGTAGACCATGTTGACTGTATTCTATATTTGATCACCTGATTACAGACAAATACTGATCAATCTTAATTGTTTAGTCCAGACAGTATTACATAATAGTGTTTACACAAGGTGTACATAATAGATGTCAACTATTAAGGCTACACATGTCACAGTGCAGACCATTACAAACAGTTGCATCAGGCATATTCCCATGGTCTCCTCTGGTACAGCATGAAAGTAACAGATAACTTTCATGGGTACAGGGAGCAAGGCTCAAGATAACAGTTTTTTTACCTGGAGCTACTTTTTTTCCAAAGTAGCGCCCGGACCATGGGATTTATTGAGAATCAGGAGCTACTTTCAGTCTACCAGGAGCTAACTTTTTATTAAATCGCATTGTCAAATCGAAATTCGATGTTTTGGGCAAGCTTCCTGATCGTCAACGGGCGCTGGTTTGGACAAAATATCAGCGCTCGGTTGTTTATTTTTCAGCATTACCGGGCGCTATGGCAGGAGGACCGAGGGGTAAAAATCGCCCAGCGCCCGCTTATCTTGAGCCTTGACAGGGAGTAGGTAGCTAGCCTAAGGTAGGGCTGGAAACATGGGACATTGATCAGAATTGCCACCAATTAAAAGTCCTGGGACCTATCATGCCTGTTTCATATAACGAAGAAGAAAATCCTTCTTAAATCTTGAAAATTCTTCTTAAATCCTGAACTCTTCTTAACTTTTATACCGTGAATAAATAAATAAAATAATAAAAAACTTAAGAAGATTCTCGTATCTTCTATTTAGTAAAACAACTTAAGAATATCCTTCGTAACTTAAGAAGAGTTTGGAGCCTGGTTTGGAGGCTATCTTAACTTTAATTAGGAATTTTTCAAGTTCTACAGTAATATTTTTTTATCTTAAGAAGAGCTTTTGTTCTTAACTTACGAAGCCCTTTCTGAAATAGGGCCCAGTATTATTACAATTTCCTTGCTGATTTTGTCATGAATATGTTATGGAATATGGTTTCTCTTTGACACTTTGTCACAGTGCACAACACCAACACACCGGAACATTGATATGGTGTAGGTTATAAATACTAATAAACGCTCAATTTGCCCAGTAGAAACAGGCAGAACCTGGCAATAATCGGTATTTTTGGTAATCCCAAATACCTTCACAAACCAGGTTTGGAACCGGCAATAAACCCAATAGAAACAGAAAGGCGATTCTTAGCGGTTTGCCCCGTGACGTGATGTTCTCCGATGCAGATTTGAAAGCTGCTTTTATGTTGTCATTCCAGCCAGGCCTCAAAAACTTCCTTTCATACAATTTGAAGCATAACAAGTGGACTATCCAAATATCTTTGAATTCAAACTAATTTAACCCCCTGAGAACTACCGGCCGATTGGTCAGAAAGATAGATACATCATTTATTGCGCCAATCAGAGACAGTGTTAGAATAATTGTATCCCTGATAAAGATTGGAGTGAAATATTTTACAAGCTGCATTTTAATTGGCTATTCAATTGAGTATATCTTGCAATAAACCAATCAGAACCACTGTAAGATAAGCCGGTAGTGCCCAGGGGGTTAATATGATTATGATGGCCATGTTATACTTGGTTTTGAAACTTTTGACATAACCTTTGCATATATGACCTGTCCTTACGCCTTACCTTAAATTAGTATGTGAATGATAAATAAAGATTATGTATGTATGTAAAATACCATACCTGTCCAAAGATTATTCAAACCAATGAACAATACAACAAACAATAATTATTGATAAAATAAAACAAATTGATAAAATATTCATAGCTTGCCTCAATTATATCCACTGAAAACAAACAATACTATCTATAGCTCTACATGTACATCTGTAGTGTACATACATTGCATTGCATAATATATAAACATGTTTTCTGATAGCAGAATTTTGATGTAGTAGTTCTGATTGATAAGCTTCTGCTACATGTATCCATAGTATATGTTATATAAATTATTTTCTAAATGGTTTTGTCAACCTGCAAAATAGTGCAGTCAGTTCTCCGGTCATTTAAAAGTGCTTTATTTTCTCGTCCACAGAAACCGAAAAAATCAAGTGACCTTTTTCGATACGCAAAACTACTAGTTTTAAAATTACGATTGTGTGGTTAATATTTGTACAATCTTTTTAAAAATGGAAAATATTGGTTGAGAAAAGTCGTATTCCCATGAAAATCAATCTTGATTTTGAAAAAAAAGATGATTTTGTGGCATAAATCTGGTCATAAATCTCACATAAATATTGATTATGAAAAAGCGATTTTACTCGAATTCTAGATATTGGATTGAATTTTAAACTTATGACGTAAAAGATCGAAGCCATACCAACAAAAATGTAGTGTACGTGAAATCATTTGATGCGGAAGAAAGAATTCTCAACTAAAAATGCAAACTTGTGAGTGGCTTAGTTGATGTTGAGACTTTCAAGCTATGCACAAACAAGTCTACTGAAAAATCTAAAATTGTGCAAGTCCAGCAGTAAATGTGAACCACATCACATACGTAACTTGAAAGTATTAAGTCATTCTGGATTGAAACATGGTATTGCAGTAATTTGTAGCCAGCACCACCAGTGTTGTCACTAGCCAAAATTAAGCGCTGGTTAATTTTACTGACGGCGAACGGAGTAAGGGTAGCGAACGAAGTGCAGTGGAGTGCCGGGTTTTTACCTCTTTTTTTTTGAGTGCCGACTACCTTAGTGACAACACTGGACAGCACCCCTCATCCAATATTAAAAATAAAAATGCTTTGACTCTTCGAGGAATACGGTGTTACTGCTGGGGCACTGCAAAAAGTAACCGCTAATAAACTTGAAGTTTCAATTGGTCAGTTTTTAATCCCCCCCCCCCCTGTTTCTCACTCGCGAAAAGTTACCGCTAAGTTTATCGATCCTAGTCATTTGACCTTTGTAATACCAAACAATGCCACCGCACCTGAAAAAGATTGCTTCACAACAATGTGTAACCCAGCGTGACACGGTTCACGGTGCAAACCAACCTTTCTGTTTCTATTGGGTTTATTGCCGGTTCCAAACCTGGTTTGTGAAGGTATTTGGGATTACCAAAAATACCGATTATTGCCAGGTTCTGCCGGTTTCTGGGCAAACTTAGCGTTTATTAGCAGTTTTTTCCTTAGCAGAAACATGCTCCTAGTCAGTAGATTAGACAAGATGACAAGTTGGCAACCTCTCTTGATTCAATAAAAAGGCTAACTGTATGTCTCTGAATAAATTCATCAGGTTTGCAGGAATAGATAATTGAGATTTTCATTTTTCAAAACCAGACATTTTTAACTCAGGATTGACAGTTTCGTGTGTTGTGGTCTACACACTTCCTCAGAATAACCTCTAAGCAGTACGGATCAGAAGAGGTTATTCTGAGGAAGTGTGTAGACCACAACACACGAAACTGTCAATCGTGAGTTTAAAAAAATCTCAATTATCTAACTGTATGTCATTGCTATCTTCAGAAGACAACAACTTCTGTATTTGTCTTTAGGCTAATGAAAGTCAATGCCTATGGCCTAGGTTCCTGTTTTATACTTTTGGATTTAATTATTCATTATTTCGGCTGATTTCATCATTTTACATTTATCAATTTTTTAGTGCAAAATAACACATCAAACATGATACATTTCAAATACCACATACAATGTACAGGTTTTTGTAAGTTAATGTGTTTGTCAACATGGCCAGACATTAACATTCCTTAAAAACATTTCATATTTTCATATCAAACACCAGAACGGCATGCACGCAGGCCTCAAATTAAGCGAATGCATCGAAGGCAATTGCTGTCGGTGCCCCACCTAGTTTCCTAGATGCCCTCCTTTTCTGTCTTTTTTCACTCCATTCAAAAATACATAATTGCCTTGGTGCCCCTTTCAAATTGCCTTAAATTGCTTGCCCTTTTCATTTCTTAAAGGGACATTAAGTGGTGTTGAAAATTTTAAATGTTTAAAAATTTACTTTAGAATTCAAGATGAACATTAAAAATTGCCATTATTGTTGTTTCTACTAACAAAAACACAGCAAAACTTGATTAAAACAATATCATCGCTATTTATTGAAAAGCGCCCTCTATGCAAATATGGTTCGCGTTATGTATCGTGCGTACTGCAGGGGGATACTGTCGGACGTAAAATGCTCGTCCCGGCTGTACGAGCATTTTGAATCGACGTTTTCTTATAGTATACAAAGAGGGCTGATTTTTCTTAATCCTTATAGGTGGAAGTTCATACATGTAATACAATTATAAAAATATACTAATCTCAGTTTTTATCATAATTGAGGGCGCAGCCTCCAACACATCTCTTAGTGCTCCTTTAATTTGAGGCCTGCATGCACGGGTTCAAAAACACAATGAAATGACACTACAGGGTGTTACGTTATGCTCCTGTTTCCATGTAGGATTGGCTGGCAAGCAAATCATTTTCTGACTTCAAAACTAAGTTTGTAATATTACAAAAATAAAAATAATGAAAAATTTGGAAATTAATTAATTTCCAACGCTACGCTGGGAAGAAAAGGCAACACGGGCAAGAAACAGGAACCTATAGGCATTGACTTTCATTAACCCTTTTTTAAGCAGAAATATACACAAATATCCTATCCAATAACAAAACAACTTAGTTTTGAAATTCAAAAGGGCTAATTTCTATACTTTGTGAATTAATTTGCCTACATCTACATTACATGTCTCCCAGTACTCCTTAGGCAAGTGTATTTTCATGATGGACGGGATGGACCGACATATTTACCCAATCTTTGCTTAGTAAAAATTCCAGTGTAGTCAGTCGAAATCATTGCATTGGGTAAGCGTTCCAGAGGGCCTGTATTATTGAGTCAGATGTCCAATTGTACCATTTCCACGATTCAATGTCAGATGTTTTTGGAATTTTTTCCCTATTTAATATTCGCAAGAACTGAACAATGAACAAATAATACAATATCCCACCTGGCATCACCAAACTGATTTGTATTAAGCCTACTCATGATGATATTATTTTAATCAAAATTTATGAAATAGTACAGCTCATATGGTTCAATCAATATAGGCAGGATTAAACAATGTGAATAGCTGTAGAGGAAAGGCACAACAAGATGTAAACCAGTCAGCTGTAGAACGTGGCCCTGTTTCAATTGAGGGCGCTCTAAAACAATGGGTGTACGTAACCAAGGTAACGCACACCCATCAATTTGCGCAATGATTGAATTTTCGCCTTTTACCCCCAATTATCTGCATAAAAAGTAACTATCCATCGAGTTTAGGGCAGCATAAGGTACCAGAACTCCTTGCGACATCCGGTTCGATGATTTAATTTAACCTTTGACCCAAACATCACACGACACAAGCTCAAATTATGTCTTTTTTGACCGGTTTGCTGCGATGAGACCACCATTTTCTAGACGAGATTACACCATTTTATAGAATTTTTAGGGTACGTTTCATAATTTTTACATTAAATATACGCCCTATAGTATTCAGAAGTGATGCCTTTGTAACGGTTATCTCTGTGATAAGAGAGTTATTTTGTTGTTTAAAATCAGCAAAATCAGCTTTTTATGAATTTTGAAAAAGACTGTGACGAGATGCCGTTACCTTGGAAAAGCAGTCCCGTGTTCCCAAGCACGCTCTCTATTAAAAAGTGTTTTTTGTTCGTATTCCGATGGGCGACGGACTTCCGTAACTTGATGAAATCGCTGTGTAAAAAATGCCTGACATGCGTCACTAAATAGAGCGCCCTCAATTGAAACTGTCCTCGTTCTGCAGCTGACTGGTAATCATGGTATTGGTAACACCTATTCGATTATCTTAACCCCCTGACAACTACTGGTGGATTGGTTGCACAAGATGGATAAACCATTTCCTGCACCAATCAGAAATATTGTTACAATAATTTAATTTCATCTGTTATGTCTGTGATAAAGGTTTACAATTACGTATAAAATGGCATATCCTTTGATGAGAAAGTTTTATTTTTGACTGCAGGCTGGCCTCATTTTATTCCATTTTCTATGCCATGACCTTGCTGTATGAGGCGATGTCTGGCAATTTGTCTGGCCTGACTGGTTATAAATGCTTGACCTATGGAGCTAATTGCCCTAGATATGCCTAGCAGTAAGGACAGTGCTGAATCCATCCATGGACTGTATACTTTATAGTGGTAGAAAGCTATCCATCCATACCACCTCCCCAGGCTACATCATGATCATATATGGTTCGACCAAAGACGGTGGTTCGTGGTTCGACCATTTAATAATGTTGGAATAAATTTGGCGAACTTCATTTCATGTTTGGATTGTCTTTCATCAAGGCTTTGTGGTGCCCACTTTTAAAACAGTGTGAGCGGCCTCTGTGCACGCCCCCCCCCCCCTCCCCCCAGTCGGAAACATTTTGTGTATGTCCCCACTCCTTAGGACCAGGGTTGCAATTGATAAGTGCATAAGACACACAGTACAGGACAATTACGAGGCCGGTGTTGATTGAACATTCCAAATATAAATTCACTTTTAATTGCATTGATTTGCCCTAATTAATCAGACAATTTCATAGTTGATTGGATTTGCTAATTTCAGCAATAATTGGTCAGTTTTTAAAACTAAATATATCAGAAATATTTTACCACTGTCTGTAGTGAAACATATCTAGCCAAGATGATACAGCTGGCCAAATAATGGTAAACTGCGGCTTTTTCAGAGACCACATGCATAAAACATGTAAATCTAGTTAAAGTATACATGGTATTATTATTAACAAACAGATTTGTATAAATTGTGGATTGCCTAATACTTAATGACATTTTGTCTAATATTTGCAAAGGAAATTAAATCAAATGATGTATTTACGAATGTGTACTCAAATTAAATCAAATGATGTATTTATGAATGTGTACTCTAACACCATTTAAACACAAATAGTGAAACACTTGGAGGTTAATGGGAATTGTATAATTATTTTTTTGCATTTAAGTACAGGTACCCAGTACAGGTACCCAATCCCTTAGATATCTATCAAGTGTGTTTTGAAGGGTTATTCACAAACAAATTAAAATTCAGTATACTTTTCGCTGTGCATAGTGGTAGATCTTGTGATAAAAGACCCAGATCGCAATTTATTTAATTCCATACAAATTCCTTAAATATTGCCAAGAAGAAATGTTGCAAGAATGGATTCTTGCTGTACTCCATTCTTGCTGTAATATTTCACAAGTGTAAGAATCTTTGACCGTCTTTGCTTTGATAGAATAGAATGTGAATCTTAGACAGCCCACTGTGCATAGATACTTAAATGCAATTTGGCAAAACTTGGTTTAACATGGTGGTTTTTTTAACTTAAAATTATTTGAATTTAAAAATCATATATTTCAGTGATTTATATCCATCTGTCAAAATTTGTATTATTTTTCAAAAGTAATTTTTTTCAGAAAATAGTGACAAAACCAAACTTGCTGCTAGACAACATTGAATGGAATGGAACTCAAGTGGGTTTTGGTGGATTCCTGGTTCTACAATAAGTATGTCTTAACATAGACCTGGAATAGCAGGGGACAACCATGTCTACTGAAATCCCATAGAAATATTGTGTAGAGCTGATACTATGTGTGTCTCACTCACACCTCCCTGCTAACACACAACATTCTAAAAACGTTCTAAGAACGTTTTAAACGTTTTAAGAACGTTGTGTGTTAGCAGGGCTGTAGCTAGCATGTTTGAAATGCCCAGTAATAAATGTGGGTAATGGTAGTCTATTGCAGCATAAAAGAGTTTCAGAAAAGCCAAGGTGAAAATTCAAATATTTTTTCAATTATATAGATTTATTACACACCGGTCATTCACCGATGCAATTGATGTAACACTCTTTGTGAGATTTTATAGAATTCTACTTTATCCAGTTTTAATGAAACGCCTATAAACTCGAACCCACAAGTTTGATGAACAACAACAAATCAATACTTATGCATCTGGGAACGAGATTGACATTTTATATATGAATTTTGAGAAGTTTTTTTCATGACAGTGCGAAAGACTATTTCATGATTATCCGAGACGAGCATAGTTTGAAAGACAAGTACCCACTTTGCCATTCATATGATATTACTTGATTAGACCCTAGAAGTCAATTTATAGTTTCCTGTCACATTTTCATGTAAACATTTGGATTCTTACTTAATAATATCATTCATACCAAATTAGGAGTTTAACAAAATACATGTGTTTAGTGCGCTTGTTTAGTGTTGAAAAATATTTCACTTTTGGTTAATTATTACAAGAACCTGGACCATCAAATCAAGAATGTGACGAGACAATTTTTAAAATTTCGTTATTTAATAACCATATACCTCACCCCTGTCATGAAAATGGCATTTAAATAAACCAGGAGGATGCATTTTGAAAGCTTAACATTTGTAGTATAGATTCAAAAATACTCAGAAAATTAACTTTAAACTTGTGGAAGCATGTATTGAATAAACTGCTACGTACTGTTTACAATTGTTGTATGGTAAGTCTTTGGTATTAAGTGTAAGGTAGTCATGGTAGCACATGTGGCCTGTATAAACACGTATGATCGAATTTCATATCTTGAATGATTGCTATGCCTATTCTTGTTCTATGTTATGACCCATGTATTAATAATTAAATTAAGATCAGATCAGTTTAGTTTGCAATTTCATTGATTGGTAATTAAAATAGATCAGGCTACAAGTATTTATACTCACACATCCTTGGAAATCTCAAATCATCACTAAATACAGATCAACCTTTCCAGTTGGGGAAAGCCAGTCCATCTCTCTCCTCCTTGCTGGATGGAACACTCAAGACGCCACAAATCGAGATTAAAAATACTGAAGTGGAGACCAACAACTAGACCTACACGATGTCCAGATCAGTAGAGCAGAAAAAAGATCAATACTATAATAGCTCACGTCTGTTGGCCTGTCAAAACGGTCTGTCCTGTGATCATCACACAATATGAATAAAACTGTGAGAATATAAACGGTAAATAATCGTGCTTTTACCGGCCGGTCTTTTTATTTATATTATTATTCTGTTTTTGGCGCGCCCAGCCCCATAACAGCTGATCGCAGCTCGCGGGGTCTCGCGAGGGTCATCACACAGTCGAAGCATCCGATTCACACTCTTCAAGTACAAGTGCGCCACCGAAATTCACTGTACTGCTTCAACAAAAACCGTCATGATTGGTGCAAAATTTTACTCCCGGAAAGAATCCGAAAACAGTATCTAGGGTCCATGTGCATGTTCATGCACTGCTACACTGACTGAGCGCTAATCAGACTTCGATCGTAGACTTGTGCATTCGCCGGCATATACCATAACGCTAGCGCACACACTGTAAATACATGCCGTATTGACCTCATCTTCAGCTGTAATGGCCAGACAGCATAATGTAGTCGGCTGGTGTGAATAGAAAATCATCCGATATTCATCACCAAAATTGTCACATAATTCAAGCATTTTAAAGAAAAATTATACATGTAAGTTGTTGTTGAGCCATTTCCACACATTACCCGATGAAGAACTGTGATGAATTATGCCGACTTAACGAAGGAAAAATAGGTTTTAAGCCAGACGTTTTTAATTCTCCCTACTTGCATCCCGACGGCCAATCGCGTTGCAAAGGTTGGACAACTTGAGACCCTCCCATTATCCAAAATAGGTAATAGGGTATACTGAATGCGCTATACGGGCGACCGTTTGGTGTTTTTAAATACCGAATTGAATATTGAGTTTCTGGGGCAGGAAGCATATAATTAGTATTAGCAAAGAAACAACCGATTTATATAAAATAGCTGAAAAATTTGAGTTAATCGGCAAGTGACATTATTTGTAAAATTGAATTAATATTGACATTTTCAAGTCTGCACCTCCTGTACAAATTCAGACAAGCCAACCATACCCACCTGCATGTCAAAATCAAGTTTACGATTCTGTCAATCAAATTTTCACCTGTCGGTGTCAAACTGGTTTTGTTCTTGATTTATAGTTGTACTTTTCTGTACTTTTTGCAAACAAACAAACATTTGTTTATTAATGATGATGCTTTCGTTTGTATTGTTTGCCATATTTTCCTTTGTTCATAGTTATTATCAAGTTCGATTTTTTGTTTTTTATGAAGATATGAAAGTTCGAAGCCACTGATTTTTATTCTCACTATATCGTCCACCGTGCGGCTACCGTGCGGCCCTACCGCCCAAACCCATCCCCGGAGGGTGTACCCGGGGGAGCAACGCATATGTAAAGGTTGTTAGCCTTCCCTAAATAGTCTATGACCTGAATTTAAAATTAACCACTCTAAACACAATGCCTCCACCCGGGGGCGGGGGTCACTTAGGCCTATTAGTAGATATGAGGTTACCTCAAAGTCATCGATTTGCAGCCATTTCTGAACACAATATTCATTTTAAATCATATGGTTTTACCATTCATACATCATTTAATGGTATGTTAATAGGGGGCCTAATAGCAGGCGCGGATCCAGGAATTTTTTAGGGGGGGGCCAACAAATTGAAATTTTACTGGTACCATCCACGCGCAGCACCGTTCACCGAGCTATGCTCGGACAGGGGGGAGTCTGATGGGGGATGTGCCCCCCTCCGAAGTAGGCCTAGAACATTTTTCAATTTTCGAACTCATTTGGTGCGATGTATACTTTTGACCAAAATTTTATGAAAAGCCACCTCTTTATTTCCAATAAATATTTTGGTTTTTTTATCGATGCATGCACGAAAGAAGTTGAGCATATACTGATATATTCTTGATTTAAGTATAGATGGTTTAAAAGCTCGAACAGGAGGAGTCTGAGGGGGATGTGCCCCCCCTCAGAAGTAGGACATTTTTAAATTGTCAAACTCATTTGGTGCGATCTGGTGTATACTTTTGACCATAATTTTATCAACATATTTAAACATCGTTTTAATCAAGTTTTGCCAGGTTTTGCTGGTGTGTTTTTTAGTAGAAACAACAATATTAAATGGCAATTTTTTATGTTCATCTTGAATTCTGAAGTAAATTAATTAAGATTAACAAATTCAACATGACATTGTGTCCCTTTAAGTTATAGTTTTAGATCCTCGGGATCTATGGCAGAACCAAATTAGTTTCTTCCAAGAAGCCAATACCTTACAACAAAACCATCCCTTTATAATAAAGAACCTTTACTATGGCTTGTTCAAATATCCAGGTTGCACAAAGTGCGGTAGCAGGGAACACCGCTCCCGGTAAATAATGAGCAGAATTGGGGAAATAATGCCAAGAGGGAAAATAAAAAGTATTGGGGAAAAGGGTGAAAAAAGATGAAGAGAAAAAATCCCGGGGGGGGCCAGTCAAACATAATGTTGTACACATGCGTGACCAAAAAAACGCGTAAAAAGGGGTGTTTTTCAGTGTTGGATGCGTCACGCGCGTGACGCGTTAAGGGTATCAAAAACGCTGATTTTCAAGAAAAAGGGTGGCTTAAAATCCCGGCTTAAAATACAGGTCGAACGTGTTTAGGGTAACTTATTTTGTTCCCCGTTAAATAGACCAAACTTGTTTAGGGGTCATATTCTGGCAAGAACTTGTTTAGGGGTCAAAATTTGCAAGGAAAGCGCGCTAAAAACTTGTTCAGGGGGTAATTTTGCTTGCAGGGTAAAACTTGTTTAGGGGGTGTCTGGAAAAAATTTGGTCACGCATGTGTACACCATTATGTTTGACTGGCCCCCCCCGGGGAAAAAATGCAACTTTGGGTTATGAGCTGCATGTGGTTGCACAGGTATATACTAACGTGTTTATTGTTTTATTGCTATACCCCAGTGGCGGAGCTACAGGGGGGCTAAGGGGGCATTTCCAAAAAATATATTTTTGTGCCCCACCAATCAATTTACACAATGTAGTTAAAATTAAGAAAACAATCGTCAATTTATCATAAAAAGGCATCTTTTTCGCGCTTCGCGCACATTTTCGTACAAAATTAGCTTCAATTACTGAATTAGATAAAATTTGACAATATTAGCATAAAATGTCACAAAACAATTCGCGCTTTGCGCACATCATTTTTGTTCATGCCCCCTAAAAAAAAAATTCACAAATGTTGAATTATTACTATGGTACTACATGTAGTACATAGAAAGAACACTAGCTAACATATTGTAATCTGATTTTCAAACCTGTAAAGTGTAGGTGGGGAAATGTTAAGCTCAAAACCTTGCTCCTGGGGAAGAAACAACTTTGTGCAACCCTGCAAATATCCCCTTTTGAGGGTTCAAGACTAAGGGGCAAGGGCCGGGGGTGGTAGTTAACTATTTATACTGACCAAAGAGTTTCTAAACGCGCATTTCTTCTTGAACCTAAATTCACCTTTTTAAAATTAGGTTTTTGCGTGGTTTTCTCGAACCGTGTTTTTTCTCCCATCGACAGGATTTTGAAAAAGTGCTACCATTTATATACACTCGTCCAAAGAAGTTCCTTGCCACTTAGGAAAGTCCAAATATTTCAAATTAACATTTAATAGAATATATATAATTGTATATCAAAATAAGCAGAAAGTAATCCTCTAACTGCTTAACATGGAATTGAGACATGGTCACTCATGCATGGCAGATCCCATTCACTTGACAATGGCAAGGTCTGTGGAAGAAGATTGCAAAAAATTGGATAATCCCTCCATTTAAATGTTAATGATTGAACACAATATGAACCTTACCATTGCTTAATGAATGTGCTCAGCCATGCATGAATGCGTACATCTTAATTTCATACAAACATGATAGAGAATTATTGTCTGCTTATTTTGACATGCAATTGTTTATTTTGATATTAAATATTTATGTGAAATATTTGAACTTCAATATTTGAACTTCAATGAGTGGCAAGGAACTTCTTTGGACGAGTGTATATAGTTCTTGAAAAATGTTCTTGAAACACCCCGTTTATATCCAATTTTCTATTTTACACTAATTTTGCATTGAGGTATATACATTTCAGCTTAATTAAACACTCTTATAAAAAGGGTGCTTCGAGGAGTTATTGGCTGTCGAGCTGTCACGTCTATGGAACCCTAGTTTTAGCACCTTTAAAGGTTCCATAAAGAACCTTTCAAGGTTAAAAAAGAACGGAAAATGCATCTTTAAACCCTTTAAAGGTTTTTCTCTACAGGCTGACAGAGGTTTTTTGGGTTCTATAACTTAAGGGACAGCCAAGAACCCCTGAAAGCACCCTTTCTTCTAAGAGTGACCGACATTTTAACATAACTAATATTAATGTTTTGTGGGCACGTCGAACAATTGCTATCGTTGTATGACCGTCATAATTCCATGATCCCCCTTGCTTGCCAACCGACATAGTGTCAATCTATTAACCGACTCAAATTTTGGTGGGGCGATGAAAAAAAATCGCGCAAGTTATAGCTCTAATCAGGGGGTTCCCTGCAATTATAAAGCTAGTCGTGGGTAAAGAATTATTACCGTAACTCTTGAATGCGGATTTAAATCCAATCAAATCTTTGGACAGATGATTACTCCTTTTCCAAATCAAATCCGTGGATAATAACGAATATACCTCTGACACTTTGTACTTTTCTATCTATTGAGTCTTTAATATGCATCATCATCATCAGCAGCAGCAGCAAATGGCATGAAAGAAAAGACGGAAATCCAAAGTTTTCAACGACGAACAAGTTTTTAGCCGTGAAACCTTTGAACAAACTTTGGTCTCATCTCGATGACAAAGACAGTGGACGGAAGGATCATTTAATAATTCGGTCATGTAATATCACTCCCTAAAGGAGTCAATTGTCAAACTACATGAAATCCCCGTGACATGCAGGAGCTGACGGGCAAAATATACAAAGGCTGCTCTTAGTAGAAGTTTACACTGATTTGCAGTGGCGTAGCTAGGTTTTTCATATTGGGGGGGGGGGTGGGGGGGGGGGGTGGGGGGGGGGCGAGAAATGTAAATGAACCGACAAGATGAGTCCATGAAAGTATTACTTTCATGATGAGTCTATTAGCGAAGTAATTGTTTGAGTTTACACCTATTTTTGGCACGATTGAGGTACAATTTGACTCTAAATAAGCTTTTACCAAAGAATATTGCATTTATTGGACTTATATGAAAAAGGCTGCTCTTAGGAAGTTTACACTGATTTGCCAATAATGTCAAAGATTTACATATCGTCGCTATTCTTTCAAAACCTCGTATCTCCAACTTTCCTCAAAATTGTTTTTTGTGTGTGTTTATCATGATGTCAGAGACATTATGCAAATGATGGTAATGTTTTTATTTGCCACAGCCAAGCAGAAGGCAGAACATTTTTGCTTTTTCAGCCCCTGTGTTTCAAAACCTCGTTTGTATACGAGGTTTTGAAACACAGGTGTTGACCATGTGCTGAGGGGAAACTTCCAACATTCTTGATAATTCGCAGCAAATTTGTGGACTACATGCAGGTGAGATTTTATTGCAAATGGCTTGAATTGATATACGGACTGATTAAATGGCGAAATAACGATATTATTCTTTCAAAACCTCGTATCTCCAACTTTCCTTTTTTCATCCTCCTGCAAATTATTTTGTTGTTGAGATACTAGGTTTTGAAAGAATAGCGACGATATAGTTATTACACATCGCAGCTATTTCAATGAAGTTTCTTTACGCGTAATTTACTGATATAAAATGCTTCCTTAGTTATCCACTGTTTGCTAACTGGTTACAAACTAAGCATGCTAAGCATACGTTTAGAGTTTAGACCGTGGAAGTAATGTCTCGTTTTCCATCGTGGTTAGACGTAGCCACTAGCTATAGGATTTATAACGAAGAAATACCATAGACATTTATAGCTTTAGTTATATGATCATTATATAACTTTTTGTTTTTGTCCTGTTTTCTTCGTTGCCATTGGTTTGTTTATGATTAGATAGACTACCATAAAACGAGGAATTTGATAGCTTATTTATGCATTAAGTCAAATGATTATAATGTGTATTTTAACAGTTTCACGCAGTATTAGAATGTCCAGTGTTATACTAAACATCAATAACATGCTTATACTAATTAAAGGTAGATGACCCGATCAGATTTTCGTAACACAGAATTATTTCAAACATACGGAGATTTTCATATCATATGAAAGCTCGTATTTTTCTCATCATCATACTGAAATTTGACGGCCTTATTCGGTATAATGACAGAGAAATCGACGAAATAGCGTTGAATTACCGCGAATGGTGGTTACCACCGATATAGTTTGTGTACTACTCAATGGGTACAGTTCACAGCATCTAGTGCGTCTAAAATAAGAACCATAATAGCTATGCATCTCAAATTTTGGGACACGACGTTTTTAAGGATGACCTTTCATGTAGAATAGAAAACTTCAAGTTGAAAATCGGAACATCTACCTTTAACACTTTCCACGCGGCTATTATTTTACCATACACAAAACAGATTTTTCAGAAACCTTTCACAATTTTCAAAGTCTATCTCAAGGATTACTGACCCGATACTAGTCATTTTGTACTTATGTCAATGCATTTCTCATGGTGATTCCAAATATGGAAATGACATTCCATAATTTTGATATTTTTTAAACATTTTGTGAACTTTTGGAATGTCGTCTGCAGCCGCCTGCCGCGTGGAAAGTGTTAACATTGTGCAATTGTTACTTTTGTTTTATATCGTCCCTGATTGGAGGGGGCGGGGGGGGGGGGGGGGTACAGATGCATTACAGAGAGTACAGATGCATTCAAATTCAAACGATATTTATACCTACACATTCAAACAAAAAGAGATGAATTAAAGTACGGATAAAATCAATATTCAGTAATACGAGGGGCATTCAATAAATACCTGCAACAATTTGAAAATCTCTAAACCGTGACACGTATCAGTAAAATAAACTTATGATACTTAAACTAAGTCTTATACTCTTTTCTCACAGAAAATATCGAACACGTAGGTCATTTATATCATTACATTTCAGCACTGTGAATACCGTGATCTCAAGGCACTGGTTAGAGAATTAAATATTACATTGGCGGGAAATATGAAAGACAAGTTTATGGCATGCATTAAGTGCAATATTGGAAACTGCAACATTTGTATTTTGTGCAGTGTTTATATGCGTTAACAGTGTTAATATTTGCGCTTGTTTTATAATGCTGATTCTTGTCAATTTTCAGTGCCCAGAGACCATGATGTTTATAATACTGAAATTACATGATAAAAATGACCCACATGTTTGAATTTTTCCGTGAGAAAGGGGTAAGGCTTACAGTTTAAGTATCATTAAGTTTATTTTATTGACACATGTCACGGTTCACTTCAGAGATTTTCAATGATTGCAGGTATTTATTGAATGCCCCTCGTATATACAAGAGATATGCCTTTTCCCCTACTAAGAACACAATTCCTAGAGCTGTCAACGGAATTCAACGCAACGGAAACTTTTAAATCTTTATTCTCATTTCAGCAGAGAGAAATGAATACACGTCACCCGCATTTACAATATTGTATTCCACATACATGTATGAAACACAAAATCTGACAAAAAGCGAATGTTTAAGTGTTTACTCTATTTTTAGCCACATGTAATGAATGTTTTTATGCATAGCCTAACCATTCTGTGTATTTGAAACTCCCGTGTTTAAATCTCGTTTGAATATTTTAATATGACTCGTTGTGAGTATGTGGGTCATTCCTGTTTTCAGGGGTCCATTTGGAGCTGTTTTGTGACATCAAATTTTATATATTTTCCTCAGTGTGTTGCATTGCCTAACATGTAGTTAATACTTGAGAAATATTATTATAAGGATTGATACAGATGTATATTAACATTTTACATTAAAACCAGCATTAAGGATTAACTTCCGAAATCACAGGACTCTGTTATTGTTGATTAGCTGCATTCTTCGATTTTCATGTCCCGAGTTATGCGCGACACCAAAAAGTAATAAATCCTAGATATTTTTACAAACAGAGACTTCTGACATTCAATAAATATTGTAAATAATGTTTTATAATGTGTTTATATATTTCCAGGTAAATTAAACTATTCAAAAAGTGTTAACTTGAAAAGTCCGACATAACTGGGACATGAAAGACCCTTCATGTCCCAGTTATGTACGACACCGAAAAATCAGGAAATATCCCTCATGCGCATGAAAAAGCATGGAAATATAACACCAAATGGAATATTTTGTATACCTGAGCTTTCTCCCCATAAATAATAAGACACATAGGGACTCTCAATATAAAACTATGTGAATTTGAGTGCCAAATATGCTAAATTTCATGTCCCAGTTATGTACGACACCAAAAAATCAGGAAATATCCCTCATGCGCATGAAAAAGCATGGAAATATAACACCAAATTGAATATTTTGTATACATGAGCTCTCTCCCCATAGATAATAAGACACATAGGGACTCTCAATGTAAAACTTTGTGAATTTGAGTGCCAAATATGCTAAAAAATTAACTTTTAGTCATTTTAACACGATTTAGTGTCCCAGTTATGTTGGACAGATTTTAAAATTTACGTTTTTGCACGTTATCAAGATTTATTTCCAGTTTTTTTGTTTTTATTATGTTAAAGGGCCCTAAATCACATTTAAATATGCATATTAAACTATTTCAAGAGTTTTAATATTTCCTTAGTGGGAGATAAATGATCATTTCATGTCCCAGTTATGTCTGACAAAGTACAGATGATTTTCAGCAGTTGTTGGTATCTTACACTTTTGTGGATAATCGTAGCAACAAAAATCTTTTGGATTCAAAAAATATAGGTATTTCTCTCTATTTGTGCAAAATTTCAAGATCAACAATCAATGTTGAATTTTTGGTCATATGTCACACAATTGGACCCCTGAAAACAGGAATCACCCATGTATTCTTTGCCCTCACTCATTGAAAATTTCAAAAGATTTTATAGCATTTCGTGGACAGCTCCCTAAAATGGGTTCTTTTGATAGCAAGGGATCTCTTTGAATACGGGCTTCATTGGTTGGCAAATTTGATTGGTCTTTTTTTAAACAAATATTCATTCCATTCCCGTACCACTTCTTTTTGACTTAATACTGAATAACTTCTGTAGCCAAATATACTCCTTCACCCTTAACTTCATTCGGGGCAATTGCCCAGGGAAATCGTCTCCATGCGATGCGTACAGATACAGATTGCCTGAAAATAATTAACACTATAAAAGAATGGGCTATCATAATTATTTTCTAGTATATTTGTGCTCAATGTTCCTTTCACGCATTGCTGGGGTTTTATTAAACTTATTAGACTCCATCGCGTGTTCCTATTTACCCGGGATGCGATCGCACCTGGGATAGTTACGATGCAAAGTTTTCTCAATCATGCTAATTACAAACAAAAGTGCGGCTATGTAAACCTGATAATGGCATGGCTAATATTCATTTATCACAAACATATTCGAACCTTTTTGTCTCTATATTATGTTGAGTTCATAAGCTTAATAAGTATCTTCTGGTGGCCCCATACGTAGCCTAGTAATATACTGAAATGTACTATTATTATACTTGTTTCGTTTTAATATAGGTTCGACTCCAAGTTAATGGTTAGGGCAATGAAGTCGGAGTGCGCGGGATGATTCATTCGTTTGTTGCTTTGCGCTTTTTAAAAAGCGCAACAACTTCAACTGGACTGCGCTCGGGACTGCGCTCTACTTAATTGTTATTGATTTAATATTTGGGTATTTTTTTATTTTTTTGTTCAAACGGTATTGAAAATGTACCATGCGTGGTCCTGTGTAGACTATTAATGTGTATAATTCAAGGCTTCAAGCTCAAATTCATATGAATAGCGTTCATGTTCATGTTAGCTTGCTGACGGAAAGACCATGCAGGTGGACGAACGAAAGAAAAGACCACTCCCACTCTGGGCTCCCACACTATTCTGCGCCTATCAGAGACCTCTCCCACTCCGGGCTCCCACACTATTCTGCGCCTATCAGAGACCTCTCCCACTCCGGGCTCCCACACTATTCTGCGCCTATCAGAGACCTCTCCCACTCCGGGCTCCCACACTATTCTGCGCCTATCACTATCAGAGACCTCTCCCACTCCGGGTTCCCACACTATTCTGCGCCCATCAGCATGATCAGTCTCATAATTGTACGTGTTCGACAGGTCCTCAAATTAATTATTACGAGATCTTAGAGCCAGACTAATTCCAGACGGAATGACTAAAGTGCGATTATTAATCTTGGCCTTGACTTTAATACTTAGATCAAATTAAAAACGTTTGTTCAGACAATTCCGTGCAATTAACGCGGATAATAGGGCTAGACGTGCAGCTGTGATAAGGGCTTCTGACAATTTTACTTTAATTCAAAAACCTGTTTGTTTACACGCGATATTGGACATTTTGAGATGCAAAAGTCGGCCAAAATCTGTAATTATTAGTCACGCTATTGTGACATCTCAGACGATCTTAACGGTTTCTAGGCCAATGTCAAATGTCATCATTTAATATATGGTTGTACTTTATAGTATTTTACATTTTTCTTATTTGAAATGTTTGTTCAATTTTGGTTGAACTTTGTTGAGTGATATCGATTCTTCATCTTACTCCTTGATATGATGCAACGACACCTGAAACACTGAGAAATATGTCAGAAACTCACAGGTAGGATACCATGGTTACAGGACATGCATGATGAATCAATTAAATGGGAGAAAACATGAAGACATCCAACATGTTCAGTGCTCTTTGAATACCGAGCGGCTTCATTTTCCATAATACAGATTTGTGACGGGACAGTGGCGTAGCCAGGTTATTCATATTGGGGGGCGAGAACTGAAAATTAACCGACAAGATTGTTTTGAGTGAAGACATGCGCGCCTAAGCGCGCGAAATTTGAATATGAGAATATTTTAAATCCGGTGGCTGGTGGTCGGGCGGGGATGAGGATACGCTGCAAAACTACACCCATTAGGCCTAAAAAAAAAAAGGTTTGTTTGCCCAAACAAGAGTTGAAAAAAGTGGGTCGGTAGGTCGATTACCTTTTTCTTTTTTTTTCTTTTTTGGTTTTAGACACATTTAGTGAAGAAAAATACTATACAATTTGATTTTAATACACTATAATGTTCTTTAAAACCCTAACCTTCAAACCTACGATTCACTACAGCAAAAAATGATGTCCACGCGCATGCTACAGCATTCGATTCGATGACGTCATCAACCAAGCTGATATGTGTGTACGAAATCGCTGCCCGTGTGAACGTTGCAGGTTAGCCGAGTGGTTAGGGATTTTGCGGCGATTATTTGGTTAAAAAATTCAGACTTTGTCCCCCTCCCCCAGTTTCCACACAGTAAAAACATAGCCGGGCTGGTTAGGGCTAATACATATATTTTGTTTTAATAGTGCAGCAGGCAGCCTGTAGTACAAACCTTCAGACCATGCTGGATGGATGGTCTGACATGTTCTGTTTTTCACTAGAATAGATAGTGGTAGGATCTTGGATTTGCATCTCCTTTGTATTTTAAAGGGCAGTTTTGTTGATTAGGTTGGCAAATTAAGATAAAAATATCATTTAATATATATATTTTTCATTTAAAAAAAAAAATGGGTCGGTCGTGTTTGGGCAAACAAACCTTCTTCTTTTTTAGGCCTTATACGGACCCGATTGATTACAGAATAATCTGGGGTTTTTTACAAATTTGCGAGCGGCAAAATATAGGCCTACCCGAACAGGGACTGGATGAAATCCGCTCTCACCTACCTACAGTATACGAGGGGTACGAGGGTCGGTCAATAATGAAAGTGATCGTGGTATGAGATGTATGATTGAAGGATAGTGTGATCAGGGGGGTGTCAATACAAAGTATGAACCTTTGTCTTTCACACCATACACTTTTGGATTTCTAAGTATGAACTATGACGTCATAGCATTACTTAAAGTAAGTAGGGGAATATGGGGCAACTGGTCCGTGGGGCAAGTGGTCCGAAATGAAGATTTTGTAATTGTATGGGCATACTGCTTTCTTTTGAACAGTACGACTTTTGTTGAAAATTGACATATATCCGTACCTTCTACAATCCAAAACATTTGGAACTTAAGGGTATTTACACGTGTGATATTCTCCAGATCTTTGAAGCCACCTCCTTGAGTGACTGATTGAAAATTCACAGATAGTATGGGCGATATATGAAGATGGGTTTAGATCATGTTTAACGTACTTTATATGATTGACAAATATGCAACAGTTACAGTAAATATATACATGCAGTACAGTCGTCTTAAGATGCTTGGTGCATATTGCATCTGATGGGTGCTATATTGTAGTGTGCTTAGGGACTTTCTAAAATTTAATTAAAATCATAGGTTGTGGTTGAAATGACCGTAAAATGGCGCACATTGCTAAGTTGGGACATTGTGGTTTGGATTTGCGATCAAAATTACCATTTAAAGAATGCTTCAACTTAAATCATTATCACGGGTATTCATTTGGTAGAGTTATTAGTTTATGAATTTGCAAATAACAAAGTACACCATTTCTTATTTTATCTAAAGACACTCGTCTACTTGTAGGACCCGAACGCCGTAATATTTGCGAATTCAAAGATACTCCCTGGCTACAGAAATCTGTGTAATGGCTAAAAACAAAAATGCAGTTTTGCCTTTTTTTTCTGAAATGTATTGGAGTTATTAATTATTATGACAAATGGTGGTATGTTTTAAAACATTTTGGCGTAACATTTATTACGTCACAGGCGTGTTTGAATAATGTTTCATCTCGACAAAGTGCTAAGTCATTTGTTGGGGCAAGTGGTCTGGGGCAACTGGTCCGCCTGCAAAAACTTAATCAAAATTGTAAAATTCATTTTGAAAATTAGTTGTTAGTGTCAATAAAACTTGACTCGGTATTGAAATGTGAATAGAATATGAAATAATTCACACTCTTTCTAGTTCTTAGACATTTTGGGGCATTTTGGGTCTAATACCACTATTTCTGCTATTGAAGGATTACAATATGACATGAAATTGCTTTAGAATGGTTTAAAACCTCGGTATTATGAATTACATCTTTATTATACTTTGAATGGTGTCTGTAAAGGTATTTGCAATGACAAATATCATGAATTATGTATTTTATCCACATGCTTTTTGTGTATATTAACCGTTGGGTCATCATTGTCATATTGACTAACTTCCCTTTAACAGGAAAAGTTGGCTAAATATCAAGATGGTTTATTATAAGTACTAAATGCTGATTTTATGAAGTAAATAAAATCATTAAAGAAAGGGGTATATATAGACAAATGTATGGGGCATCTGAATATCACAACCATGTAACCATTTAACTAGGTTCATACCGTTTTATCTAATAAATGTGCAATCGACAATTTCGCTTGCTTTGTACACCATTAGTATACTGTTATTAATTACACATTAACCACGAAAACTGTATAAAACATGGGTTTCATGAGACATGTATCTCTTTTACATGTTAAATGATATGGAAATGTGTTTGTAAAGAAAATACTGCCTATAGTTTCCGTGTTGTCATTCACTGATTTCTGTGTATTCCAACCGTTGGAACATATAGGACCAGTTGCCCCACTGATGGGGTAACTGGTCCGTGCCAAGTAAAGTTTTCAGTTAGTGGTAATTGGCCTTTTCTTAAGATCTTTTTTAACATTGATTAGATGTTATATGTAAACAGTTACATGGGTGATATTTTCATAGCAATTCCATAAATATTTACACGAGCTTTAATCTTTTATATCATGAAATATGCTTAACCGGACCAGTTGCCCCATCCTCCCCTACACTTAGAGGTAAATCCCTATTATTTTTTGCATAATTATGAAACTTAAGACAATAACTTTAATCCCCGTGTCATTTGATATATGTAGTTAAGAGGAAAAAGTAAAGAGAAGCAATTAAATAAAAAAGTATACAAATATCAGTATTTCAAATAAATAGCCCATATTTTCATTGACAATTCCCAGTCAGTGAATCACTGATGTTGCGGAAAATCAAATAAATTAAGAAAAATCCAAGAAATTAACTAGTTTGGGCGATTCCACAGGATAGGTAACTAATGCAGGGATCAGTGTGCAGCTTGAACCTACCCTCCTCAAGGTTAGTCAAAGATAAGACGCCCAATCTTTGCCTAGTAATATTTTTGGAGAGGTGAATCTTGAACTAATTTATACATTGGACAGGTGAATCTATGGTGAATCTTCACCTATATTTCAACTTCTCCCACATATTACTATTGAACGAACATGGTGCACTGAGGTGAATCTTCACCCTACAAATTGCAGGATAGACCTAATCTTGACCTAATTTATCCTGAAGAAAGGTGAATACAGGTGAATGCTTGAGGAGGGTAGGTTCAAGCTGCACATTGATCCCTGCATAAGTATCTGAACTTATTCATATGAAATCTACAGAAAATATGCGCATGCGCAGACAGCAGATAATTTTGAACTGGGCCAAAATTGGCTAAAATCATGAAATTTACCAGATAAAAGCTTACTGTGCCTTCAAAATCTACAGAAACATTGAAAAATGCTTAAATCAATGTGTATAATTATTTTGATAATTAAAATGAAGATATGAATGTATATCAATCAAATATGGCAGCCACGACATCTCTTATTACTGCTATCTTTAGAGCTACTAGATGTGTCTTGTTAGAGTAATCGTCACATGATTCCAACGGTTTGAGGAAATGTTATGATCAGCTCCTTTTGAAATCCCCACTAGTATTATTGCTTTACATCCCACAACAATTTATGCAATTATGATACCTCCATTGTTCTATATCCTTTGTTGTTTTCTATGGTTTATCGTTGCGGATTTTCCTTAATAAAAACGTATTTGAGATGGTCCCTTCTTGTTTGTATTATGTGTTTCAGATCTAAAAAGAGTGTCAAACAGAGACTATTATGTGTTCTTAGTATTCACCAAGATGTATCTGTTCCTATGCTGGCATATTTGTTGAGATATACGCAAATCTATCAATCAGCCCATAGGGCCTATTTCAACCTATTACATATCCAGCCAAATATTGACAAATTTCAGGCAGTATCCAAAAAGTGTACTTTGGTTTATACTTTGTATTGATCACACTATCTGACAATAGAATCACTCATGCATCCCGTACCATGATCTCTTTCATTATTTATTGACCGACCCTACGCGTATCTACCCCCCCCCCCCCCAATTGTATTTCAAGTGGGGTATGTCCCCTAGCCCTACCTCTGGCAAGGGCGGAGGGGTCCCTACCTCTGGCAAAGGCGGGTGCCTCTACCCCCCTCTCGTTACGCCACTGCCTACAGACGATCTAGAAATGATCTAAAATATGTCCCCAGAATGATTTGAAAACGGGATTTGAAGTTCAACACTGTACTCGTCGCAATTTTAAAAGAATACAAACAATAAATAGTGGTAAACTAGATGTTGATTCAAATGTTGATTAATTCATGGCCTGTGACAGAAGTTCAAAGTTAACCAAACCAGTCTGACCGCAAGTTTCCCATTGTATCATTGGTTATAACTTGTGCATTGCGTTTACCCTAACTGGCACTGTCAACCAACGTCTCCCTAGCATTGTAACCTCTGTGGCAGTGCTAGCCAGCGGGAAAGATCAACTGGACACTGGTACAAAAGAGGGCGTCATTATAGTTTCAAGTGTGGTCAGACGATAGCCCGCTGTACACGTAGTTCCAACCATTGAAGTGATTCTACACTATTCGGGTTTCACAAATTCACAATGCAGTTTAGTTTAAATACAACAAAGCGAAAGTGCAATTCTGGCTTAAGTATAAACTACCTGGTGTATCTACCTAATATCACTGTATTGAGTGCATTTATCAAAGATCATTGTATTGATTAACTACCTGGGGTATCTACCTAAGATCATTGTATTGATTAACTACCTGGGGTATCTACCTAAGATCACTGTATTGATAAACTACCTGGTGTATCTACCTAAGATCACTGTATCGATAAACTACCTAGCGCATTTATCTGAGATCATTGTATTGATAAACTATCTGGTGTGTCTACCTAAGATCATTGTACTGATAAACTACCTGATGTATCTACCTAATATCACTGTATTGATAAACTACCTGATGTATCTATCTAAGATCATTGATAAACTACCTGGTGTATCTAGCTAAGATCAGGGTATTGATAAACTATCTGGTGTATCTACCTAAGATCATGGTATTGATAAACTACCTGGTGTATCTACCTAAGATCACTGTATTGATAAACTAACCGATGTATCTACCTAAGATCATGGTATTGATAAACTATACCTGGTGTATCTACCTATTAAGATCATTGTATTGACTAGCGGGACGCCCGTCCTTCGGAAGGGCTCCCGCTAGAGCTCCTACGAGATAGACACCCACAAAATGAAATAACTCATAAGTATTCGAACATTTATCACGAAATTGGTAAGAATCAAAAATTGCCCATATATGTCTTACAGGTTGTGTGTTTTAATACCTAGAGACCATACCATTTTGTTGGTGTTGACATTTTGCACATTGACAGTTGTTTCAAAATGATTTGTGTAACATTTCTCCAGATACATGGAATGAAAATGTGTACAAAATGATCAGCAAAAAGCAAGAGTTATATCTTCAAAGGTTTCATAATACACCTAGCAACAAAAGTCCTGGACCAGGTGCTTTGAGGTTGGCTAATTCAAAATAGATAATCGGTACCAAAAATCTGAGATATACATTAAATGAGCAAATTTCTTCTCCGGAGTTTGATACCTCATTCAACAAAATCGAATGGATACTTTTTAAGTTATGGCGGTTACAATGACTGCGCATAACAACAGAAAAGTTGCACTAGGTATAGGAAATCATTGATGTGTGTGTGATTACGCACTGAATGTGTGTGTAAAGATAGCAAAGACTTTCATTCTTCGCAGCTAAACACACCCTTTGTCCCGCAAATTGCAGTTATCACTCCAGACCCATTCATCCAGATACTGTAGGTGGCTCGTTCAATTCAGATAGCACAGAGTTATGACATGCAGTAATCACACACACATCAATGATTTCCTATACCTAGTGCAACTTTTCTGTTGTCATGCACGGTCATTGAAATCGCCATAACTTTAAAAGTATCCATTCGATTTTGTTGAATGAGGTATCAAACTGCGGAGAAGAAATTTGCTTATTTAATGTATATCTCAGATTTTTGGTACCGATTATCTATTTTGAATTAACCAACCTCAAAGCACCTGGTCCGGGACTTTTGTTGCTAGGTGTATTTGGGTTTATTGTGTTTACTGCATGCAAAACTAGTTTTAAAAAGACAAATTTCCAGAATAATAAAAAGCACAGCATTTTTTTTATTTATTAGGCCTAATGCACATTTTAAGTTGTCAATGAATATCTTTCATGAAGAAAATATGTACTATTCTTGGTAATGTTATAAGTTGTGGTAAACAATGAAACGTCTATATAGAACTACCGATTGAACCATTACTCAAGTTAACATAAAAAAGCAAAAAAGTATCAGTTTCAATCAATTACTTTCTAATGATTGCCAATAATGTTAATAAACTGAAAAAGAGAAGCAAAACCAGATATAACAATAGGCCTATATATCAAGAGACATAACTGAAAGATACGGTACAATATACAGCGTGTCCCAAAAAACTGGGTTCAAAAGTTTGCGAGCTTATAACGAAATGAGTAGGAATTATGGATAGTTTATACAAAGATTTGAATAGAGCGTGGTCAGCACCCATTTGTCCCGATTTAAGGAATAAACCATCCGTGCGTTGCATGAAACTGTGCGCTATGTGCAGTATTCCCGGCATGGGGCTTATTCTCCGAAAGAACTGAACAATAACTCGGACTATAACAAAGAACATTTTTGTTAGTGTTTATGTAAATAATGAACTTGTGTTATTGGTATATGACCAAGATAATTTTATTTACTGCCCAAGTCTTTGCAAAGAATGAATGCAAAGGCAAAACATTGAAGAATGTGCAATTGCAACACATCGGGGTGTTCCTTGAAAAGTGGGACAAATGGGTTTTGACCACGGTCTATTAAAATCTTTGTATTTCAAAAAGTTTATATTGGATTAATTACAGAGTTTAACCAATTAAGGTCAGGTATATTTTGTTTAATATCCCTGAATATAAACTACCTATGTTTCCTACTTTTTTAGTTGTAAGCTCGCAAACTTTTGAACCCAGATTTTTGGGACACGCTGTAGTGTATACAATACTTTCCAGAAGTTTTTTTATTTTTTTAATTTTTTATTTGGACATACACTTTTGAAACAGTGGCATGAGTCTTCTCGACTGATGCGTCCTTAAAACATATTACACAATATTATCACATGTATAAATAAAAAGGCAGAATATATACAAATATTTACATGATAACATAGAATCATACAAGTTGAATGCTACGTGCGGTCCATGCACGTTTTATATAGGATTTGCAGAACACATCAAATATTTGGAGTACGGGTAAATTATCACATACGGTAAGAACATCATTTGAAAGACCTAGCATAAGACACATTTTGATAGTTAAATTACCAGATATAAATATTCTCCAAAACTCTTCTAACTAATGGAGCGATAGTTGATTTTCAAGTTTAAGGAATTCATCATCTCTGATATGATTTAACGCACTACAAATAAATAAGAAATGTCTAAGATCCTCAATATCTGTATCACATAATGGGCAGTAAATATTTACATCAGGTTTCCATGAATGAGCACGGCCATTGAGGGGTAAGGTATTGCACCGAGCTTTGAATTTCATCGTTGCACCATAAAAATCTAATTTACATAATAAGTAATCTTCCAAACCAGGTTTGGTTTTGAGTAATACATAGTCCTTTAATGATGATTTTGTCATAGCAGAATGTAGCCACTTGTTGTTAGAATTATCTATACTTAAGTTATTAAAATTATTGATTCACAAGTGGCTATTATATAGATTATCTTTAAATATATGGTCCATATCACACTCTGCCATAGCAGTTTCATTATGAACAAACCACTTCCATCTTAATTTGTTACAATTGCTCTTATAATACTTATCAATATAGAATGCATAGCGCTAAACACTAGATTCGGCCATCTGTTGGTTTGCATTTGCCGAAGTCTCTTAAAATATTTAATACGGAGTTTATTTTGGATTAATGCAATTGGTTGCCATGGGGTTGCCATCCTAGATCGCCTATCAAGCATTCAAGTGGAGTATTCCTGGGGGCTTTCAGTATTGATCTTGCCATTTGGTATTGTAATGATTGTATCCGTTTGGTATCATTAGCGCTTCCAGGAACCCAAATTGCTGAGGCATAGTTGATGGAGGAGAGTATCAGATTTTTCCACAATAAATCTCCGTAATAAACTCTTTGAAAATCATCTTGACCATCAATAATGGATTTAACATACCCAATTAAACGATTACCCTTCTTTATAACATCATTAATATGATTGTGATCAGATAAATTCCTGGAAAAAGTCACACCAAGATATTTATAAGTGTTAACTTCAGAAATATAATCATCCCCTAATTGCCATAATCTATGAACATTCATACGTTTACCTACTATCAATATGTTAGACTTGTCGTGGTTAAAGCTTAGTTTCCACCTATGGGTAAATGTCGCTGCTAGGTCTAACATTTGCTGAAGCTCGTTATTAGCTAATAGTACTATATCATCAGCCCAAAATAGGCTACCAATACGGACGTTAGAAAATTCCACACCTAGGTCATGTAATTTAAGTAATTTTGTGAATTCGTTGATATATACGCAAAAAAGAATTGGTGATAAGACACAACCCTGTTTGACGCCTTCTTCCACATTGAAGAAGTTAGTTTCAATGCAACCGAATTTAACCTTAGATTGTACATTCATATACATATTATCAATTAATTTCCACAACGTCCCCCTAATACCAATATTCCATGCAGCGTGCAGGAGACCATCTCTCCATACAGTATCAAATGCCTTTCGAAAGTCCAAGAAGGCCATATAAGTAGCTTTACCTTGATCTAGCCTACTTGCTGCGATATTCTTTAGTGTAAATATGTGGTCTTCGCATCGGTAATTTTTTCTGAAACCACCTTGGACTTCCGAAAGGACATTGTTTTTATCAAGAAAGTCTGAGATGGTATTCGCCACGATCCTATTAAAAATCTTAGAAATACAACATGTGAGAGTGATGCCCCTATAATTATTAAGATCTTTACGATTCCCTTTCTTAAAAATTTGAATAACGACACCCTCATTCCACTGCGATGGGGTTGCTTGCATTTCAATGAGTTTCTGGAATAAACATAAAATTGATTGATTTAAACACGCACCCCCATTTTTCAAGAGTTCATTAGAAATATCATCGAGCCCTGGGGATTTATTATTCTTACATTTCATTATAGCATCATTAATAATATTCAAGTCGAGATCAATATCACTTATACAATTATTATCAATAGTATTATGAGTATATGCCCTATTATTAATCACTGATCTCTTTACTTCTATTGAATTATAATCCCCCTTTTCATTTAAGTTTATATTCATTTTACCAAGAGTTCTCCAATATTGTAAGACAGATTGATTCATTCTGTGTCTATCAAAGATGATCTTATTTGAGCCAGGATCTTTGAGACAATGTACATCCTGTTTACCCTTTTTGCCTTTTAGATTTTGCCAGAAATTATAAGTATAACATAACCTCGGATGACCCGAAATAACACCAATGGCTCACAGATAAATAATTTCATATTTATTCTGATCGAGTAACTTATTGAGGATATAAAGTAATTATGAAGGGGAAAATAGCTAGAAATAGCTCTAGAAATTATGTGTTTTAGCGGACTTAATTCAACAAGATTCCTACGGCTATCAACGCCTTCCCTCCTCCGCTCGCCCAACAACTTGGACTAGGTTTAACAATATATATATAAATAACAACAAAAACAATATACGGATTTTCTGTCTTCCTATATTCCGAGCATTCTGTATCGATAAACTACCTGGTGTATCTACCTTAGATCACTGTATTGATAAACTACCTGGTGTATCTACCTAAGATCACTGTATTGATAAACTACCTGATGTATCTACCTAAGATCACTGTATTGATAAACTACCGGGTGTATCTACCTTAGATCACTGTATTGATAAACTACCTGGTGTATCTACCTAAGATCACTGTATTGATAAACTACCTGATGTATCTACCTAAGATCACTGTATTGATAAACCTGAGTCTCAGGATAAACTACCAGGCTGGTGTATCTACCTAAGATCACTGTATTGATAAACTACCCGGTGTATCTACCTAAGATCACTGTATTGATAAACTACCTGGTGTATCTACCTTAGATCACTGTATTGATAAACTACCTGGTGTATCTACCTAAGATCAGGGCATTGATACATTACTTGGTGTATCTACCTAAGATCACTGTATTGATAAACTACCTGGTGTATCTACCTAAGATCACTGTATTGATAAACTGTGTGGTGTATCTACCTAAGATCACTGTATTGATAAACTGTGTGGTGTATCTACCTAAGATCACTGTATTAATAAACTGTGTGGTGTATCTACCTAAGATCATTGTATTGATAAACTACCGGGTGTATCTACCTAAGATCACTGTATTGATAAACTACCGGGTGTATCTACCTAAGATCATTGTATTGATAAACTACCTGGTGTATCTACCAGAAGATCACTGTATTGATAAACTACCTGGTGTATCTACCCAAGATCACTGTATTGATAAACTACCTGGTGTATCTACGATCACTGTATTGATAAACTACCTGGTGTATCTACTTAAGATCACTGTATTGATAAACTACCTGGTGTATCTACCTACGATCACTGTATTGATAAACTACCTGGTGTATCAACCAGAAGATCACTGTATTGACAAACTACCTTAATATAAACAAAGTGAGTAAGAAGTTAAGAACCTGTACTCAACTTTGGGATTTTATTTCTAAACATCTATGCAACAATTTCACAAATTATTCATTTTGACAGAGAGGCTGTCTCATTAGCTTTCAAAATAATTTTAGTTGGTTAAAATCAGTTGAGGGAAACATGTTTTATGTCTTTTTAGATAAAAATGTACACTTTAAAAACCGAGCAAGGTTTGCGATATTTCTCTAACAAGCTCTTTTGAATTTCACTATTGAATAATGGCACACACTCTCATCAGATCATCACAAAAGTCCGATTTTATTTAATGAATGAACATAATAATATCTGAGCAAGTTTGTTTTGTCTATTCATTATAGCTATTGTGTCTCATGCATGCTACCGCTTATTCATAATTATCATGCGTCATATTGAGTACAATACTAATAATAACATTTTGTTCGGTTTCAAAAAAGCAGTAACTTTACCAAAATAGTCATAACTTGATAACGGTATCATTCATGAAATGATGCTATTCTTTTTGCTGATAACGGTAAACGAATGCAGCTATTGATTCAAGCGTCGGTTGCCTTCATATTTTGGTAAGAATTTTGTACGAATACTTATTTTACTTTGAGGACTAGGTATCTACCTAATATCAAGGTATTAATTAAAGGTAGATGTTTCCGATCACATTTTCATAACACCGATTTACCTCAAACATATGGAGATTTTCATATCATACTAAAGCTCATATTTTTTGATTTACATACTGAAATGTGACGGTCCAAATCAGTATGATTACGAAGAAATTGGTGAAATAACGTCGAATTCCCGCGAATGGTGGTTAACCACCGATATTTTGTGTACTACTCAATATATAGGCACATTTCATGTCATCTTGTGCGTCTAAAATAAGAACCATTGGACTTGGGAGTTATGCAACTCAAACTTTGGAATACGACTATTTTAAGGATGACAGGCTTTCGTGAATAGAAAACATCAAGTTGAAAATCGGAACACCTATACCTTTAATTACCTGGAGGCTGGAGTGTATGTGATCAGTGTATTAATACACTACCTGGTGTATCTACCTGTTGGTGGATACATTTTTGAACACAGGAACATATTCCGAATGGGTAAAACCACAGATGGTGGAAACCTTCGATGAGGCATTAAAGCAGCATTAAAATAATCCGTTAAGTTTAAATTTTAACATGTTTGACAGCTGTGTGATGTGTTTGTTCACTTTTCTGTTACGTTATTCAATTTTGTAGGTCTGTGTTTTTGCATTAGCACACGTCTCTGTATAAATGGAAAACATTTAAACTAGATTTCACTATAGAAACGAAAATTATGTGTGATATAGTTTGTTATTATGATGGGATCACTGTAATGTAAAATTTTAAATATTACAATTAACGGATCACTTTCCGTGTAACCAATTCTACCCGACCTTTTGTTAATCTCAATAGGTATGGTTTTATGAAATTTATTCCTCCGAAGTATAAAATTACTTTTTGCAGTAATACATGTTTTACTAGAATGGCATTACAAACAGATGTTACTCCAATGTTTGGTATCAACATTATTTCCCACATCTCCTCTTTCTAAATATGTATTCATATTTTCAATACGACTTATATGTTGTGAAATACAAAGCTTCAAAGTTGTGCATAGACTTTTGGGACACCCTGTACTACTACTACTACTAAGCTGCATTTAAGAAACGCTTTTCGTAAAAACCCCAAAGCGCTTTACAATTTAAAACAAAGCGCTTTACAATTTAAAACAAATTTTTCTGTATATACTTACGATCATTGTATTGATAAACTACCTGGTGTATACATTTTCCAATGAGACACAGAAATTAGAGATATAGTTTTAATGACAGGGATTTACAATTTATTATCGTACATACGTCTGATATATAGGTCCCAACGAATTGGCAAAGTATATAAGCACATTAGAAACCGACCCTTTTGAAGAAAATGGCTGCTCCTAAGTGGTTCTTATTCATAGGCCTGTATTAAAACAGTATTACCAGTAGCGTAGCCAGCGGGGGGGGGGGGGGGGGGGGGGGCAGGTGGGGCAGACTGACACCTAAAATGGGTACGGAGAAGCGGGAAAATGGGGACGAGAAGAAGGGGAGAAAAGAGAGAAAGAAGGGGAAGGAAAAAATCTGGGGCAACCTTTTACGCAAATTTTAAACATCTTGCCCTCCCCTGAAAAAAATCCTAGCTACGCCACTGAGTATTACACATTTCGTACACTGCAAAAACTACAGAACACATCAGACGCTTCACTTGTTCACAGAACACATTCCGACGTGTTCTACGTTCAGGATGTGTCGGAAGCGTCCAAATGTAACAGATATAATGTGTTCTGTAGATGTTCTCATGTGTTCTGTAGGTGTTCTAGATTTGTTGACGCATCACCATGTGTTCTGCATGTGTTCAAGGGCCGTTTCTAGAACACATCTGTAACGGCCAGGAACATGTTCTAAATCTATTCCTTTTTTTGAACACGTCCAGACGCGTTCTTGACATGTTCTTGAAGTGTTCTCTAACGCGTCGATGTGTTCTGTAGTTTTTGCAGTGGTACAAACAGGTTGTATATAAAACAGGTTGTATACAAAAAATAGGACTCTCTTTCAGCATGTATTTAATCCTTGTTAAAACCACAGAACCATGACCAATTTTATTTCATTGTCAAGTACAACTTATAAAGTTAAAATCCTGAAAAAATGAGAAAAATCCATCATCAATTACAGAAAGTGTGACCAACTGGGCAAGTCAATTTTGTAGTATGTACAGGCTGTATCAAAATGATTTGTACTCTGATATGTTCCATTTTCAAAAAAGCATTAAAAATATAAAATCTCTGATAAATACAATATTTTTGATTTTAATAAATAGGGAATTATGTCAACTTATTGATCTGATAATCTGAAGATAATTGGCTGTTGTTTCTGACCGCTATTGTCATTCAAATGAAGATCGACGTAATCATGGTTTTACTCGCAGCAACGCAAATTTAATAGGTTCACTGCACAAACTCTCTATAAGTAGTGAATATATGAGTGCAGTCAGGAGGAACTTTGAATTGTGCGCTTCAGATCTAACGTTTCGATGAAAATGATAAAAACACCAATATTCCTTTAAAAGCTTGTAAATTCTGAAAAAAATGTTCGATTGTCGTAAATCAAAATTCTTAGAAAAGATGAAACTTCAATAATTTCGCATATAGAAGCAAAATGGTCTAAATGGTTCGTAACATATCAAAATAAATTCTGAAAAACTGATCAGACCACGGTACAAATCTTTTTGATACAGCCTGTACAATTGTAATTCACACAGTAAAGGTAGAGAAACAGGACAGTGGGAGATTACATATTTAAATAAGTAAAGGGTAAATGTTTGTATTCTTATCATGCTAAATAATTCTTATTCTTATTCTTATCATGCTTATGACAGACATTGAAGTTGACTTACAAGTCCCATTTCTAAGTATAAATGTCCTTCTCTGTCAATGTTTGGTATAAACACACTATTGACATGATTGGTGCTTTCCTACCACAACGTCCATACATGCTGAGTCTTTCTCATGAGAACACTGAGTAACATTGAACATTGCACAGAAATATTATATACTTGCATCAAATTTGTGAATTATGTAGCTATTAATGATTTGTGCCAGAATTAAGAGGAATACCAAACTAATCTACCTGGTATATAAACCATCTGGTGTACCTACGATCAGGGTATTGAAAAATTACCTGGTGTATCTACCTAAGATCATGGTATTGATAAACTACCTGGTGTATAATATAGCTAAGAAAGCGTATTACTAAACTACCTGGTGAATCTACCTAAGATCAGGGTATTGATAACAATCTTGGTGTATCTACTTAAGATCATGGTATTGAAAAACTACCTGTTGTATAAACCACCTGGTGTACCTAAGATCAAGGTATTGATAAACCACCTGGTGTATCTATCTAATATCATGGTATTGATAAACTACCGGGTGTATCTACATGATCTACCTAAGATCATTGTATTGATAAACTACCGGGTGTATCTACCTAAGATCACGGTATTGATAAACTACCTGGTGTATCTACCTAAGATCAGGATATTGATAAACTACCTGGTATATCTATCTAAGATCATTGTATTGATAAACTACCTGGTGTATCTACCTAAGATCATGGTATTGATAAACTACCAGATGTATCTACCTTAGATCACTGTATTGATAAACTACCTGGTGTATCTACCTAAGATCATTGTATTGATAAACTACCTGGTGTATCTACCTAAGATCAGGCTATTGATAAACTACCAGATGTATCTACCTTAGATCACTGTATTGATAAACTACCTGGTGTATCTACCTAAGATCACTGTATTGATAAACTACCTGGTGTATCTACCTAAGATCACTGTATTGATAAACTACCTGGTATATCTATCTAAGATCATTGTATTGATAAACTACATGGTGTATCTACCTAAGATCACTGTATTGATAAACTACCTGGTGTATCTACTAAGATCACTGTATTGATAAACTACCTGGTGTATCTATCTAATATCATGGTATTGATAAACCACTTGGTGTAGGCCTATTTATCTAAGATCAGGGTATTGATACATTACTTGGTGTATCTATCTAAGATCAGGGTATTGATACATTACTTGGTGTATCTATCTAAGATCAGGGTATTGATAAACTACATGGTGTATCTACCTAAGATCATGGTATTGATAAACTATACCTGGTGTATATATACCTAAGGTCGGGGTATTGATAAACCATATAAGATCAAGGTATTGATAAACCACCTGGTGTATCTACCAGAAGATCACTGTATTGATAAACTATCTGGTGTATCTACCTAAGATCAGGGTATTGATAAACTACTTGGTGTATCTATCTAAGATCAGGGTATTGATAAATTACTTGGTGTATCTATCTAAGATCAGGGTATTGATAAATTACTTGGTGTATCTATCTAAGATCAGGGTATTGATACATTACTTGGTGTATCTATCTAAGATCAGGGTATTGATAAACCACCTGGTGTAGGCCTATCTATCTAAAGGCCCTGTCACACATACGGCGATCAAGCCAGCGATCGCACTGCGCTATAAAAAGTGTATAACACGCAGTGATAGCGCGGAAAACTGTCCATTTTTAAATCAATGTCACCAAACCCTTTCACAAACTGCTGCGATCAGACCGGCGCTTATATTATGCTGAAAAATTATCAAAACGCCAAGCCAAACGCCTCAAGATCTCCACATAACCCTCAGTGACGCAGTGGGAACTGGCTGGGACTTCAGAGGGTCGTGAGAGGGTCCCCATGGTCGCCCTTGAGCGCCAGTGCACCACGCTTGTTTTGTGCATGCACAAAACAAGCGTGGAGGTTCCGGTAGGTTCCGCGTTCTGTTCAGAGCGCTGTAATGACTCAGAAGCAGCGAAAAGTGAGCGTCCCGTCGACGTAGCAAGGACGCATACAAACTACTTGTCCTCTGCGACTGCAGTAAAGGTTCGTTCACACAAAAAAACTAGGCGATGTTTGCTGTGCGATGCGATGCGGTAGCCGTACTTCCACCGCAATGTACGGTAATTCGTCGCGGGTCACGCCGGGTCAACGCAGGTCACCGCATGCGATGGCATTCAGTGCCGTTTGGCAAAATATGAGAGCGTCAGCGTCAACGCAATGCGTCGCAGACTGCCGCAATGACAGTTAATTATTTTTAACTCCATTGCAATAACGTCCCGCACCGCACAGTAAATAACGTTATAGTGTGAACAAACCTTTGCTGTCAGGAGACAAACACATCATGATATTATCACTATTATTGTATTCAGATTAATCAAAAATGTTATTGATACACCTGTTTTTAAAACTCCCGCCAACCGATTATCATGGCTATATAAAAGTAGCATTACGCTAAGCTAGGATAATGCTCTCTAAATAGAATTTAAATAACAATCAATTTATCGGCAATGTGATTAGCAAATTAGAGCTTTAAACGTGTCATTGTTATTCCTTCTGTATCTACTACAAGGAGTATAATGTACAGTCCTCAAAATAAGTAACTGACCAGGTCAACACTATCGGCCGAGTGCACCAATGTCGAGTAGCTGAAGAATAGCGCTACCTCGCTAGTAACTGAGGCGTAACCAAAACATTTGAGAGCACCAAACCGGGGTAAGCTGCTAGGCTAGTAACTTGCGAGTCGCGATATTGGAGGCTGGTTTTGGTGAGATCATGAACAGTGAGGCAAAATCTTAAGGAAGGAAGACAATAACGGGTGTATAAAGCCAATTTGAACTCATTGCGAACCAGTGATTGCTCAATATTGTACAATTTATTGTTTGTCCCACAATCATGTCATACACATCTTTTTCTTTACCATTGAATGTTATCAGCGAACCAATGAGACGTTGGGTCCTGATCAACAGTTTTTACAATGTTTTCCCCAATATTAAAGTCAATTACAGTTGGGCATTTGCTTGGTTTTAGGGTAAAACCCATACTGGATGCTTAGTTTCATCTTTTAGGGGACGATGCTGAATAATGTGGACATTTACCTCGCTAGTTACTATTCTGATGTTACTCGCCAGTTTTGCTCTCAGAATTACATCGTTAGTAAGTTACGCTACAGTTAGGGCTGCCAGGGAAGTAGCTTACCTCCCTATAAAGTGGTGCACTCGGCCGATATATGTTATATGTATGTGTTGTATGTATAACCTAGGTAGTAACTTATTTTGAGGACTGTATATAATTTGAAAACGTGTTGAGAAGGGACTAGTAACGCAGACAGCGACTTATAAGCGCAATTTGATCGCAGCAGAGCATAAACAAACGCGGCGCTTTTTATGGGCCTCAAGGGCGATCATGGGGACCCTACCCCGCTCTAGATGTTGTCCACTGCGTCCCCATTCGGTTCTTTGAGACCTTACTGTGTTTTGCATGGCTTTTTTCAGCGCAACGAGAGCGCAAGGCCTGATCGCCGTATGTGTGACAGGGGTATAAGATCAGGGTATTGATAAATTGTTTGGTGTATCTATCTAAGATCAGGGTATTGATACATTACTTGGTGTATCTATCTAAGATCAGGGCATTGATACATTACTTGGTGTATCTATCTAAGATCAGGGTATTGATACATTACTTGGTGTATCTATCTAAGATCAGGGTATTGATAAATTACCTGGTGTATCTATCTAAGATCAGGGTATTGATAAACTACATGGTGTATCTATCTAAGATCAGGGTATTGATAAATTACTTGGTGTATCTATCTAAGATCAGGGTATTGATAAATTACCTGGTGTATCTATCTAAGATCAGGGTATTGATAAACTACATGGTGTATCTATCTAAGATCAGGGTATTGATAAATTACCTGGTGTATCTATCTAAGATCAGGGTATTGATACATTACTTGGTGTATCTATCTAAGATCAGGGTATTGATAAACTACATGGTGTATCTATCTAAGATCAGGGTATTGATAAATTACTTGGTGTATCTATCTAAGATCAGGGTATTGATAAATTACTTGGTGTATCTATCTAAGATCACTGTATTGATAAACTACCTGGTGTATCTACCTATAAGATCACTGTATTGATAAACTACCTGGTGTATCTACCTAAGATCACTGTATTGATAAACTACCTGGTATATCTATCTAAGATCATTGTATTGATAAACTACATGGTGTATCTACCTAAGATCACTGTATTGATAAACTACCTGGTGTATCTACTAAGATCACTGTATTGATAAACTACCTGGTGTATCTATCTAATATCATGGTATTGATAAACCACTTGGTGTAGGCCTATTTATCTAAGATCAGGGTATTGATACATTACTTGGTGTATCTATCTAAGATCAGGGTATTGATACATTACTTGGTGTATCTATCTAAGATCAGGGTATTGATACATTACTTGGTGTATCTACCTAAGATGATTAGATCATTGCTCTTCTCGCTGCATCTTTCTTAAGATCATGAAGCTTCATGCTTAGATCAGGGTGTATAATTGATAACAACCTTAGTACGTAAGGGTATTGATGAACAAACGTACCTATACTTTAGATCAATGTAAATTGATTACATTACCTGATGTATCTGAAAATCTTCATCACCACCACGTTCGTTTATGAAGTGGTCAGCAAAGAAAGCCAATTGGGCGAAGTTGGGGTAGCACTAGTTGGAATCCCTTACTGTACAGTAACCTACAGTGGCGGGTAGGGAAAGTGTGTCTGACCGGTGGTTTGATGACCGCAATCTAAACGGGGCATGAGTGTAGGAGGGCCCAGTTGTCATGTTAATCTGTTGTTAATAAACCTATTGGAAACGGGATCGGGAGGCGTGAATCATAAATACCTTTGGTTTTGAATGAACTTTCGGTATACTCTCCGAGCATGCCGAGGCTCTTTTTATTACAAATTCTGAATGATTGAATTAGCCTCAACTTGGCGCGTGTGGTGGGGGTGGGGTTAGTGGGAGCTGCCGGGGTGGGCCTGGGGGAGTGGGGATGCGGGACAGGGGAGGGTGTCCAAATTGACCATGTGCGTGTCCATCATCGCCCAATAAAATAATTATATCACGCTTTTCTTAATGTTAATGTTAGTAAGGGAAAGGGCTTATAGCCCAGGATCTGCCAGTTTTAGCCTATACAAATAAAATAATTATATACAAATTTAAGTCTAAACACGAATAACCTTATCATGCTTATTGGGCCCTATATGTTCGTTTACTCATGTTAGTATCTCCATTGCTCATCAATATTGCCTGCTCGCCAGGATAGCCTACATGTAGGCTGTATCATGGGCAAATCATGCATGGTACCAGTGTAGTGTACCCAGTGACAGTTGCTCAGTTTACGGGCAAGGATGGTGTTATTAAGGGATCCGGATACCCGGGTGCGTGACCCCTTAGATTGACAGCTTTGACTAGTTTGGAAACCCCTTAAATTTATAATTTCTGTGGTCTTAGATACCTGGACCCTAGTTTTCTTGATTTGGACCCACTGCACTGCAGGTCAGTTCTAACTCTGTTTACTGAGCGCAGATCCAGTCAATAGTCATGCCCGATCTCAACCAAACTCTTACCTATGCCCACCTACCACCGAGTGACGTTATGGGGAGGGAGGGAGGGAGGGAGGGGGATGAGGGCGAGATTGGAACATACACTATTGGGTTCTCAGTATAACGTCAGTGCGCGGGGCGGATTAAAAGGTAAGGTACATTATTGGCGTCGTTTCGTTACTGAATACAATGATCCAATCTGTAACGTGTTCTACCATGAAATATCTGCCCTGAGCTTATGAGATTTATTTTAGAGAGAGAGAAATTTACCTTCCTTCCCTATAGTGTTATATGTCTGTACGGACCGACCGTGTAAACAAACAAACAAACAAAATATTTATGTACGCATGTGGATTTGCAACTATAACTCCTTCCTCCGTCAAAGAAAATGTAGTGACAGCGCTACATATCTATGATTTTAGGCTATACCAGGGGTTCTCAACCTGGGGGTCGTGACCCCCATGGGGGTCGTTTGGGGTTTTCCAGGGGGTCATGAAGGGCTCATAAATATAGGTTTGGGGGGGGGGGAAACCGTGTCACATTTCGCTTTAAAAAAGCTTAGAAAAACCCAAAAGAAACTTTCAAATATGCAAAATTGCTTGCTCGCTATGCTCACATCCAAGCTAAAGCAGTTTCATTTATGATATCCGGCTGGTGGTTTTTTTTTTCTTTGAATTTTTATGTTGGGGGTCACGGTACTGACCAGGAATGTCAAAAGGGGTCGTGGGGCAAAAAGGTTGAGAACCATGGGCTATACAGACATGGCAGACTTGCGCTATCGCATTTGAAAAATCATGGGTGACTCCACTGGCCATGCTGGCGAAGACACGCTATACATCAGTTGATTGTTAAACGGTTGTTCCTTCTTAGTTTCCCGGACTTGGTTTAAAACCCGGACGATTATAAATACCCTGATCTCAAATTGATATGTTAGTTTACTTAGAAAATGAACCCTTAAAATGCAACATTCTTTGGTCTTTGAGTGAAAGTTGATTGTGTCAGTATTTTAAATAATATTTTGAAAACTTAAAAAGTTTGTATAGACTTGTCAATTAGTTATGCGTTGCTGAGCCTGATATATTGTCTATGGGGCTATCTACGTGTATATATCAATGCATGGTGACTACCTGAAAACAAAATAGCGAGAAATACAGAACTTAAACAAATAAACAAACATAGGCCTACCTTGCCTGACATTACATGTTGTTTGTTGGTAGTACATGCGCATATCCAAGTCGGTAAGTCGACGTTTTCGCAGACTGCCTGTGTGCAAATTTGAGAAAAGGTGATGATCTCGGCGTCTGAACAAAATCTGGAAACATAACTGAAATCCGTAAATTCGTTTCCATGGGCCAGCTTCCATGTCTTCCAAAACAGCTTATACATCATATCAGTTCTCAACGAGAGATATTAGGCCTGTGATACAACGCGAGATATGCAAAAATTATACCGGATGGGCATATTCTTCCATAAAAACGAAACGGTTATCTATCGGGGCATGCGATACGGTGCCTGCTGGCTAGCCTCTGTTCGTTCGTCGTTCCCGGTTTGAAATGACGACGGGTTTCAAAACCTTCTATGTAGCCGGCCTATAAGCATTCCTTTCGCATGATCATATAGTGATTACAATAAACCAATGTAAGTAAAGCCACAACGGGGTTATGTTGGATGGAGGCTGGTGATTGGTGGATTTGAACGCAAACATGTTGCTCATTTAACTATAATTCAAAACAGTCATAATAAGTTGACCAACGGTTTTTAACATGGTTAAGAAAGATTGCGAAATTGTTATATTCTTAGGATAGCTTATCAACAGCATGAGCAAAACAGTCCACTTAAGTTATGATCAGGCCTCATCCCCCGGAGCTCGGAAAGGGGTAAGTTCACTTAAAATTGGGAGAAAGTTTAAATGTTCCTATCGGGCTGGTTCTCAAAAGCCGCGACCAATTCAATGGAACAATTGGTATTTTTTAAGAAGTGAGGACATAGACTAAAAAACAAATAAACACAAACAAAGGCCTACATTTCTATATATATTGAGACCGATCAGGTATACTGAAAATGCGGGTCTTTAGGGTTTGAAATACACTCTTGGAAAAAAGGGTGCTACAGGGGTTCTTGGCTGTCCCGTATATGGAACCCTTTTTAGAACCTTTATAGGTTCCACAAAGAACCTTTAAAGGTTCAAAAAGAACAAAAAATGCGTCTTTAGAACCTCTAAAGGTTCTCTACAGAAGATTTTGGGGTTCTTTAAACTAAAAGAACCTTTAACCCTGAGGGTTCCATATACGGGACAGCCAAGAACCCCTGAAGCACCCTTTTTTCTAAGAGTGTAGGGATATATGTTATTCTTAAATTAGTTTTTAATTGAAATAAGGCAATTCATGTCAACAGCCCTAGTGAAAACAAACAAACAAACAAACAAGACCCTCCCCCCCAAAAAAAAACCACCCGAAGAACAATCAAATGGACAAAAACAAACAAAAATTATTTCAATTATCTAAAATATTACATTTGTGTGTGGTTATCAATCAGAGTAGGCTTATACGTAGTACCATTTGGCCGTTGACTGTGTTTTGGACCCAAGTGCCTATACAGGGTGAACCATAATTCACACTGTAAATCCAGCTAATCGGTTGTGTAAGAAAATTACACAACAATAGCAACTATTGTTTAAAAGATTACACAATTGTGTACATTTTCAAAAGGTTGTGCAACCTTTTAAAACAAGTTGTGTATTTGTTTTAAACAACCGGTTGCTATAGACCTAAGTTCATATATATATTAAACAGTGTTGTTGTGTAACGTCTTTTTACACAACCGGATTAAGATGAAGGACAACAATTATTACATTACATTGTTAGCTTCAACCTCATTTTTATTTTGTTCTTATTGGTTATCCTTATGTTATCTGACTGATTTGTATTGTATACTTGATATCATAAATCTTAGCGAAATCTACCAATGAGCTTCAACATGCGCACATACAGGGTGTCCCAGAAAGATTTATACCCTGTTTGAAAAATAATAACAATATGAAAACAATACTGCAGTCCAAGTCTAACGCCTGCAATATAATCGGGAATATAATGGGGAACATGTTCCCTTCTTACTCTGTTAATTTCAACAAAACACAGAGATCCATTCCGATATGGCATGACATTATAGAGAATCGATGAAAACCAGTCTTTCACTTTCAGCGTATTTCAATTGATATCGCTCACACCAAACTTCAAAACGGCTGCTCAATCAAGAAAGTATGATATAAATCACTCAGGCCATGGAAGTAGAACGATTTCTTTGCCCCATTCAAATAATGCTTCATAAAACATCACCAACAGTTGATATCTATCAATTGTTGGTGATGTCAGTGTTAGTCAGTGGCGGCGCCAGCATGGTATTTTGTGAGGAGGGGGGGGGGGGGGGGGGGGGGGGGGGCAAGAATTTTATTTTAGGGGGGGGGGGCATGAAGAAAAAAGATGCCCGCTTGCGCGCCAAATGTAGTTTTATGCCGCCGCCACTGAGAGGGCCAGTCAGTATAAAGTAATGAAAGTGATCATGGTGTGGAATGCATGGGTGATTCTATTGAGGGATAATGTAATCAATACAAAGTTTGAACCTTTGTCTTTCAAACAATACACTTTTGGATTTCTAAGTATCAACTATGACGTCATAGTATTAGCGTAAAACTAAGTATAGGCCCTACTTGGGACACTGCCTGAAATTGGTCAATATTTGGCTGGATATGTGATAGGTTGAAATATGGGTTGTTTGAAACATGTGCGTGTATCTCGGCAATGCAAGCATAGAAACAGATAACAATTGGTGCATAGTTATAGAACACATAATAATCTCTGTTTCACACTTTTTTAGATCCGAATTCCTTAATACAAACAAGAAAAGGGACTATCTCAAATACGCTTTTATTAAGCAAAATCCGCAACAATAAACCTAAGAAAACAACAAAGGATAAAGAACAATGGAGGGATTATAATTGAGAAAATTGTTGTGGGATGTAAAGCAATAATAGTGGGCATTTCAAAAGGAGCTGAACACAAAATTTCCTCAAACCATTGAAATGATGTGACGATTACTTTAACAGTTACACATCTAGTAGCTCCAAAGATAGCAGTAACAAGAGAGGTTGTGGCAGCCATCTTTGATTGATATATTCATGTATATCTTCATTTTGACTATACATAGCACTATAATTATACACATTGATAAACGCATTTGTCAATATTTCTGATTATAATTTGAAGGCACAGTAAGGTTTTATCTGGTAAATTTCATGATTTTAGCCATTTTTGGCCCAGTTCAAATTCATCTGCCGTCTGCGCATGCGCATTTTTTCAGTAAATTTCATGAAAATAAATTCAGATAATTAGTTAACTATCCTATGAAATCTCCCAAATTGGTTTATTGCTTGGTTTTCCGCAATACTAGGCCTAGTGCTTCACTGACTGGGTATTTTTCAATGAAAATGGGCTATTTGAAATATTGATATTTGTAAACCTTTTATTCAATTGCTTCTCCTTACTTTTTCCTTTTTATACTAAAAATTTCAAATTACACAGGGATTAAAGTTATTGTCTTTTGTATCATAATTATGCGAAAATAATCGGGATTTACCTGCTTCTGATGTCATGTATTGTTATGCATCTTCTTACCACGTGTTTCATTTAAACAATTCCAATTTCCCGCCAAATAATTGATTTAGCAGTGTCCCAAGTGTACTAACTTTAAGCTAATGCTATGACGTCATAGTTTATACTTAGAATTCCAAAAGTGTATTGATTGAAAGACAAAGGTTCATACTTTGTATTGATCACACTAAAACTTAATAGAATCGCTCATGCATTCCATACCATGATCACTTTCATTACTTAATGACTGACCCTCGTATATCATTTAAATTGAGCTTTGTGCCGAACATGGTAAATTATGTTATGAGTTTCAAAAAAGGTAATTTTTGTCAAACTTTAAATTTACCATTTTTACAAAGAGTTCATATTTTCTGTCAGAAGCGTCTGATTTTTGAAATTCAAAATTCCTCGGAAGCTAAATGTATGTAATTGTAGATGTTAAAATCATAAGCACTTTCATAATCATAATCATTCCTCTTTTCATGTGTTTAGTGACGTTCATACCTGTTAGGCCTAACTAAAAGAAATCACAGGACAACATTTCAAAATGTTACCTAATTAGGTCTTACATGTTTAGGAAACTTAGTCCTCTTATTGTAACAGTGGCCCTTATGTATGTGTGTTTGTTTACACTGTCGGTCCGTACGGTATTAATCAACCATTTCAGCTATAACCTGCTATTTACACAACATAACGTTACAATATGCCTTGGAATAGGCCCTACTTTTTTCTTTATACATATTTTTCTGTTTATACCGCCACACCCTCAGACAATAATGTGTTAGCTGTCGGCCTAATAATCATACACCCTTTAGAAAAGGGGTTGTTTGTTGTCATGTATATAGCCTATATATAGAACCCTCAGTGAAAAACGGTTCTAGATATACACTGTTAAAACGCTGTTTAAAATTTTAAACAACCACAAGTTAACCAGTGAATCGCTCAACGTCGTTTAACATTTTAAACAATATTGCTCAAAATTTTAAACAAGTTGATTACATTTTGAGCAACATTGTAAACAATGTTGAGTGATTCACTGGTTAACTTGTGGTTGTTTAAAATTTAAAAACACGCTTTTAACAGTGTAACCCCAAAAAGCTTTTTTCTAGAACCAATTTAGGTTCTAGACACCAAGAATGAACCTTTTAGGTTCTTTCTAGAACCATTTTGGTTAATGGTTAATGGTTAACCTTTGAAGGTTCCACATATACAGTTCAAGAACTTTTTTAGGTTCTACTTGCAACCCCTTTTTTCTTAGAGTGTATTTCGATGAATTATTCTCAGATTTAAGTAAAACAGAAAAAGTAATTCGGCTTTCAAATGACATCAAAGTTTACATTACACGTTTTGGTTCTTCTTGACCAGTGGCGTAGACAGAGGGGGGCGAGGGGGGCGATCGCCCCCCCCCCCCCAATATTGACGTCGTGTCGGTTGAGATTGGCACTGTCGGTTCATTTGACCAGAGGAATCATGGAATTATGATGGTCAAAAGTACACTGATGAAATTTTTTCGCGCGCGCGCATATTTGTCCCATCAATGCAATATTCTTGGTACAAGCTTGTTTAGAGTCAAAATGTACAGTAATCGTGCCAAAAATAGGTGTAAACTCAAAAAATTTCGCGCGCTACGCGCGCAGTGCTTGACTCAGGCTCATCTTGTCGGTTCATTTACATTTCTCGCCCCCCCAATATGAAAAACCTAGCTACGCCACTGTTCTTGACACTTTTAAAAGAACTATAAAGAAGATTCTTTAAAGATCTGAAAATGGTTCTTTGTCACGTTTATTGAGGACAATTTTGAGGACTGCTTAACCCCCTGAGAACTACCGGCCGATTGGTCAGAAAGATGGATACATCATTTATTGCACCAATGAGAGACATTGTTAGAATAATTGTATCCCTGATAAAGATTGGAGTGAAATATTTTACAAGCTGCATTTTAATTGGCTATTCAAATGAGTATATCTTGTAATACACCAATCAGAACCACTGTAAGATAGGCCGGTAGTGCCCAGGGGCTTAAGAAACCCTTTAAAACCATTTTATATAAGAATCTCACATTCGGGAGCATAAAAATGGAAGAAAAATAGTTATTGCCGACGCCTTGGAACCCGACAGCTTATTTTGATGGAATAAAATCGTATTTAAAATTGGGAGCCAGCATTTGTGACGTCACATTACTCCGCTCCCGAATGTTGAATTCTATATATAATGTGCATTACGGTAGAGTGGTTCTAGATTCAAGTTCGTAACACAAATGTTTTGGCAATGACATTGTAGCCTTACTTTGATTTATGTATCTCGACAAATGAAAAGGTTTTCAATGATGCCCGAGGCCATGAAGTATAAACCTATAAATAATTGTATTTCATTCAAAACCCCAAAAATAGAATTTTATATCTCTTTGTTTGGGATTGATGATCAAATGACAACGATAACAATAGCAACAGTGGCAATAACGACAGTATGTTAACAATTGTTGTTACTCATTTCTAAGTCATTTCAATATGATAATATATTATGATAAGGATATAAATTTAATAGTCAAATCCTCCTATTGCTACCATAACATTGTGGTTGTCTTGGGTAGCTGAATCCATTCGCTCGAAGAACTAACAGCAACGACAACAACAACGACAACAACGACGACTACAACAACAACAACAACGACGATAATATCAACAACAATTTTTACATAATAATAACAATAACAACCACAACCAAATAACAACAACCAAACAACAACAACGATAACATCTACAACTTAACATGCAACAACAACAATGACACATTGGATGTCCATGTATATACATCGTACGTTCCAAGTCACCTTTGACCACGTGGTGAGTGTTCCTCATGGTAGGGTGTTAGGTCCCTTTGACAACGTGGTGAGTGTTCCTCAGAATAGCGTATTAGGTCCCTTAGACCACGTGGTGAGTGTTCCTTAGGGTAGCGTGTTAGGTCCCTTTGACCACGTGGTGAGTGTTCCTCAGGGTAGGGTGTTAGGTCCCTTTGACCACGTGTTGAATGTTCCTCTGGATAGCGTGTTATGTCCCTTTGACCACGTTGTGAGTGTTCCGCAGCGTAGCGTGTTAGGTCCCTTTGACCACGTTGTGAATGTTCCTCAGGGTAGGGTGTTATGTCCCTTAGACCACGTGGTGAGTATTCATCAGGGTAGCGTGTTAGGATTATTTGACCACGTGATGAGTGTTCCTCCGGGTAGTGTGTTAGGTCCTTTTGACCACGTGGTGAGTGTTCCTCAGGGTAGGGTGTTAGGTCCCTTTGACCATGTGGTGAATGTTCCTCTGGATAGCGTGTTAGGTCCCTTTTACCACGTGGTGAGTTCCTCAGGTAGGGCGTTAGGTCCCTTAAACCACGTGGTGAGTGTTCCTCAGGGTAGCGTGTTAGGATTATTTGACCACGTGGTGAGTGTTTCTCAGGTAGCGTGTTAGGTCCCTTTGACCACGTGGTGAGTGTTCCTCAGGGTAGCGTGTCAGGTCCCTTTGACCACGTGGTGAGTGTTCCTCAGGGTAGCGTGTTAGGTCCCTTAGACCACGTGGTGAGTGTTCTTCAGGGTAGCGTATTAGGTCCCTTGACCACGTGTTGAGTGTTCCTCAGGGTAGCGTGTTAGGTCCCTTAGACCACGTGGTGAGTGTTCCTCAGGGGAGGGTGTTAGACCAAGTGGTGAGTGTTCCTCAGGGTAGTGTGTTAGGTTCCTTTGACCACGTGGTGAGTGTTCCTCAGGGTAGTGTGTTAGGTCCCTTTGACCACGTGGTGAGTGTTCCTCAGGGTAGTGTGTTAGACCAAGTGGTGAGTGTTCCTCAGGGTAGCGTGTTAGGTCCCTTAGACCACGTGGTGAGTGTTCCTCAGGGGAGGGTGTTAGACCAAGTGGTGAGTGTTCCTCAGGGTAGTGTGTTAGGTTCCTTTGACCACGTGGTGAGTGTTCCTCAGGGGAGGGTGTTAGACCAAGTGGTGAGTGTTCATCAGGGTAGCGTGTTAGGACTATTTGACCACGTGGTGAGTGTTCAGGGTAGCGTACTAGGTCCCCGACCCTGATCTTTATAACACGCTTCATCGGCGATATTAACCTACTGTTTTCCTTTACGACGTATAATGCTCGATATTACGTAGCATTCCTATTTTATAAAATTGTAGATGTCTTTATACATCTTCTGACCAGACTACGATATAGCTACATAATCATACTGTATAATAATGACCACAGTGTTATTGTCATGAGCATGCATTTTTGCCTATTGTAGCTATAGGTTTCAAGCATAGACGGTGAAAAGGGAGCCACCCTCGTGGACACTATTTGTACGGAATAAATACAAGAATTATATTGGGATTATATTTTTGTTCATGATGTGTGTTGGGGCATGAATATAATACTTATCGATATACAAAACACTGTCTAGACTTGATATAAATGTCAATTTGGGTCACGGTCATTACCAACAAAATTGCACATTTGTCTAGAATAGTCTAATGGAAGCTGTCCAATTCCTCTGTTCTGTATAGAGTTAATATAATAATGATAATAAGAAGAATAAACAGGCATTGAGAAGACGCATTAGACCGCAAGGAAACATAATGCCGCGCACAAAGATATTACAAATACATAATTATTACAAAATCCATAAATTACAAAATTAAGAAAACAGTCAAATGTTACAACCTTGAATTAACAAAACAAAGTAACAAATATATACAACATGAGTCAAAAGCAAAACACTTCGTGAAATGAAAAAATAAATAAATATACTAATAAATAAATAAATATACCAACAAATAAATAAATATAGTAACAAATAAATAAATAAATATACTAATAAATAAATAAATACAAATTCAGAGGTATAGACCTTCCGGAATATTATCGCTACTCTGAGTTTCATGGACAATCCCATACGGTCATCTTGTCTAATCATCAGGCGAAATAAAAAATAAAATAAAAAAATAAAAAATAATGATAATAAAAAACTTTGTATCAAATTATGCATAGGCCTACATATCAAAATGTAACCGTTGATTTGTATCAAATTATGCATACATATCTAAATGTATATGTGATGCACTCATTGTTTTGAAATTCATATTTTACCAATAGAGATTCCATGGAATGTGTAGTACAAGATAGAAAAAAATTCCCCCAAAATGAGGTATTTTGAGCAAAAAGCGTGGATTCATTCAAACATTCCTACCTCGTTGGAATAGTTTCATCAGAAATTCAGAAGAACATGGTATACATTTTCGTTAGAAAATACCAAGTAAAAAACTTACTTTTTTTCCTTATAGTTTTCGACAACTAATCTGTTGTCTTCCTCATTGGATTGTTTTTTGATTATAGTAATGTTTCTAGACTGTTTGTTGATGACGTCATCAGAAGTTGATGATGACGCCCTCTGGATCACTGAGTCGTAAAGATGACTGAGTTGGTATGCCCCCTCGTAGCCATTCACCAGGTGCTTTTGTTGGTCTGTGCCGCCTTTCCTCCGAATCTCAATGGCTTCGCGGATGCATCTGGTGTTTCTTGTCTCATCCCTAGCGATAATCTGCGAAACATCCCACTTGACGATGTGGTATTCCTTCACTGCGTGTTCAGATACCGAGGATTTTAACTCTGTGCTTTCAGATTTTTTTTGGTGGACCTAGTGTAATTTTGAGCGCTCATTTTTCCGGCTTAAGTTTTATGTTCCTTCTTATACGCGTGCCGAACAGCCAAATTGTCTGCCTATTTCACCAATTTAAGTCTTTTTGATGTTAGCACAGCAATCTCATACACGACTCCAGCCTTGTCCTCGTTGGGAAGTTTGTCTTTTGAGTAGAAGGCGGCACAGACCAACAAAAGCACCTAATGAATGGCGACGAGGGAGCGTACTAACTCAGTCATCTTTACGACTCAGTGATCCAGAGGGCGTCATCATCAACTTCTGATGACGTCATCAACAAACAGTCTAGAAATATAATGTATTGGCAATCAAGGTATATTTACGTTCATGTAGTTAAAAAGTTTACAGTCGTGCCAATAATTCAGAAAAGATGGGCACAGGAACTGTCTACGTCACCAACATGGGACGATATTTGGACTATGAAAACTATTCTTGAAAAAGAGAGAAAATTGGCAGAGTTCAATTACAAATTACTATATAGAATCATCGCTACCAAAGCTAACTTATATAAATGGAACAAGGCGAACTCACCCAATTGTTTTGAGTGTAACACATCAGATGATTATCTACATTCATTTATTGCCTGTCCTTTGTCAAAAAGCTTTTGGGTTCATTATTATTTCTAACAATATTCCATGTCCAGGGATATCGTTAAAAATCATTGTGCTTGGTTATAAACCAGATAATCAAAATGTATTGAATGTAATGATAAATAGAATGCTTAGTCTGGCGTCGTTCACTCTGTATAGATCCAGACATATCAAGATCACTGATAATAAAAACGTGGTTTCTATACGAATTAAAATGGAGAATTAGTATCTTGAGACACAGTGAAAATATGTGGCATAAGATTGGGAAAAGCCTACATAGCACACCCTTATGGAAGTTTCCTATTTGGAATTTTCAAACGAAAATTCAACACGGTTGAGGAACATTTTCATTATGTCAAATTCAAATTTATGAAAGACCATTTCCCCCTGATTTCCCCTCCTGAAATGATTCTTAAAAATCTTCATCTTGGGTGGGTTATGGATGTGTTTGAAGATAACTGTGTGGGATGTTCGCAGAATCATAGCCATGATTACTCTATTCTATGATAAATGTCTGTAAATTGAAAAATATATGAGCGGTATAAGGCCTATCAGCCAGGGGCGTTTATTGTTAGGACATTTATTGTTAGGTGTGGGGGGATGATAAGTGTGGCCACCAAAAAATGAAATTGAGCTGGTACCATCTATGCGGTGCGCAGCACCGCACTCCGAGCTATGTTCGGACAGGGGGTGTCTGAGGGTGGATGTGCCCCCCTCAGAAGTAGAAAAAATTTCAATTTTCAAACTCATTTGGTTCGATCTGGTGTACACTTTTGACCAATATTGTATTGAAAAGCCATCGCTTCATTTTCAATAAATATTTTGTTTTTTATCAATGCACGAAAGAAGTTGAGAATTTTTTTTATACTGATATTCTTGATTTTAGTAGGGGAGGATGGGGCAACTGGACCGGTTAAGCATATTTCATGATATAAAAGCTTAAAGCTCGTGTAAATATTTATGGAATTGCTATGAAAATATCACCCATGTAACTGTTTACATATAACATATAATCAATGTTAAAAAATATCCAAACAAAAGGCCAATTACCACTAACTAAAAACTTTACTTGGCACGGTCCAGTTACCCCATCGTTGGGGCAACTGGTCCTATATGTTCCAACGGTTAGAATACACAGAAATCGGTAACTAAGCAGTATTTTCTTTACAAACTCATTTCCATATTATTTAGCGTGTAAAAATGATACAGGTCTCATGAAACCCATGTTTTATACAGTTTTCGTGGTTAACGTGTAAAAAGCAGTAATACTAATGGTGTACAAAGCAAGCGCAATTTTCGACTGCACGTTTATTATAGATAAAACGGTATGAACCTAGTTAAATGGTTACATGGTTGTGATATTCAGACGCCCCATACATTTGTCTATATATACCCCTTTCTTTAATGATTTTATTTACTTCATATGATTTTATTTACTTCGGAATCTCCGGTTTCCTCCTGCTTTCAAAATCTGTGATTAGTTGTTTCGGTTATCAAAAACTTCCTTGACCCAATGGTATTTGGGGAGCTGCAATGAAAAATGGTGGATGTTACAATCTAAGTGCGGATAGGTTTGCGCTAGAAATTGGCAGCACCCTAGTTGATGCGACCTGATTCTGATGATTCACCAGCAGCGAAATTACAGCGCTTTGATCACTTTGGAAAGGCACTATATAAATACTAATTATTATTATTATTATTATTATTATAATCATCATTTAGTACTTATAAATAATAAACCATCTTGATATTTAGCCAGCTTTTCATGCTACAGGGGAAGTTAGTCAATATGACAATGATGACCCAACGGTTGATATACACAAAAAGCAGTGGATAAAATACATAAATCATGATATTTCGTCATAGCAAATACCTTTACAGACACCATTCAAAATATAATAAAGATGTCATTCATAATACCGAGGTTTTAAACCATTCTAAAGCAATTTCATGTCATATTGTAATCCTTCAATATCAGAAATAGTGGTATTAGACCCGAAATGCCCCAAAATGTCTAAGAACTTGAAAGAATGTGAATTATTTCATATTCTATTCACATTTCAATACCGAGTCATGTTTTATTGACACTAACAACTCATTTTCAAAATGAATTTTACAATTTTGATGAAGTTTTTGCAGGCGGTCCAGTTGCCCCACACCCCTTCGGACCACTTACCCCAACAAATGACGTAGCACTTTGTCGAGATGAAACGTTATTAGAACACGCCTGTGACGTAATACATTTTACGCCAAAATGTTTTAAAACATACCACCATTTGTCATAATAATCAATAACTCCAATACATTTCAGAAAAAAGGCAAAACTGCATTTTTGTTTTTAGCCATTACACAGATTTCTGTAGCCAGTGAGTATCTTTGAATTCGCAAATATTACGGCGTTCGGGTCCTACAAGTAGATGAGTGTCTTTAGATAAGTAAGAAATGGTGTACTTTGTTATTTGCAAATTCATGAACTAATAACTCTACCAAATGAATACCCGTGATAATGATTTAAAGGGGCACTAAGAGATGTGTTGGAGGATGCGCCCTCAATTATGATAAAAACTGGGATTAGTATATTTTTTATAATTGTATTACATGTATGAACTTACACCTATAAGGATTAAGAAAATTCAGCCCTCTATGTACAAGAAAACGTCGATTCAAAAAAATGCTCGTCCCGCGGGACGAGCATTTTACGTCCGACAGTATCCCCCTGCAGTACGCGTGATACATAACGCGAACCATATTTGCATAGAGGGCTTTTTTCAATAAATAGCGATGATATTGTTTTAATCAAGTTTTGCTGTGTTTTTGCTAGTAGAAACAACAGTAATGGCCATTTTTAATGTTCATCTTGAATTCTGAAGTAAATTTTTAAACATTTAAAATTTTCGACACCACTTAACCACGACAAGTAGATGTATTCATACGGGGTCTACCCGCTACATGTAGTCATAAGGGTCACTAGTCATAACGTGTATTTTCCTATACCACGAGTGCGCTAGTCATAAAAGTATCTTAGGGTTAGGTTTGGGGTAGTGTTAGGGTAGGTTTAGGGTTTGGGTTAGGGTATGGTTAGGGTTAGGGAAGGGTTAGGGTAAGGGTTAGGGTAACCCAGCGGGCACTCAACCATATTTCAACGTAAGTTGCATTGTTAAACAACATGATTTCAACATCTTTTCAACTACTATATGTGCTTTGTTGAAGTAACGTTGAATATTGACGTTGTTTCAACGTTGATGAATGGACTTGTTTCCAAAAATCAATCTGGAGCTAATTTGCATATTTTACTTGGCCTTATATTAGCGGAGTAAATTGGCAAATCGTTCATTTGCATAATTGCAATGGTACAAAAAATAGTACCGGTGCTCGTTTGTACCATTTCAATTATGCTAATGAGCTAATTTGCACCTTTTATTCATTTAAACCTATTATTTTATTTGAATTAAGTCGATACTTTAATTTAACACTATGGAATGTATATTGATATACACTTGTATATGCATATTTTCGCACTGGTTTTGTAAAGGTTGCTCACTAAATAAATGCATATATACATTGTGCAAGAACATAAACATCCAAGAGTCAATCCTCTTGAATCCCCTCCCACCATTGCCTGGTTGCCAAGCGATACAAAAGCTTCACAAAGTAATTTTTTAGGAAAAAATCAACACATTTTCTGTTGATTCAACATCGTATTTCAACGTTGATTCCATGTTGAATTCTGGTTAAATAGTTGAAATTTGGTTGGTATATCAACCAAATTTCAACTATGTGACCAAAATTCATCATTGAATCAACGTTGAAATATGACGTTGAATCAACGTTGAAATCTATGGTTGGTACAAACTTTCAAATCCAACTGTTAATTCAACGATATTTCAACGTTGATAATCAATGTTGATACAACGTTGTTACAACGTCATTTTGCCCGCTGGGAAGGGTTTATGACTGGCGACCCTTATGACTAGTGACCCATACACCTCCTGACCATATTCAAAGACATTGCAAATATTTATTATGACATTTATGATAGGCCTACTGTACTGTACGTGTACAGTGTGTGTTATTGCATCATGAGCATGCATTGGGCCTAGAGTTTGCTGCCTCGGACGGACACTAGATTGCCCTTTGGGTAGTCAGAGATAGGGTAAACCATGGATAAACAGAGAATATCTGGCTTGCGTTCCACATCAAAAAATCTTCTGGTTATGGGAAAGTCGTATGGGTCATGGGGGGACAGAGCCTTTACCATTGCTGCGCCTAGGCTCTGGAATTCACTTCCTAATCATATCCGAGCCTGTTCGTCGCTCTCATCATTCAAAACTGGCCTCAAAACTCATCTGATGTATACTGCTTATATAATTAAGATGTTTCAATTAATTGTGTGACTTATTGCATTGTATAATTGTTGCTTTTTTGTATGCATTATTTGTATTATTGTTCTCTGCTCTGGTTTCATTGTTTCTTTTGTTTAATTGCTCAATGCGCCATGAGTGCTTTGGCAGATTTGCGCGCATTATAAATGTTCAGTATTATTATTATTATTATTATGACCCGAGATCTATGATCGGCAACAAGATGCCTCGGACGGACACTTAATAATAGGTAGTCATAGATTGGGGTTAACCATAGACTTAAAATTCTGTAGGGTAAACAGAAGATTTATGGTGAGATCTATAGAAAAAACGTTGTGACATATCTCTAATGTCATTCCTCACGTGCAGCTGGGATGAATTTCACTTGATTAAATTATACATTTTTACTCATTATAACACTTTCCACGCGGCTATTATTAGTTTACCATTATTTAGCCTATACAAACAGATATTTCAAACCTTCCAAACTTGGATTCATAGTGTATCTCAAGAATTACTGAACCACTACTATACTAGGCATATTTTTACTTCTTTTAATGCATTTATCATGGTGATTCCAAATATGGTAATGAAATTAAGTACTTTTGACATTTTTGAAACATTTTGTGACATTTTGGAAAGTCGTCTGCAGACGCCTGCCGCGTGAAAAGTGTTAACACTGTACCCCTTCGGATGGGTATCCTCCTGTTAGTGGTTCTCATCTGTGCCAGTTGGGACTAGTTTCCCATCATTTTTGTTGTAAATAAACAGTCGTTGTTCCTCTTGAAATACCGTATGCTGATTGCAAGGGCGGAAATCCCGGGGGGATGGGGGGGGGGGGGGGGGATGGGGGGGGGGGGGGATATATAAAACTGTATACGTTTATAAAGATTAAATGAATATTGAAGAAGTTACGGCCGTTTTATGGCGGCTGTACCTGAGAGTCCACACCCCCCTTAATATTGGAATAAGGTCATGTTTTTTATACTGGGTACCCAAAAAAGGTGGATCTGTTACATTTGCACTACATATTATTACTTTGCATGCATATATTTTGACTATTCTTTATCACACATACTCAAATTTGGTCTTATTTTGATGAGAAAGTATTTGGCATTTATTTTAAAAAGAAAAATATAAACTACCATGGTTCTGTTAATTACAATAGTTCGTTAAACCTCATTAGTCAGGGGTGGAAGAGTATGTGGAGGAGGAGTATGCGGAGGAGGAGGAGTGCATAGTTGAACAAGTATGGTGCAATATACATTGGGCAAACATAAAATGCACTTGTTTCACTCTTGGTACAATTCTATATTGAAAACATAACATTATTGAAGCATATTTGAATTAAAAATATAATTAGTTAATTAAGGGCGCACCACACCAAATATCTTTCTCATTGAAATACGTGTAAAAGTGCCATATTTCAAGACACCTTTTCTATCCTCCGGTTACATTTATTGCATACTTGTCACCTATGACCATTTTCAGTAACATCTCAACTTTAATTTAAGCCTTGTTTCATGAGCGGTTATTAAGCTAAATTTTCCGCTACGGACCTGCACACAGCGCCCTCACTTTTTCACGTTTTCTGGCATGCCTGTTCACTATTTAGGCAGGTGCTTACGCCCTGGGCACTATTTAGGTCGATAAATTAAAAAATATCGTATTTTATCATTGTAGGTCCAACGGATAGGTCCCACTTGTTCATTTAAATACAAACATACCATCCCCGGAGAAACAAATTGCCCGAAAACCACACATTAACAAATCTAGTCTTCGTGCTTTTCCGGAACTACTGCAGGATTACACGAATTGCGCATTGATTTGGTGTGGTGCTCTCTTAAGGAATCATTAATTAGCATTAAGAAGCTCAAAAAATTGTTAAGAAACGTAAGTTGGTCGCAGTCTGCAAATGTATGCAAACATTTGCCTGCACCAAACTGTCCATTTTAAAAGTATAGAAAGGTTGAGGTACCCTTTTGAATAAATAAATTTAACTATTGAATTAAAAATTAAAAGAAGATATGTAATTAACCTCATGTATTCTGTATTGTCTGGATGTTAATTAGCACATTTTGTTAAATGCGTTTGTGTGGTGTTATTACTTGTTTTTAACTGTGTTACCAAATAAGTAAAAAACTGCTGGTTTTCATCAAGCTTGTAAACTCAGGAGAATTATTAAATTCTTAGGAATGCAACTGAAAAGTAAGTTGATACGATACTAGTGACTACTAGTTTGCCAATCAACATTGGATCACCCTATATGTTGAATACAACTTAAAAACGATAACATTTTATAATTCAATCTTAAATCAGACTCTTGAAATTTGAATACTGGGTTCAAACATTATGGAAACTAACCTAATTTGTTCATTTGAATGTGCTTTGCACATCATGAAGGTGCAAGAAGGATGAATGCAATTGATTGTATGCCACTAAACATGTGCCATTGGGAAAATTTGAGTCACCCTGTAGTTAAAGGGCCCCTTTTTATTGAACATTATTTGAAACTCATACCACTTTAAGCATTTGCCATGCAAATTTAAATTCATTCAATTTAATGATTTGTGGATAATCACGTATACCTAAATTAATGTTTTAAACACCCTATATGTTTAAAATTAAAATCAATCAATCTTTGTGTACATGTAATTGATGCATTTGTATTTGAAATCTACTTGAATTTTGTTAAAATACTAGTCTTTGTATGTATGTAGTAATAGAAGCATTTTTCCAGAACTAAATAAACACATTTTTAGACACCCTGTATGTAGAATTTCAGATTCATGATGAAATTTAATTTGCATATGTCTGGATGGGTATTTTATTAAACTACTTTAAATCTGTACTGAACTTTTCTCTCATCACTTCATATGCATAGTGGAAGTAATTATTGAAACCCTTCTTTTTTAGAAGATTTTGCTTGTTACACCCTGTACAATTTCGGGCCACCCTGTATAATCAACTTGGTTGTATGCTATTTGCATCCGTTACAGTATATGCTTTCAGAATATGTATACTTTTACCAACTTAAAATGTAAACTTTTTCAGATATAATGCATTAACTGAAAAAGGAACCTTATTTATGGAAAAAGGGACATGTAACACAAATTGTACCCAGTATAAAAAACATGACCATAAGGTGAAATTATTTTCAAAAGAATTTCGCCTTAAACAATAGATTTCTCCCTAACGTACAAAAAACAGAATAAATCGCATTGTTTTCTTCGCGTTATCGTACGAATTAACAAAGTTCAAGTCATGTTTCAAAGTAACAAGTATATATGACAGATCTAGCACTTGTATATTAACATTTTGTCTAACTGTCTTTGAAATAAACATTGAATCCCCATAAAAATCGATGAGTAATTAAAACAGTAATGAACTCTAATATAAAGCTACATACATATTCACAGATTTTGCATGGTTATAATTTGTGTGCCCTTTTTCTGTATAAAGAGCAAATGTGAACAATAGCCCATCAGACATTTAACAAGGTTAATGAACTGAGTGATTTATATATATCAAACTGGGAACTCTCGACAAAGAGCTCTGAAAGGCCAATCAATTGGTTCACTGCAACACAGAAAATATGCATAATACATGAAACACAAATGGGCAGGGTTTAAAAATACCAATGAAAGTTACATAAAAATAAGATAAAAGCCCAAACATAGAGAATAACATCAAAATATAAATAAAAGAAAAAATAATAATACCGTTGACATGGTCAATTGATATTTATATTTATGACATCGATTTTGTGATAAGCACTATTTTCAGTTCATTTCGCTGAATTTGTAACGTAATAGTTGCATGATTTTAAAAAGAATCACCTATCACAGAAATGGGAAAATGCAGAATATAAGTCATTGTTTAATTGCAAAATCGGACACAGTTTTGGAATATCAAAGACATTTTTTAAACAGCAAAACCGTTTCAATACACATTGCAGGTTTCACAATCGAATCTTGGAATCAATATCCGATTAATTTGCGGCCGGATCTGCGGACCAGGCCAGGCCAGGCCGCGGGATCCAATCTCGGGCGGTCATAGTTTTATACCGTAACACCTCGCATGTCAATTCTCTCGCCTTGTGAATTCGTTGTTGAAAAGTTGAGGTTACTAACTGAATCTTAGACGGAAATCACATGTCATTTACTGACTGAAAGGATACATGTGATCTCAGATTCTGTTTCAGTATTTAGGAAACCTCATCGCATATGGAAGCCCACAACCTATGCCACAAACCCTGTGAGACAAACACCACTTGCTAAGATTCATGGGGAGTGTGGTCCTTCACAATTTCGCGCGCGTCTTGGCACTTACTAAAAATAAGAGTGTTATGTGCGGTGGTTGTACAATAAAATACTAGAATAGAGCAGTTTTAACATGTTTAATGGATTAATCATGGAATCATAGGACGAACTGTTTCCAATTAATTTGGTGGTATTATATTATTAGTGTCAAAATAATGACAATGATTATTGTATGTAGGCTATATGTGCAGTGATAAAACGAGGGGTAGGCCTATATTTATACAAATACTGTAGGACTGTATTTGGCGGGACGCCTCACATGATAAAGCGGCCTGATGCTTGATGAAAGAGTTTGTTTTTGTACATCGTAAGTTTGGGATTCATACCAGCATGTTTGATCTAAATACAGGCTTAATGTTACCATAGGTAAATTATACAAATACATAACCCCTTGATCATCAGTAAGTTGTACTGAATCATGATATCCATAGGACCTATTTCAATCGATGGAATATTACATGAACCTCTTCGTCTCGCACATTTTGTGAATATACCCTATACGAGGCCAGCTATCTGCACTGCCGATAGGTTGGCACAAGGGCTCTTGAACTCCCGGTGAAATTACATTTCGAGGCAGTGATATTTGTATTTCGTCTGGCTTTCAAGATTGCATTGTTTCTGTCTCTCGAGCAGATTATTTTAAGCGTAGTATTAGGTGTATGATATCTCCTTAGTTTCTTGTGGAAAATGCTGTCAGAATGTTATCCAACACCTTATATTGTAGAATATTAGTATACCATTTGATAAGAAACTAAAACAGATCCAGTCGTGAAACAAACTGGTTCCCAGCATTGCCCAAACAGCGACGAAAACAAAAGATAAACCTCATCAAAGTTGCCATTGTTTTATTTCACACTCTTTTCTTCCAACATTTTTAAAATTTTCATTTCATTCAGCAAGCACGCGTGGTCTGAGCAATTGCTTGAGTCTGGTCCCTAGGCCTTAATGCTTCATGACCCAAGCGTCGTATACGGATCGAACGTGTAAACAAACAAACAAACATTATAATTTTTACCTTGTATTGACGATGTTACTCATTAATATCATTATTCACAGCCAGACCAGGTAAAAGAGAACATTCTACTTTAAGCCAGACGAGCAATGTTGCTATGGACACAATTTTCTATAAGGTTTTCTATGTCATTTTTTCTTCCATTAATTTCACAGTTATTCCGCAATGTCCGCAGACCCCAGCCCACAACTTGAGAAAGAACATAAATGATTCATAATTTCAAACGTTTGTCCGAAGTCCGTGTCCGAAGTCACCGCTGTTTGCGGTATGATCAGATGATAAGAAAGACCTATATGAGAAAATAGTTCACATTTTCGTCCCATAAACCAAATGAGAATCTGCCTTTAACCACATAATAGGAAATATTCCGATGGTATGAGCATCCCCAGAAACATAGAATGTTGTATCAATAAAATATTTTATCCTTTCAACCTATTATTAGCATGGATATTGAAAATAGGCCTAATATGGCTTCAATAGTAGCTGACAACACAGAGCAATATTTGGCATCGGTTACAGATTAGTACTAGTAGGCTCTATATTGCAAAATATTTAGCTAATCTATACAAAATATCATGTTTAACATTTGTTAATGCGTCAAATATCTAAATATTAATGTGATTAAACGTTAAACATATCTTTTAAACATTTCAATCTGTATAGTTAAATAGAACAGTTTGTAATATTAGCAGAATTGTCAAAAACCAACAGCGACTCTTCATTTTACCCATAAGGGAAGAGAGTGGAAATATCCATTAGAATCAAAGAAAAAAGTAACATCATGAATTTGAAACAACAGAGTGAATTGCGACACCTACGGTATAAAACAGTGCCATTTGCAGGAAAAACTGACTTCTGAGACGCCTATACCTCGTCGCTACTTTGTCCTGAATATATCGCTACAAAAAATCGTGACAATCCGGTCCTTGTGGTTTATTTCGAAGGAAACCTACAACTCGGCTTAACTATTTTAAATCTAACGATTTTTATATTGTGATTCAATTTGCATAAAACCCCTTCACATTAATATGGTGTTAGCTGTATTGTCAACTGTTTCTTGAACAATGCTTTTTCTAGGACCCAACAAAACAGAAGGCCTAATGTTGACGGCGATCGTGAATCGTGATGTTGTAAAACTGTGCGAAACTGGGAATAATGACAACAATTCTTCACACGATATACCACTCTCATAAATGTAACCGATTAAGATTATACCAATCTTTATGTTTAATGGTTGTAGGTAGACCTATAGAGGAATCTCAAAGGTTGAAAATACATTCTTCGATTGACTGTTACACTTTTTGTAGACTAATTTCACCATCCAAATCAAGTGCTGTCTTGTGTTGTCTTTTGTTTGATTGTACTGCCAAATGCCATCGTTTTCATTAGGATTGGAACATGTTAAACCTTTCTATAGGCTTGTCATAGCCTTTATTGAAGTTCATTTTTTGACCAGAAATGATTTTTTTTCCGTAATTGCTGTAATTGCAGTGGGCACAAGTTTTCAAAAAACAATGGCATTCTATCATTCAAAATTCAGCCGGTCAAGATGTGCCCTTTAACACTCCCGTGACGGGCATCTGCAGACGACAGTTCCAACATTTCACAAAATGATTAAGAAATGTCAAAATTATTGAATTTCATTACCTGCATATTTGGAAACAGCATGAGAAATGCATTAAAATAGGTACAAACATGCCTAGTATATAGTCTTTGAAAATTGGGAAAGTTTTCTGAAAAATCTGTTTTATAGGCGCGGCCTGGTAAAACAAACAGCCTGGTAGAAAGTGTTCAATTCCATCGTCATGATCGTTAAAACTTAGTTTCGAATCACTACTTCTGATCACTCCATATATACTTGTCAGCGCAGGACTGAAAATCTTCTTGATTCGGAATATTCAATCTTTAAATTATTATTATTATTACCTCAGAAAATTGGTCTATGTTTTAAGTTAGCTAAGATGTTGAGAGGTAATCGATAAAAAACGAACCCATAACTGACGGCCTATCACACAGACAGAGTATAACTGAATTTACCTTAAACACGGTGTTAACCCTGCCGGAAACATAAGTTCCAACTCGCCCGGCAAATACAGCCTGACCACACTCAGTGTCGTACCGCCAGGTTCTACTTACGAGCGAGCATATCCTCAAAATGTCTTAACACTTTCCACGCGGCTATTATTCTTACCATACACAAAACAGATTTTTCAGAAACCTTTCACAATTTTCAAAGCCTATCTCAAGGATTACTGACCCAATACTAGGCATGTTTGTAATTATGTCAATGCATTTCTCATGGTGATTCTGAATATGTTAATGAAATTCAATAATTTTGACATTTTTTAAACATTTTGTGAAATTTTGGAATGTCGTCTGCAGCCGCCTGCCGCGTGGAAAGTGTTAAAGTCTACACTACAATTAACACACCAACAACTTATTTTTAACGGATGATTATCAACTAACGGAACAGTGTTCACGATTTCTTATATACGAATTTTCTTAAATCAAAAACATTTGATAACGAAAATCTAAGAAATCCTCATCATAGCGCAATGCATATTCATACGCATGGTTGTCGGGACTTGTATATACTTCAGTCAGTAAAGTGATGTATAAGGAGGTGTAAGGACTAACTGCAAATTGATAAATTAAAGTAAGACAGGATGCTCTCTAGCATTTATCATCATGATCCCAAATCATGCATATGGTCTATCATGCTTACACAAACTGTTAACGTTCTTCGAGTAACAATCTTTAGATGTTTTTATATTAATGCTGAGACACAGCTAATGAACACTATAATTGTTATAACATGTACGACTGATGATACGGCTATAGCCTACAATTAACGTTTAAAATAAAGAAATAATTAAAAGGTGTGTAATGAAAACATCCAAGCTATATGGATAGGTACTTTTCAATATGTCCAAGACGAAAAAGAACAGCATATTGAAACAATTAGAAACGACTACACCATCAGTCATTGCAAACATTTCATGCCTTTGTAGTTATACTCTTGCATTTTGCATTGTGGATGTGCTAACCGTTGAATCAGTCTCATACAGTCTCATTCCTCTGTTGGATCCATCCGTGGCACACATTTCATTGATTCATTTGGAACCGAGTTTTCTGTCTTTTTAAAAAGGAACTGATTCAGGTTACTCGAATACTGTCCACTATAATCACGTTTATCGATTTTTATTGAAGCAAAACATATGAAATACTTGTCTCAGGTTAAAACCGCGTTTACATTTTGTGATCGATTTGTAAACATGTTCAAAATGTATGCATGATGGCAAAAAGTAAAACAATAACTCCGACAGAGGCAATTGTGTTTGTCAAAAGCTAAAATCTTCGGACTATGATTTTAAACTGTACAATCATGACAATATCGGCCTACATATAACCTTATCATGCATGTCATATTACTTAGCATAGGATGCTATATTGCCGCTAAAATTGCAAATTGATTGTAATGTTTCTATAACAAACCTTTCACAAACTTGACAACATTTGCTGCCCGACGGATTCTGATGACCAATTCAACCCTATTATACGAACTGAACTAAGATACGGGTATATATACTGACTGTATAAAGCAGAGCTTTAGAGGTGGATTACATATATTATCATGATTATGGTAATTATCTTTATCTTTAGAGAAGATAGAGCCATGATATGATATGTAACGATGTTTATAAACATGATGATACAACTGTCAGCATAATTCTATATTCCATTCGCTGTTAATTAATAAATATCATAACTGTGTCTAACTTACCTGCTGGCCCGATTTGCTCTTCTTCCGGCATGATATGTGTAGCGTAACGCGTATACGTACGCGGAACAGGCATATCGTGAGCTCGTCAAAAGCAGTGACGATAATTTGTGATCGAATAATCTGAAAACAAATGAGAATTTTGTATTAGAATATTGGTATTTTATGTAAAAAGATGTTTGAAAGATCAGAAAAGAGAGTAAATGTTAACATAATAAATATCGTGTTGTACAATTATAGCAAAAAAGTAAAAAGCAATGGTGATGACTGCCGGCCTGCCACGACAGCATATCGTATACGGCCGGAGAAATGGCGCGTTGCCTGCATTAAGCACTTTTTCGATGATTGTTGAAAGTAACGTATCCTATTATATCCGAATCATTAAAACACCTGTAATTAATATGTTAAATAAAAAAATAGAAGTATATAGAATGTATAATTGTTGGATACAGTTTATTTCAACGAACGTTAATAAATAGTGCGAAAAAGAATCTGTATTATGGTGATCATGGAATACGTGGTCATCCAAATTGCAAAGTTTAAAATTGTCAATATACAGTTCTTAGATTAAAACGGTCAATATACAGTTCTTAGATTATGTTGAACATAACATTTGGACAGCTCACTGTTTGATGAGACATCTTCTGACAGAATTACGAATTTAAATTACAGTCGGCTGGAAATTCAAATGATATAAATCTGACGTAAAACTGACGAGACTCTTTCAGAACCAAGATTCAGATATGGTCTGGCCTCATCATCTCATTCACCATCAAAATCAACCCGCCGATGTTATACGGATACCGGAGGGGTGGATCCAGACTAGCTCCATCGAGCATGTTGAGGACGAACCTACACCAGGCAATGGAACTGTTTATCAAAAAAAGGAAAAAATAGCAATGTTTGGAGAAAAGACGGGATCCATGATTTTAATCTATAACGATTAAAGTCAAGCAAATAGATACAATATTATTGCAAAGAACATAAAATATATCTCTATTAAACGATGTCCCTCGGATTCTGTAGTTAAACCATATTGAATAACCAAACAGGATCACATTTGGGATGATGCTATACACGGTACTTTACTTCTCTATAAATCTATAGGGAAAAGGGAACTTTAGAAGATGATAGCAAACAGTAAAAGAAGAATGTTCATTTTTGTATATCATTTTTATTTAATAATTTATGCTGAACAATTGCTATAGAACTCCCCTGATTTAAGGCTATCATTGCTGCTTCATAGTCCTCATCAACAATGCCAACCAAATCAAATATTGTATGCATTAATCATGGTATTCATCTATCATTTCATTCATCATTTATTACCATAACATTAAAATCACAAATAACATCAAATTAAATTTACATCAAAAATCAGTAAGAAACAATCAGATAATTTACAACAACAGAAAAACGAAACGGTTATGGAGGATACGGCTAAAAGGCTTGTAAAGTGCCATCCCCAGAAGCCCTGGGACAATAATAAAACACAAAACCAATACAGCCAAATTTAAAACCTAAATATGACACCAACAATATATACCGGACAAGACAAAGGTACTGAAACACAAGTTATGACTATTCTTTACGAACGAACTGTCAAGTTCTGAATTTCAAATATCTCTTTAAAACTGAGACACAATAAAAGTGACTGAAGACAGAACTGAGACTAAATAGAGGGATTCCACGTCTGTCTCCCCAAGAGTTGATTTTAAATATTGACTATTATGATTGAATGTAGATTGCTCATAGAGAATATTCATAAAGCGTAGAGTGACTATCATTGATTTAGCATGTTTAGAGATTTAACACACGAGGCATCACTGTGGCATACTTTACCTTGTAACAACACATTTGACTACTGATCATGTTGATTATCTGAATTATGTGATTATTCAAGTATGCTAAAAGCATATAAGCAATACATTCTACATGTTCTAGTTGATATTATGCTATTTGAAAGCCGGCAAGATATTGCTTACAATCGTATATATACAATAATACCGTATATATTTTGATATTTTCCATTGTTTTCCATTTTTATTGGTATACTAAAACCGTGCTCTTATATCTAGACACCAATGCGGAGAAAACCATGGGGGGAAAAGCCCGTATTTATTTTGAGGGTAATTTTCCGTTTTCGTTGTCCAAATTCTCTCTCTGGCTTTGACCGTATTATATAAAACAAAATTGAAACAGATATCAATTAATCATTTATATAAATATATAGAATGGCTATGATTCACAGCTATAATCATGACAAGAACAGGCTGACATTCAGCCTTAAGCGACGTATGAAATAAAGCGATCTTATATAAGAATGACATTTCAATAAGTTCTGCTGCCTCCCTCATCATAAAACGTCGCTAATAATGAATGTCAGTCTTTTCTTGTCATGGTTATAGCTGTGAATCATAGCTATTCTACACATTCATATTAATGATTAATTGATATCTGTTTCAATTTTGTTTTATATAATTCGGTCAAAGGCCAGAGAGAGAATTTGGACAACGGAAACGGAAAATTACCCTCAAAATAAAAACATGGGTTTTCTCTGCATTGATGGATAGATATAAGAGCACGATGTTAGTAGACTACTGAAAATGGAAAAAAATGGATAATATCAAACTACGAGGGTCATTCAATAAGTTCTACCTCCTACCTCATAACTTTCTTATTATATAAGCCAGTCTTATGAAATATCACACAATTGTAGCTTGGAACCTCAGCTACAAATTCATTGTAAATTGATCTGAGAACTGGTTGTACTTTTTTAGAGGTGCAGTGAAAACCAAGCTTACATTTAGTGTGACGGAAACGGATGTAAAACAGCAAAAAATCGCCAAAGTGCTATTCATTTGACCTATTGTAAGAAACAAAACATACCTATCGGTCAATTATAACCGTTCGAAATGTCACATAGCTCTTTAACAGAACATAAACATTGAATGTGACTGATTTATTTGGACAGATTATGCCCTCTGATTAACCAGAACCAGATCGGGACAACCATAAGTTTACCCCTGCCCTAGAGCAGCCTGCAAAAGGCATATTTAACTTTCATGGGAACCAAGTGATTTTCAATATACCGGACTAAATAGAGGAATTACAAGTCTCCCAAAGAGATAATTTTCTATCATTTACTACCTGATTGACTATTCTGAAAGTGGCACATAATGAAAACTCATAAAGTGACTATTATGTTAAAGATTTAACGTCGAAGCATCACTGTGGCTTGAGTTGTAACAACGAAAATTATACTGATGTATCAGTAGTCCAGTCTGCCAAAGGCATAGCAATACATTTGAGTTGATATTACACTATTTGCGAGCCTACAAGAGTTAATATTGCTTATAATCTCATTCAAACATGATAATACTGTACTTTTATCAGATAGCATTCATTGCTTTCCATTTTCAGTATCAAAATCATGCCATTATATCAAACCATAAATACGGAAAAAAACCCGAAAAACATGCATTTATTTTTAAGGTAATTTTCCGTTTCCGTTGTCCAAAATCTCTCTCCGGATTTGACCACATCATATGAAAAGTAAAACAGATATCGATTATCATTAAATATGAATGTGTAGCTATGATTCAGAGCTATAATTATGACAAATGTCATGAGGCTGACATTCATATTAGCAATGTTATGAGGGAGGAGGTAGAACTTATTGAATGACCCTCGTATATACAGTATTATTGCATACGGTCAGATTAGATTGTAAGTAATATCTTGTCGGCTTTCAAATAGCATAATATCAACTCGAAAGTTGTGCTTATATGATTTTAGCATATTGGAATAGTCACAGAATTCTATCTGAATTCTGTGACTATTCCAACATGATCAGTAGTCAAATGTGTTAATACAAGGTAAGGTATGCCACAGTGATGCCTCGTGTGTTAAATCTCTAAACATGCTAAACATGATGGTCACTTTACAAGCTTTATGAATATTCTTTGTGAGTAATCTTCATTCAATCATATAGTCAATATTTAAAATCAACTCTTTGGGAGACAGACGTGGAATCCCTCTAAGTCCTGTATAATATCGCTCAGTTCTTTCTTCAGTCACTTTTATTGTGTCTTTTAAAGAGATATTTGAAATTCAGAACTTGACAGTTCGTTCGTAATAATAATGTTCATATTGTATAATGCATATTAATGAAAAGCTGACATGTTTATCTTTACAATCATACTGCATGTGATTGCATTTACCGGATCATGTGCTCAGCCACTGACTTGAGAATGTGGGGGAGTCCGAAAGAACGGGTACTTTTTTAGCAAAAGCACCATTACAATGTTAGCCCTGCATATTCAAAACAATGATAGTCCTAAAAAGACCACATAATTGGCATTGCGTCAAAATGTTACAACAATTTTAGCAGAACCCGGTATTTCAAAAGCCAATCCACGGGATGGCATTAACACGTATTGTGGTTTGGCTGATTTAAAGATACAAATCAATGAAACACCTGAAAAGGCACATGAATGTTGGATACAAAATCTTAGAATGACTGCAAATGAAAATTAACTGTGGATGAGTAATTCAGGAGTTATAACAGGTCAAAAAGAAACAAAAAAGGAGCAAAATTTATACTGTGGAGTTTTGAGTAATAAAAACCCTGAATTCATGAAAGAAAACTGAAAAGAGGCATCTCAGCTGATTCAGAAATTAAAAAGCGAACCTCATAAGAATACATAAATTAGTGTAACATGATAACGCAATGGTCGATTTTAACAATTCTTTTTTTGTGTGAAAGCCAAAGTATATATTTTTGCAAAAAAATGCCCGTTCTGCTGACTCACACTGTACCACAATCGCCACTTCACAGAAAGAAAAAAGTGAGTCATCATCGTAAAATGAGTCACTACACGGACAAAATGACTCGTTTTGAGCCATAGTGTGTCACTACATGGACAAAATGACTCATTTTTCGATGATGACTCACTTTTTTTCTTTCTGTGTTGGTATAGTCAAAATAATCTAATGCAATGACCCCTTTGGTTATGCTATAACACTTTTAAGTAATACATTGATCTGATAAACTATAGGCCAACACTTTTGGAATTTTCATGAACAAAAAACAATTTGATATGCATATCAGCTTGATTCTGTTCTGATGAAATATCGCCTAGACCTAACGTTGTATCTCATAATCATTTTCGTGCTCAATATGCACATAGCATGCATTACATAGCTCTGGTACTGAGCCGCGAGCGTACACTGTAAAAATTGTGTCTTACAGAACCATGTAAGACACGTCTTATCAAAATAAGTGTCTTGCCTGAAGACCCTTTGTAAGACATGACTCAATTAAGTCGGTTGTAAGACGTCTTCAATTAGACACAAGTCATGTATTTATACAAGACATCTCGCAAGAAGACATGTCTGCTGGTTAGACACATGTCTCTAAACTTACGCGTCTCCCTACCTGCTACATGAGACGCGTCTTACAAATGTGTCTTCTGTCAAGACATGACTTGCAAGACATGACTTGTGTCTTCATGTCTTATGTCTTCATGTATTACAATGTGTCATCAGGCAAGACACTTGTTTTTGTTTTCTTTGTTATCTATTGTTAAAGACATGTCTATTGCAAAGACGTGTCTTACATGGTTTTATAAGACATCATTTTTACAGTGTATAGCGAGATGCGACACCTGGTCTTTGCTACCAAGGCTTAGAGGGCACAGTTTTGGGCTATTGAGGTTGAGGAGGCACGAGTCTAGTGCTATATGGGTAATGGGACATTACATATAACATGATTGAGATATAGCGACATGAAAGCTCAAAAATAAGTGCCCAATGAACACATTGCCAGAAAAAATAAGAAACCATATCGCTCTATTGGCAAAGGGATACATTTGAATGTGATGTGCCATTTTTTTTTTTTTTTTTAATTTTTTTTTAATTTTTTTTTTTTTTTTTTAAATTAAAAATTATTTTTTCACAGTGTCGTCATATGTTCAATACAAAGTATAATATAGATCACATTTCTTCATAATATTATTAGTACAATACAGACGACAATGAGCATTAAATAAATATTATTACACGGTCCTTTGCTGATGTACATGTATATACTACTCTTCCCATAATGGTAAGAGGGGATTCCATTTTTTGTTAAAACTCGCAATGTTCCCGTTTTTTATGGCGATATATTTTTCAAGTGAGAAGGACCGCTTTGCCTCCTCCCGGAACAAAGCGATAAATGGTAGCCCCTCTTTCATTTTGATCTTGTATATATAAAAGCGACATAGTAGAAAAATTACATTTAAAATTCTTGGTGTTATTATATGCCGATATATTTCTTAGAGCTAATCACAGGCATTACTCCGATCATGTGATCAAATGGTCATCTTTTTATTCAGTCACCAAATTCTAAAGTTATGAAGCGGTACAGCAGGGAGAAAGTAATATAAGTCATGCGGCAATTTGTGTGCAGAATTCTGCGGAGTTGTATGGTATATGTGCATGCAGTTTTCATTTTGAAGAACTGATCCCAAATTAGTGGGCTTTTTAGATAATAAACTCTACAGATAGTGTGGATTAATGTATTAATATTTGAAATTGATATACATAGCCTTTGATTAAAGTGAAGTTTGATGATGTTGTACAATACCGTATTGGATTGTTTCCAATTAAGCCGCCAGTGGTATGAGTGCAGAAAGAACTTGGTGTAAAGAGACAACTGTTAGGAGAGCTTATCAAAAGAAAACTGGCCTACCTCGAGCACATCATCAGCAATGATCAGAGGCAGTGGTAGCTTACTGGCACTCCACATCATAGACTGGAAAGTGGAAGGTAGTAGGAAAAGAGGTCGTCCAAAGAAACAATGGTTCGACAACATCAAGGGATGGACAGGTATGAGCCTAATAAAGGCCAAGCGTCTGACACAAGACAGAGCAGCTTGGAGAAAGATGATCCGGAGATGTGAACGTATGGCAGCCAATCGTCACAACTGACGGAGGCCCAAGGCAAGACAAGGCAAGGCAAGGCAAGGCAAGCGTCTGGCACAAGACCATAAAGGCAGAGCAGCTTGAAAAGAGATGATCCAGAGATGTGAACGCATGGCAGCCAATCGTCACAACTGACGGAGGCCCAAGGCAAGACAAGGCAAGGCAAGGCAAGGCAAGCGTCTGGCACAAGACCATAAAGGCAGAGCAGCTTGAAAAGAGATGATCCAGAGATGTGAACGCATGGCAGCCAATCGTCACAACTGACGGAGGCCCAAGGCAAGACAAGGCAAGGCAAGGCAAGGCAAGCGTCTGGCACAAGACCATAAAGGCAGAGCAGCTTGAAAAGAGATGATCCAGAGATGTGAACGCATGGCAGCCAATCGTCACAACTGACGGAGGCCCAAGGCAAGACAAGGCAAGGCAAGGCAAGGCAAGCGTCTGGCACAAGACCATAAAGGCAGAGCAGCTTGAAAAGAGATGATCCAGAGATGTGAACGCATGGCAGCCAATCGTCACAACTGACGGAGGCCCAAGGCAAGGCAAGGCAAGGCAAGGCAAGGCAAGGCAAGGCAAGGCAAGGCAAGGCAAGGCAAGGCAAGGCAAGGCAAGGCAAGGCAAGGCAAGGCAAGGCAAGGCAAGGCAAGGCAAGGCAAGGCAAGCGTCTGGCACAAGACCATAAAGACAGAGCAGCTTGAAGAAAGATGATCCGGAGATGTGAACGCATGGCAGCCAATCGTCACAACTGACGGAGGCCCAAGGCAAGGCAAGGCAAGGCAAGGCAAGGCAAGGCAAGGCAAGGCAAGGCAAGGCAAGGCAAGGCAAGGCAAGGCAAGGCAAGGCAAGGCAAGGCAAGGCAAGGCAAGGCAAGGCAAGGCAAGACAAGGCAAGGCAAGGCAAGGCAAGGCAAGCGTCTGGCACATGACCATAAAGACAGAGCAGCTTGAAGAAAGATGATCCGGAGATGTGAACGTATGGCAGCCAATCGTCATAACTGATGGAGGCCCAAGGCAAGGCAAGACAAGGCAAGGCAAGGCAAGGCAAGCGTCTGGCACAAGACCATAAAGGCAGAGCAGCTTGAAAAGAGATGATCCGGAGATGTGAACGCATGGCAGCCAATCGTCACAACTGACGGAGGCCCAAGGCAAGGCAAGGCAAGGCAAGGCAAGGCAAGGCAAGACAAGGCAAGGCAAGGCAAGGCAAGGCAAGACAAGGCAAGGCAAGGCAAGGCAAGGCAAGGCAAGGCAAGCGTCTGGCACAAGACCATGAAGACAGAGCAGCTTGAAGAAAGATGATCCGGAGATGTGAACGCATGGCAGCCAATCGTCACAACTGACGGAGGCCCAAGGCAAGGCAAGGCAAGGCAAGGCAAGGCAAGGCAAGACAAGGCAAGGCAAGGCAAGGCAAGGCAAGGCAAGGCAAGGCAAGGCAAGGCAAGGCAAGGCAAGGCAAGGCAAGGCAAGGCAAGGCAAGGCAAGGCAAGGCAAGGCAAGGCAAGGCAAGGCAAGGCAAGGCAAGGCAAGGCAAGGCAAGGCAAGGCAAGGCAAGGCAAGGCAAGGCAAGGCAAGGCAAGCGTCTGGCACAAGACCATGAAGACAGAGCAGCTTGAAGAAAGATGATCCGGAGATGTGAACGTATGGCAGCCAATCGTCATAACATCAGACGGAGGCAGAACATAACAAGAAGGAGTACAGTGTTCTAAGCTTCTAAGAAGTAGGGTCTCTCTAAATGTAAAAGAGTGGTTTTCCACTCTTTCAAGGAGTTAAACGCAGGACAACACGTTTTTGAGTGGAAAAACACTCTAAAATGAGTGAAAGGGGATTTTATATGACAATGTACCACTCTATTGAGAGTGAAATATTAACTTTTACACTCATTTTAGAGTGGAAATTTTCCAATCTAAAACGGGTTGTCCTGGGTTTCACTCCCTTCACTCCTTTTCGTGAATTTCCACTCCTTCCACTCGTTTTACATTTAGAGAGATGGGAGCCGACATTTTCAAATCAATAGGATTCTCTTTTGATATGTTAATTATGGCAAATATCACTTCAAATATCTGACATTTAACATTGAGCTTTCTACCATTTCTACGTCAAAACACAACATAAGCGTGTGTGGAGATCTTTACAAGTTGTGAATCATTTGTATATGAGCTGCCATCTTGAAATTGATGTCACGCTTTTCCTCATGCTACAACTTATGGGAATTTTCAAGCTTTTCGTTTTGATATTACATGTCAAAGTCCTCTTCATACTTTATGACATCAATATCGGTTTACACATCAACATCAAACAATCTCATGACCTTATAAAGATGCGTCGGTCAGTAACCCTGTATGGTATGTTTCCAAATAATTGTACCCGATAGGGCATAGGCTTTGTTTGAGATATTTGATATTGTGAATTACGATAACTGATGTATATATATATATATATATATACCCTTTACCATGTTTTTGAGACGAAATCAGAGTTCATCTTTCGAATTGATAATACTTCAACATTACATGAACCTATATAGGCTATTCCATCTAATTTGTGCCCTCCCCACATAATTAATCGGGATTTGTATTCCCAAATAATGCATCTCATATAAACTGTTCCTGGACTATGACACCTGTCATCTTATTATCCGTGCGATTATCCTCTCCAGACTTGACTATTGCAATGGTCTCCTTCTTGGTGCTAACAAAACAGACATCAAGAAGTTACAGCGAATACAAAACTGGGCTGCGAAACTGATTTGCCAAGCTTTGAAACGGGAACATGCAACTCCATATTTACATCAATTGCATTGGTTGCCAATTGAGGGTAGAATCACATTTAAGACCTTGCTGCTTGTCTTCAAATGTCTTAATGGGATGACACCAGAATATTTATCTGAATGTCTCTCCTTACATCATCCGACCCGCTCTGGTCTTCGTTCAGCTTTGGACACAACCCGACTTGCTGAGCATAACTCCATCAGGACCTTAAAATCTGCTGTTAAGAAGACCTTTTCCTATTCAGCTCCTCATATCTGGAACAGTTTACATGTTAGCATCAGAGAATCCCACACATTATCTAGTTTTAAGAGGGCTTTAAAAACACATTTGTATCCTGCCTAACTCCTTTGCTTGTTTGTTCTTTTGCATGTATTTTTCTCTTTTTGCCATTTATATTTTTGGTCTAAAGCGCTGCGTTCTTTATGTAGCAGCGCTATATAAGCATTTTGAATGTATGTATGTATATGTATGTATGAAGACATGATTGTTAGATTTTGTTTTTCAGATTTATATTTCTCTCTCTCCAATATTCCTGTCGAAGAACTCGAAATCCGGATATTATAACATCACAGTTATTGCCTGAATTGACCATCGTTAGGTGTAATATCTTTCTTTATAGGGGTGGGGTGAATATTGGGCTTGATTTTTGGAATTGATAACCCAGTTTAAATATGTTAGGGGATGAGATGTTAATCACCTGTTGAATGTTGAAGTTAGGCGATACCTACATGACATACCGTACAGAATGTAATTGTAAATCACTTATATCTTGATTCTATAGCCGTTGATACTTCAGTGATGCCAATAAGATGAGATAACGGAGGTGATGACTAATACATAATTCTGCGAAGTTGTATGGTATGTGTGGTTTTCATTTTTAAGAACTGATCCCAAATTAATGGGCTTTTAGATAATAAATTCTACAGATATATGTGGATTAATGTATATATATAATTGATAGCTGTTGAAGTTTGATGGTGTCGTACAATGTTGGATTGTTTCCAATGACATGAGTGAAGCCACTGGATGGAGCGCAGCGTACTAAGCTTCTAAGCTTTATAGGGTATGGGATTGGGATAGACTACATCCACCCGTCTTCAATATTACCGTACGGCCGCGGAGCCTGCAAGATAGCGACGTAAGAGGGCGACTGAGAGTCACAGTCTAGGTATGGGAGCCGACATTCTGAAATCAATGTGAAGGATTCAATTTTTCTCATCCCAGATCTGGACTGTACAAGTATCGTCCGATACTGGAACACCCAGTATCGTTCGATACTGGTACAAAATTATGTACCAGTATCGTTCGATACTGGGACAAATAACACTGATAGCATGTGTACCAGTATCGCCCGATACTGGAACATAAACACGTTCCAGTATCGTTCGATGCCGGGAACACACTTCCAGTATCGCCCGATAAAGGAACAGTAAAATCGTATCAGTATCGACCGATACTGGCAACTTTTATGTTCCAGTATTGAACACTACTGGTATACCAGTATCTGGAACCTAAGTACACTTTTCTTTAAATTTCACTATAAATATCTGACATTAAACATTGAGTTTTCTACCAATTTCACGTCAAAAGCTTGTGTGGAGACCTTTTAATTTGTGAATCATGTGTATAGGAGCCGCCATCTTGAAATTGATGTCACGCTTTGCCTCATGCTACAACTTATAGGAATTTTCAAGCTTTTCGTTTTATTCATTTACATGTCAAAGTCCTCTTCATACATTATGATGTAAATATCGGTTTAGACATCAAAACATCTTATGACCTTATACAGTTGCGTCGGTCAGTAACCCAGCGATATATGGTATGTTTCCAAATAATTGTACCCGATAGAGCATAGGCTTTGTTTGAGATATTTGATATTATGAATTATGATAACTCATGTTTATCCTTTACCATGTTTTCAACACAGAATCAGAGTCCATCTTAGATATCACTTCAATATTACATGAACCTAAAATAAAAGGCTATTCCATCTAATTTGTGCCCTCCACACAGAAGAAATCGAAACTTCGGGATTTGTATTCCCAAATAATGCAACGGAATTCCTCATATTATTATAAACTGTTATGAAGACATAATTGTCAGATTTAGTTTTTCAGATTTTTTTCTTCTTTTCTCTCCAATATTCACGTTGAAGAACTCAAAATCCGGATATATATTATTTCGTTTTGTTCAGTTATATGTCAAAGTCCTCTTCATACATTATGACCTAAATATCGGTTTAGACATCAAAACATCTTAGCGTCGGTCAGTAACCCAGCTATGGTATGTTTCCTAATCATTCTATCCGAAAGGGCATAGACTTTGTTTGAGATATTTGATATTGTGAATTACGATAACTCATGTTTATCCTTTACCATGTTTTCAACACAGAATCAGAGTCCATTTTTCGATTTGATAACACTTCAATATTACATGAACCTAAAATAATAGGCTATTCCATCTAATTTGTGCCCTCCACACAGAAGAAATCGAAACTTCGGGATTTGTATTCCCAAATAATGCAACGGAATTCCTCATATTATCATAAACTGTTATGAAGACATAATTGTCAGATTTAGTTTTTCAGATTTTTTTCTTCTTTTCTCTCCAATATTCACGTTGAAGAACTCAAAATCCGGATATATATTATTTCGTTTTGTTCAGTTATATGTCAAAGTCCTCTTCATACATTATGACCTAAATATCGGTTTAGACATCAAAACATCTTATGACCTTACATGCCTTATACAGATGATGCGTCGGTCGGTAACCCGGTATGGACATAGGCTTTGTTTGAGATATTTGATATTATGAATTACGATAACTCATGTTTATCCTTTACCATGATTTCGAGAAAGAATCAGAGTTCATCTTTCGAATTTATAACACTTTACATGAACCTAAAATAGGCTATTGTGGGATTGGATTTCGGTACATCTTGGTCTTTATCGGTGCTCAAATCTCAAAACCAAGTCCTCTATAGCGCATATATCTAGCTATCGTGCTAGATCCAATTAAACAGACCGTTTTGAGGGGAGTTGGTTCTTTTAAATTTCATTTCATTTCATATTTATTTAGCCCAATCAACATTGCACATTAAAACACATAGATGGAACATACAATAATCAAATGTAATAATATAAAAGACAATAGTAAAAAACACAGACAGAAAGCATGTTGATTAGACCAAGGATAGCCCAAAAAGCCACAAGTAGCCACAAATAACGTCACCGTTTTAAAAGATAACTGTCAAATAGAAAATGTGAACTACAAATTTCAGTGTGAAATATTATACCTTGTTTTATTTGAAATAGTTGACACTATAGTCAAATAAAAGTCAGTCAAAATTTGATTGTAAAAAAACTGTTTTTTGAAATCTACGTGAATCTTATTAGGTTGTAGGAGGGTTAATTTGGTGAAGTTCTCTCCTACATTGGTAACGTAAACCCTTTGTGCCCCCCCCCCCCCACCACCCTAAAAAAAAAAGGGGTGAGAAAAAAGGGAAATAGGAAAAAATTGAGAAAAAAGACCGAGGTTATTAGCCAAATAGAAGGCAAAATTGTACATGTAGTACATTTACTATGCGATTTTTTGTGACTGAGCGATTTTTTTGGACTGTGCGAAATTGTTTGACCTCCCCCCCCCCCCCCCCACTTACGTGAATTTCACGAGGTAAGTCACTAAAAACAATTTGGGGCAACCTTTTAAGAACATTTTAGAAATCTTGCCCCCCCTGAAAAAAATCCTAGCTACGCCACTGAACCAAGGGTGAACTGAACAGAAGATATGAATACAACTCAAGATACACAGAAGTAGATGTCCGAACATAACGTTTATTTATAAAATCATATCTGCAGTCATTTGGTCAGAAATAGTAAGTGCTGGAGAGCACAGTCGAAAGACGTCATTTATAAAATCATATCTGCAGTCATTTGGTCAGAAATAGTAAGTGCTGGAGAGCACAATCGAAAGACGTCATTTATCAAATCATATCTGCAGTCATTTGGTCAGAAATAGTAAGTGCTGGAGAGCACAGTCGGAAGACTTCTATACGGTGTTCATTACGTCATGAGCGACGATCGTTCGAGTTGAAATTAAGTCAACTGGCCACGACCGGTCGTTTGAAACGAAATTCCAGTCAAGCGACTGATCGATGTATCGGGAAGTCGCGGCAGGTCGCTGTATCCGAGGAAGGTTTTTGAATACGACGTAAAACTCGTCATCGGAGCAAACCAAATCGCGAAGCGACCTTATTATGTTTCAGTATAAGAAGCCTGCAAGCTTAAGAGAGCGCGATCGTTTGGGTCTTTTTGACTCCACGTGGCCCTACAAATGCCGGGAGCTGGGGGTATCGGTATTTGCCAATTGATATAACCCCAATTGGGGCGTGATTAGCTGATGATTATAATTATATTCAAATATGCACGATAAATTCTCAGGTGGTTTGCACCTGGATGAAATCAGGAAAGGTTTGAAATGAACTAGCATGACTAGAAAACACATTGAGTAACATATTTTTTGTTGTTTAAAGTTAGATGTTCTGATTGCTGGCCCGATTTTCAACTTGATGTTTTCTATTTTACATGAAATGTCATCCTTAAAATTGTCACATTCCAAAGTTTGAGTTGCGTAACTCTAAGGGTTCTAATTTTTTAGAAGCACAAGGTCACAACATATTTTGCCCATTGAGTTGTACACAAACTGGCTGGTGTTTAATCCCCTTTGGCAGTACTTGACCACATTTTAGCCTTGACAATTTCTGGCCCCTAAGATTTTACAGACATAATGAGAAAACTACACTGAAAAATAATTTGGTGTCATTTTGACACTAAAACAAGCGTCAAAAAATGGGTCCTCAGTTGGCCACCTAAATGTGTCAAATTGACACCATTATGGGTGTAAAATATGACACCTTTGGGTGTCATATTCATTTTGACACCTTTGGGGGTTACCTGAGGACCCATTTTCGAAAATGCCATTACACCCCAAATGGGGTGTAATATTGACTCTCTGAAGTTTCATATTGAGTTTGACACCCTAAAGGTGTCAAATTGACACCTTTGGGTGTCATATTCATTTTGACACCTTTGGGTGGTTACCTGAGGACCCATTTTCGAAAAATGTCATTACACCCCAAATGGGGTGTAATATTGACTCTCTTAAGAGTCATATTGAGATAGCACATGTTTAGGAGCCGTTTTCTCGTCGCCATTTTGTTTGCATGTTACGAGCCGGTAAGACTGGTAAGTACCGATCTGCTCCATTTCCAGACATTTTTGATAATAATTATGATACAATTAGCGTAATGTAAGACGTCCGTATGAAAAAGATGACCACTGAGCCAGATAAATCTTGCTACATGTATGTAATGTTGCACTTATCATCGTATGCATGCATGACGAACACACACATAGTAGGCCTACTAGTAGGTACATGCACTGACACACAGTCCAACAAAATGCTAGTCTCTGACTATGAAATTGTAATTCATTTCATCAGTTAGTTGGCGCAATATTAAACAACATGAACAAGGCTTACATTACGCTAATTGTATCATAATTATTATCAAAAATGTCTGGAAATGGAACAGATCGGTACTTACCAGTCTTACCGGCTCGTAACATGCAAACAAAATGGCGACGAGAAAACGCATGCGTTGATATGTTGATAGACGCCCAATTTGGTGTCAGAATTACACCAATTGGTGTCAGAATTACACCAGTTGGTGTCAGAATTACACCAATTGGTGTCAGAATTACACCAATTGGTGTCAGAATTACACCAATTGGTGTCATGCTGCTTCGACGCCTCTAAAAACCGTGAGCTTTCCCGCCAACTATTGACGCCCTTGGAGTTATTTCAATTAATCTGACACCAGTTTTGGTGTAAATCACTAAATGATCACTGAAAGGTGTCCGTCGGACACTTAACGGTGTCACCGTAAATTATGTGCAAACCCATATCATTGACGATAACACCAATTTTGGAGTCAAAATAACGCCTTTGTAAGTGTCATTTACAGTTGACTCCAAGAAGGCGTCGCTGTGACACCAATTTATTTTTCAGTGTATTATATGGGGATTTTTCTGATATCAAAAAATCATGATGTGAAAAAAAATCATAGCCAAAAAACAGGTGATCGGAACATAGTTACACCTTTAAGATGAAAAAATATTAAAAGGACACTTCCTACTTCTCACAAGCTATGTTAACTAACGAAATGTTCAATTTAATATATTTTTGTTGCTGTAGTGATTGCGGGCAAAATAATATTTTGGTGCGATGAAAATGGTCCAAAAGTGCCTTAAGTATTAATTGTTCAGTTTATTCGTTATTTGGATACATACTTTGAAATTATTGTTGATATTTCAAATGATTCATTCAGCCGACATTTTGAAATCATAGGATTCATTTTTCTCGGTAGAATTCGTGGAACCGTTTGATATGTTGATATGTGACAAATGTCACTTCAAATATCTGACATTTAACATTAGCTTTCGGACAAATTACACTGATAGCGTGTATACCAGTATCGCCCAGTATCGTTCGATACTGGAACACAATTCCAGTATCGCCCGATACAGGAATAGATAAATCGTACCAATATCGACCAATACTGGCAACTTTTATGTTCCAGTATTGAACGATACTGGTATACCAGGATCTAGGACCTAAAGTACCCTTTTCCCCAAATTTCACTTTAAATATCCGACATTTAACATTGAGCTTTCTACCATTTTCAGAAGCTTTTCGGAGACCTTTTAATTTGTGAATCATGTGTATAGGAGCCGCCATCTTGAAATTGATGTAGCGCTTTGCCTCATGCTACATGTACAACCAATGGGCATTTTCAAGCTTTTCGTTTTGATATTACATGTCAAAGTCCTATTCATACATTATGACATCAATATCGGTTTGCACAACTTATGGGCATTTTCAAACTTTTCGTTTTGATATTACATGTCAAAGTCCTATTCATACATTATGACATCAATATCGGTTTACACATCAAACAATCTCATGACCTTATAAAGATTCGTCGGTCAGTAACCCAGTTATGGTATGTTTCCAAATAATTGTACCCGATAGGACATTGGCTTTGTTTGAGATATTTGATATTGTGAATTACGATAACTCATGTATATCCTTTACCATGTTTTCGAGACAGAATCAAAGTTCATCTTTCGAATTGATAACACTACAACATTACATGAGGCTATTCCATCTAATTTGTGCCCTCCACACAGAAGAAATCGAAACTTCGGGATTTGTATTCCCAAATAATGCGACGGAATTCCTCATATTATAAACTGTTATAAAGACATAATTGTCAGATTTAGTGTTTCAGATTTATATTTTTCTCTCTCCAATATTCCCGTCGAAGAACTCGAAATCCGGATATTATAACACCACAATTATTGCCTGAATTGCCGGACTTTTCAATTGTTAGTTGTAATATCCTTCTTTATATATAGGGGTTGGGAGAATGTTGGGCATGATTTTAGGAATTGATAACCCAATTTAAATATGTTGGGGGATGAGATGTAAATCACTTGTTGAATGTTGAAGTAAGGCGATGCATACATGACATACAGAATGTAATTGTAAATCCCTTATATCCTGATTAATCTGCATATATAGCCATTGATACTTCAGTGATGCCAATAAGATGAGATAACGGAGGTGACTAATACATAATTCTGCGAAGTTGTACGGTATGTGTGGTTTTCATTTTAAAGAACTGAACCCAAATTAATAGGCTTTTAGATAATAAATTCTACAGATATAGGCCTATGTGGATTAATGTATATAATTGATAGCTGTTGAAGATTGATGGTATTGTGCAATGTTAGATTGTTTCCAATGACATGAGTGAAGCCACTGGATGGAAGTCTTCAATATTACCGTACGGCCGCGGAGCCTGTAAGATAGCGACGTAAGAGTGCGACTGAGAGTCACATTCTAGGTATGGGAGCCGACATTCTGAAATCAATATGAAGGATTCAATTTGTCTCATCCCAGATCTGGACTGTACAAGTAACGTCCGATACTGGAATACCCAGTATCGTTCGATACTTGTACAAAATTATGTACCAGTATCGTTCGATACTGGGACAAATAACACTGATAACAAGTGTACCAGTATCGCCCGATACTGGAACGTGTTTGTTCCAGTATCGTTCGATGCCGGGAACTCACTTCCAGTATCGCCCGATATAGGAACAGTAAAATCGTACCAGTATCGACCGATACTGGCAACTTTTATGTTCCAGTATTGATGAACGATACTGGTATACCAGTATCTGGAACCTAAGTACACTTTTCCCCAAATTTCACTATAAATATCTGACATTAAACATTGAGTTTTCTACCAATTTAACGTTAAAACACAACAGAAGCTTGTGTGGAGACCTTTAAATTTCTGAATTATTTGTATAGGAGCCGCCATCTTGAAATTGATGTCACGCTTTGCCTCAGGATTCACACCACTAAATAAATAATGGAAGAGTACACGAAAGGCTTGTTGAATTGGTTGGGATGACCCTCCTCTAAGTGAAATATATAAAAATGCTTCAAAAATAGTGTTGTTGGCCAAACTTTTGATCGGATGATTATTAAATGAAGATTATCAAACAATATCAGTGCAAATTTTCTTCTTTGACCAATTTTTTATGATTTTTTAGTCATTTTAGAGACTTCAGATAATTGATTAGAATTGCTTAGACCTAGGCTAGGCCTGGGCAATCTACAAACATGTGTATCTTTGACGGCGCATATCTCGAAAATTTTGCCTTGAACTTATATATTTTTGTTGTTTACAGGAAAGCCAAGACCATGATCTTCACACAGAATGCAAAGTTGAAGCAACCAGTTGCTTTATAAGCGAGAAAATGGCGAATAATCATGGTCCATTTTACACAGTAATCAATGGGGAATTTATTAGTGGTGTGTACTCCTCATGCTACAACTTATAGGCATTTTCAAGCCTTTCGTTTTAATGTCAAAGTCTTCTTCATACATTATGACATCAATATCGGTTTAGACATCAAAACATCTTATGACCTTATACAGATACAGATGATGCGTCGGTCAGTAACCCAGCTATGGTATGTTTCCTAATCATTCTATCCGAAAGGGCATAGACTTTGTTTGAGATATTTGATATTGTGAATTACGATAACTCATGTTTATCCTTTACCATGTTTTCAACACAGAATCAGAGTCCATCTTTCGATTTGATAACACTTCAATATTACATGAACCTAAAATAATAGGCTATTCCATCTAATTTGTGCCCTCCACACAGAAGAAATCGAAACTTCGGGATTTGTATTCCCAAATAATGCAACGGAATTCCTCATATTATCATAAACTGTTATGAAGACATAATTGTCAGATTTAGTTTTTCAGATTTTTTCTTTCTTTTTCTCTCCAATATTCACGTTGAAGAACTCGAAATCCGGATATATATTATTTCGTTTTGTTCGGTTACATGTCAAAGTCCTCTTCATACATTATGACATCAATATCGGTTTAGACATCAAAACATATTATGACCTTAGTTGCGTCGGTCAGTAACCCAGCTATGGTATGTTTCCTAATCATTCTATCCGATAGGGCATAGACTTTGTTTGAGATATTTGATATTATGAATTACGATAACTCATGTTTATTATTTACCATGTTTTCAACACAGAATCAGAGTCCATCTTTCGATTTGATAACACTTCAATATTACATGAACCTAAAATAATAGGCTATTCCATCTAATTTGTGCCCTCCACACAGAGGAAATCGAAACTTCGTGATTTGTATTCCCAAATAATGCAACGGAATTCATATTATAAACTGTTATGAAGACATAATTGTCAGACTTAGTTTTTCAGATTTATATTTTTTCTCTAGGCTCCAATATTCACGTTGAAGAACTCGAAATCCGGATATATATTATTTCGTTTTGTTCAGTTCATGTCAAAGTCCTCTTCATAAATTATGACATCAATAACGGTTTAGACATCAAAACATCTTATGACCTTATACAGATGATGCGTCGGTCAGTAACCCGCTATGGTATGTTTCGTAATAATTCTATCCGATAGGGCATAGGCTTTGTTTGAGATATATGATATTATGAATTACGATAACTCATGTATATCCTTTATCATGTTTTCGAGAAATAATCAGAGTTCATCTTTCGAATTGATAACACTTTACATGAACCTAAAATAGGCTATTGTGGGATTGGATTTCGGTACATCTTGGTCTTTATCGGTGCTCAAATCCCCTCTAAAGCGCATATATCTAGCTATCGTGCTAGATCCAATTAAACAGACCGTTTTGAGGGGAGTTGGTTCTTTAAAATTTCATTTCATTTCATATTTAGTTAGCCAAATCAACATTGCACATTAAAACACATAGATGGAACATACAATAATCAAATGTAATAATATAAAAGACAATAGTAAAAAAAACAGACAGAAAGCATGTTGATAAGACCAAGGATAACCCAAAAAGCCACAAGTAGCCTCAAATAACGTCACCGTTTTAAAAGATAACTGTGAAATAGAAAATGTGAACTACAAATTTTAGTGTGAAATATCATACATTGTTTTATTTGAAATACCGTAGTTGACATTATAGTCAAATAAAAGTCAGTCAAAATGTGATTGTAAAAAACTATTTTTTGAAATCTACGTGAACCTTATTAGGTTGTAGGAGGGTTTATTTGGTGAAGTCTTTTCCTACATTGGTAGATGTCCGAACATAAAATGTATTTATAAAATCATATCTGCAGTCATTTGGTCAGAAATAGTAAGTGCTGGAGAGCACACACTGAAAGCCAAACTGGAGTCAGGTTACTCTATAAAGGGAGTCCAGCCTACATGTGACTCTATGTCAATATTGACTCTGTTTGGAGAGTCACATAACTCCCTTGGAGAGTCAACATTTACTGACTCCTTTGGAGAGTCATGATGCATGACTCTTCAAGGGAGTCTTGTGACTCTTCAAATGGAGTCAATATTGACATAGAGTCACATGTAGGCTGGACTCCCTTTCGAGAGTAATAATGACTCCAACTGGCTAAATAGAGTCACCGTGACTCCAGGTAGGAATAAGACACTGAGAACTGGAGGTGGGGGGGGGGGGGGGGGGGGGGGGGGGGGGCTTTAAGGTAATTGGTTCTTTGATGTTTATGTTCTTGCTCAATGTATTTGCATTTACTTAGTGAGCAATCACTCCCCTTCCTTAACCAGTGAGAAATATGCATATATCAATATACATTCAACGGTGTTAAATTAAGGCATCGACTTAATTGAAATAAATTAATAGGTTTAAATAAATAAAATGTGCAAATTAGCTCATTAGCATAATTGAAATGGTATACACGAGCATCGGTGCTAATTTTTGTACCATTGCAATTATGCTAATGAGCGATTTGTGCATTTTACTCGTCTAATATAAGACCAAGTAAAATATGCAAATTAGCTCCAGAGAGTCAGGATGACTCCTTTGGAGAGTCATGGGCGATGACTCTTTCCGACGGCTAGGATGACTCCTTTGGAGAGTCAGGATGACTCCTTTGGAGAGTCAGGATGACTCCTTTGGAGAGTCAGGATGACTCCTTTGGAGAGTCAGGATGACTCCTTTGGAGAGTCAGGATGACTCCTTTGGAGAGTCAGGATGACTCCTTTGGAGAGTCAGGATGACTCCTTTGGAGAGTCAGGATGACTCCTTTGGAGAGTCAGGATGACTCCTTTGGAGAGTCAGGATGACTCCTTTGGAGAATCAGGATGACTCCTTTGAAGAGTCAGGATGACTCCTTTGAAGAGTCATGATGACTCCTTTGGAGAGTCATGGCCGATGACTCTTTCCGACGGCTAGGATGACTCCTTTGGGGAGTCAGGACGACTCCTTTGGAGAGTCAAGATGACTCCTTTGAAGAGTCCGGATGACTCCTTTGGAGAGTCATGGCCGATTTACTCCATTTCAAGAGTCACTTGACTCCAGTTTGGCTTTCAGTGCAGTCGGAAAATGTCTGTACGGTGTTCATTTCATTACGTCATGAGCGACCGATCGTTCGAGTTGAAATTAAGTCAACTGGCCACGACCGGTCGTTTGAAACGAAATTCCAGTCAAGCGATCTGTTGATCGATGTATCGGGAAGTCGCAGCAGGTCGCTGTATCAGAGGAAGTTTTTTGAATAATTATGACGTAAAATTCGTCATCGGAGCGACCCAAATCGCGAAACCAAGCGGGTACACATGCGTGTCCAAGCACCTCTGAAATGGACCCTAAATGGCGTAAACCAAAACACTATTTTGATACCCCTAAAAGGCGTAACACATACAAACCCTACCCTAACCGGTGTTACCAACACTCAATAATGCACCCCTAAATGGCGTAATATAGTAATGCTCAATGAACATGTCAGTGAACATACCAAGCGGGTACACATGCGTGTCCAAGCACCTCTGAAATGGACCCTAAATGGCGTAAACCAAAACACTATTTTGATACCCCTAAAAGGCGTAACACATACAAACCCTACCCTAAACGGTGTTACCAACACTCAATAATGCACCCCTAAATGGCGTAATATAGTAATGCTCAAAATAATCTTAATTCATACTCATGTGACATTTATACAGATATGCATGTGATATGCATGATGTTGAATGCATACAAAAAGTAGGGAAATATTGAATATTCAATATTTTGCATGTTTATTGAAAAGTCACACATACAATTACAATTAGCCCGGCAATTAGTACCCCTAAAGGTCGATACCTCGGATACCCTTAAGTGCGATGGCCCCTAAAAAGTACCCCTTTTTCAGAAAGACGTCGACGACGTCGTGTGGTGAAATCTGGACCCTTTTCGACGTTTTTTTTGGACGCGGATGCGTACCTGCTTGGTATGTTCACTGACCCCCCCCCCCCCCCCCGGGGAAGCGACCTTACTATTTTTCAGTATAAGAAGCCTGCAAGCTCAAGAGAGAGCGATCGTTTGGGTCTTTTTGACTCCACGTGGCCCTACAAATGCTGGGAGCTGGGGGTATCGGTATTTGCCAATTGATATAACCCCAATTGGGGCGAGATTAGCTGATAATTATAATTAATTCAAATATGCACGATAAATTCTCAGGTGGTTTGCACCTGGATAAAATAGGGAAAGATTTGAAATGAACTAGCATGACTAGAAAACACATTGTGTAACAGAAGTTTTGTTGTTTAAAGTTAGATGTTCTGATTGCTGGCCCGATTTTCAACTTGATGTTTTCTATTTTACATGAAATGTCATCCTTAAAATTGTTACATTTCAAAGTTTGAGTTGCGTAACTCTAAGGGTTCTAATTTTTTAGAAGCACAAGGTCACAACATTTTTTGCCCATTGAGTAGTACACAAACTGGCTGGTGTTTAACCACCTTTGGCAGTACTTGACCACATTTTAGCCTAGAACATTTCCTCTGGCTTCTAAAATTTTACAGACATAATGAGAAAACTATGGGGATTTTTCTGATATCAAAAAATCATGATGTGAAAAAAAATCATAGCCAAAAAGAAGGTGATCGGAACATTTTTAGTTACACCTTTAAGATGAAAAAATATTAAAAGGACACTTCTTGCTTCTCACAAGCTATGTTAACTAACGAAATGTTCAATTTAATATATTTTTTGTTGCTGTAGTGATTGCGGGCAAAATAATATTTTGGTGCGATGAAAACGGTCCAAAAGTGCCTAAAGTAAAATTGTTCAGATTATTCGTCATTTGGATAAATACTTGAAATGATTTTCGATATTTTAAATTATTCATTCAGCCGACATTTTGAAATCATAGGATTCATTTTTCTCGTTAGAATTCGTGGAACCTTTTAAATATGTTGATATGTGACAAATTTCACTTCAAATATCTGACATTTAACATTTGCTTTCGGACAAATTACACTGATAGCATGTGTACCAGTATCGCCCAGTATCGTTCGATACTGGAACACAATTCCAGTATCGCCCGATACAGGAATAGATAAATCGTACCGGTATCGACCAATACTGGCAACTTTTATGTTCCAGTATTGAACGATACTGGTATACCAGGATCTGGGACCTAAAGTACACTTTTCCCAAAATGTCGCTTTAAATATCCGACATTTAACATTGAGCTTTCTACCATTTTCTCGTCAAAACACCACAGAAGCTTTTCGGAGACCTTTTAATTTGTGAATCATGTGTATAGGAGCCGCCATCTTGAAATTGATGTAGCGCTTTGCCTCATGGTACATGTACAACTTATGGACATTTTCAAGCTTTTCGTTTTGATATTACATGTCAAAGTCCTATTCATACATTATGACATCAACATCGGTTTACACATCAAACAATCTCATGACCCTATAAAGATTCGTCGGTCAGTAACCCAGTTATGGTATGTTTCCTAATATTTGGACCCGATAGAACATGGCTTTGTTTGAGATATTTGATATCGTGAATTACGAAAAGGCATGTATATCCTTTACCATGTTTTCGAGAAAGAATCAGAGTTCATCTTTCGAATTGATAAAACTTCAATATTACATGAACCTAAACTAATAGGCTATTCTATTGTGCCCTCCCAGGCCCCATAGAGGAAATCCAAACTTCGGGATTTGTATTCCCAAATAATGCAACGGAATTCCTCATATTAACTGTTAAGAAGACATGATTGTTAGATTTAGTTTTTCAGATTCATATTTTTCTCTCTCCAATATTCCCGTGGAAGAACTGAAATTCGGATATTATAACAATTATTGCCTGAATTGCCGAACTTTTCATTCAATTGTTAGTGGTACACTGTTAAAAGCAGTGAATCGATCAACGTTCTTTACAATGTTGCTCAAAATGTAATCAACTTGTTTACAATTTTGAGCAATATTGTTGAATGTTAAACAACGTTGAGCGATTCACTGTCTATTAACTTGTGGTTTAAAATTTTAAACAGCGTTTTAACCGTGTAATATCCTTCATTTATATATATACAGGGTGGTTCAATAAAACCTTGACAGTTTTTTGAAGCCATTTTTTTGAAATTCTGTAGATTTAAAAAAAAAAAAATTCAACATTCATCAACTATATGATCTTGACCATCTATGCTGAAAATATCATTACAAATAACCTTACGGTTGCAAAATAACAGCTATTTGAACAAAGTCTGTCCCATTTCACTCTGTCCACGGGTACTGATTTCGCGACGTTACAACCAGTGTGGTTCAATAAAAGTTGAGAGTTTTTCAAAGCCATATTTTTAAAAATTGTGGGATTTGAGTGTTTTTTTTACATATTCCTCAAAAATATCATCTTGGCCGTCTATGCTGAAAATGTCAATGTTTAATAATGCTATGGCGGCAAAATGATAGCTATTTGAAGAGAATCTCTCCAAATCTCTTTGCTCACGAGTAAGTCTACGGGAAATGCCCAGCAAGATAACATTAAATGGCATCGTCACTGTTAAGGCATAGAGCATAGGCAATAACACTTCCAATCTATGAAAATCAATAATTTGAATTAGGGTCACTCGGGGTATTATTATAACGTATTGATTTCACACCTGAATAGATAGTTAAGATGTTAACAATTACCCTGGTTTCACCTGGCGGGATCTTCAAATCTTAGATTACTTGCATGCAATTCATCATTCAGTATTCAATGTAACGTCGCGAAATCAGTACCCGTGGACAGAGTGAAATGGGACAGATTTTGTTCAAATAGCTGTTATTTTGCAACCGTAAGGTTATTTGTAACGATATTTTCAGCATAGATGGTCAAGATCATGTAGTTGATGAATACTGATTTTTTTTTTTTTTTAAATCTACAGAATTTTAAAAAAATGGCTTCAAAAAACTGTCAAGGTTTTAGCCATTGATACTTCAGTAATTACCCAAATGATGATGAGATAACTAAGGTGAACAATACTTCCGTATAGGAAGCTTTTAAAAGCCCCAAAAGCTCGAATGTACGATACCTCTTCCTCATTGTGCTACAACATACGCAGTTTTGGGGTTTCAACACCGGAAGCCAATTTGTACCGAAGATCAGTCCCACAATGCAGTGAACGAAGCATACAACAAAGCCGATGAATTAAATTGCTATTTGCATTGTGGGATTGTATTTCGGAACATCTTTGTCTTTATCGGTGCTCAAATCCCAAACCATGTCGTCAAAAACCGCATAGGGCCAATACAAATAAATTGTTTGATTGTCCATAGATCACTTTCAAAACTTGGGTCGGTCGGTCTGGAAAAGTTTTTTCTTCTCCCTTGTCCTTTTTTCAGGTACCAAAAGTAAAATGAGATGTACTTGTTTGTTGTGGTTACCAAAAACGGGAAACAAAAATCTGTAATATTTTGACGAGTATTTTTATTTTCTAAACACTTTAAAATTTTTTTTGTGATTTTCGACTAAAATGTGTCAAAACAATTGACATTTTGGCCTTGCTATCGTGCTAGATCGGACTAAACGGACCGTTCTCGAGGGTTTTTAGTTCAATTAAATATCGTCATCGTTTTAAAAGATAACTGTGAAATAGAAAACGTGAACTATGCAAATTTTAGTTTGAAATATTACACCTTGTTTTCGTTGAAATAGTTGACATTGTCAAATAAAAGTCATTAAAAATTTGATTGTAAAAAACTATGTTTTTTTGGAAATCTACGTGAATCTTATTAGGTTGTAGGAGGGTTAATTTGGTGAAGTCCTCTCCTACATTGGTAACGTAAACAGAGGGTGAAGAACTGAACAAAAGATACGAATAAAACTCAAGATACACAGAGGTAGATGTCCGAACATAAAATGTATTTATAAAATCATATCTGCAGTTATTTGGTCAGAAATAGTAAAGTGCTGGAGAGCACAGTCGGAAGACGTCTTGTCGTGACGTGTGAGAAGCTAGTCGACTGTAGTATACCTTGTATAATTTCACAGTCACACAATCGATCAACACCCCCTGATACAACCCATCCGAGAACCGACCAAATACAAGGGGTGAGATCAGAGGATGGGGAGCGGTCCATGGGGAGTGAGTCCTCTATCGGTGCATGTTCATATAGTGACAAAGAAAAGGAAAAGGGTATATTTAGTTGACTAGTGAGAAGCAAGCTCGAGAGAGAGAGAGAGAGAGAGAGAGAGGGGGAGAGACTGATCGTTGGGTCTTTTTGACTCCACGTGGCCCGATAAATGCCAGGAGCTGGGGGTATCGGTGTTTGCCAATTGAGATAACCCCAATTGGGGCGTGATTAGCTGATGATTATAATTATATTCAAATATGCACGATAAATTCTCAGGTGGTTTGCATACACCTGGCATGCTTGGGTGAAATCGGGGAAAGGTTTTAAGTGAACTATTAAACACATTGCGTAACAGAATTTGTGTTCATTAACCCTTACAGCCCCAGATCCCATGAAATCCCATTTCCCAGCATCCTGGTTCCACCTGGCGCTGAGGTTTTTGTCTGAAATAATGGCCCCGGGCTATATAGCTGGGCGAATACACTCGCCCAGCACAGCTTCCCCCGTGGCGCAGTTGGTAGAGTGTCCGCCCGCCAACCGAGAGGTCGTGGGTTCAAACCCCGGGGCGTGGCACCTCTTGTTGTGTGTGCTTTTTTCGCTTGAAAAAAATTTCGTTGGAAAATCCACCGGGTGGGTTAGGGTTATGACGATAAAATATTAAAGGGACATTTCTTGCTTCACACAAGCTATGTTAACCAACGAAATGTTCGATTTAATATCTATTTTTCTAGCAGTGATTACGGGCAAAATAATATTCTGGTGCGATGGAAAAGTGCCTTAAGTATATTGTTCAGTTTATTCGTCACTTGGATAGTTATACTTAAAATAATTTCGATATTTAAACTTTTCATTTTTGTAACCGTAAATTCTACCAAATTCGTATTAACAATACTTCAAACTTCTTGTTATCATGTACCAATGTGTTCATTGAAGCTCAATCTTATTTGTGCAATGATATTTCACTCATTTACTGTCACTAGCACTCGTATTCTTAGATCTGCTATGGACGCTACCAAACTTCACATTCCCAGAACATCCAAAACAGTTGGTGATCATGCCTTTTCTGTCGCCGGTCCACGCACCTGGAACACACTGCCGGCCCATATCCATCCGTGAGGCACCAACCATTCACAGTTTCAAAAAATCAGTAATTTAGCTTGTATTTTGTTTTTGTTTCTCTTGCCTGTTTGTGGCTTCTCATTCTTGTAATGGCGCCTAGATATTCATGATTAGGCACCCTATAAATCCTCTTATGTATGTATGTATGTATGTAATACGACGACCCATTTCCATCACGATTCTGCTGTGCACTATCTATGGAAGATCCAAAGGCATTGATTTGGTTTTAGATGAGGGGGACAAGTTTAGATGAGGGGGACAAGTTTAGATGAGGGGGACAGGTGTAGATGAGGGGGACAAGTGTAGATGAGGGGGACAAGTGTATATCAACTGACACTGGGTAAATGTTGAACTTCAGATTTTTTCCAACTAGTCAGTCGGGCAGGTAACTCACAGAATTTACCTGCCCGACAAAAATTCCACCAGCCCAAAGTTTTTTTCATAATATTTTGCAACAAACAATTAAAAGCAAGAGTACTTTTAAACTACAATTACATGTTTTTGTCTTTATTGTATGATGTTCCACTGTAATCCTAGACATACGGCGTTACAGCTCCTCGTATTCATCATGTTCCATCCAATATTCTTTAAGATCCTATCAACCTGATCTCCTCTATCATCATGACACACGGTCTGTCGATGAAATGACCATAAACTTACTGTTACACAGAAAGAAAAAAAGTGAGTCATCATCGAAAAATGAGTCATTTTGTCCATGTAGTGACACACTATGGCTCAAAATGAGTCATTTTGTCCGTGTAGTGACTCATTTTACGATGATGACTCACTTTTTTCTTTCTGTGTACTTATATACACTTTGAGCTTCAAAAATGTTACCCGCCAGTCGGACGGGTACCTTTGCATCTTCACCCGCCCGACACGAAAGTTACCCGCTATGGGCGGGCGGGCGGGTCTTATTTCCATTCCTGGTTGTAACATTTGAACATATTGAAAGAGCAAGACTAAGAGAACACGGTATGATTATCTGGTCATTCATTATCTATCAACTTAAAGCGTTTCTTGTAATGCTATTCAGAAATCGTTAAATTCCATTGATACTTTTATAAGACATCGTCAATATCTTTGCTACTGATCTTCAAATCTTAGTTAGTCTATACCACCCAAGCATGCCAAGTGTGGTATCTTGGGTGTCAAGTAGGCAACTTCTATTACTGACACTGTGCTATAATTATAGTGGTGAACTTGTGTAGTTCACTATCTTTTTTATAGTTCATAATCGTACCACTTTTGTTTTTATTTATTGTCCCTGATGAAGGGTGGATTATCCACTTGAAACGTCAGTTTTTATTGTTACGTTATATTTCTGTTGTTTCATTGCACAGCAATTTTTATCGCTTGTCCCAGTGCATTTCTGTGTGTTATTGTTATTTGTCATTCCTCTGTTTTATCGCGTTATTCTCCCTCGTCATTACTTGTTTGCCTATTGGTATATCTTGCTTTTACTCTTTATAATGTATAAGTTACGCCTACTTTTCCTCTACGTTTTGTTTGATTGTATATAATCAAGTTAGGTGTCAAACTAAATTTGAATAAAACATTTTTATCCGCGAGAGTAATGCCATGGGTGATTATAGATTCAGAAAATATTTACGAAATCTTTTAATGTTAAGTTGTTCTAATGATATTGAGCAATTTAACATCCAAATATTCAAAAATTCATCCAAATATTTAAGTAATATATTTTGCCGATAAAACAAAAAATAGATATGATTATTAACAAACTTCGAACATTATCTTTAAAGAGGGTTAATGTTTGGATGATGAAGTTGTTCTATTGTTTCATCGGCAATAATAAAAAGAGTATTGGTTAGACAATTCTAAGTAAGATTATCACTTATGCATGAATACATTGCATTAGGTAAATTTGATAAATACCATAATAATACAACGTAAGAATTTGTCCCTTTTTAATATTCTATGCTGGAATGTCGTCTGCGTTTTGGTAATGGCTGAAGTATACAGACCTGTTGGAACGTGCGTTGACTTGTGCGTACATGCTCCACATTGCTGCAAGGTAAGCTAAGGTACATATTTATTCTAACGTATTCCTGTGATTTTCATGGTTGTCGTGACAACGGGAAAAAAATCCGATAGAAAAACTTGAAAAAAAGGAGAGATAATACGAGGAGCAACTTCGTTGACAACGATCCACGCACGTCACGTATAAACGTCTGCAACTGCAATGAGCGTGATGTAATTATAGAATGCACATTAAACATCACCAACTATATAAATAGGCCAAGCTATATACGGTATGAGAACAATCAATTTGCCGAATATTCAATTGCCGCCCAATTCTACAGTTGGGATGTTCCTTTTAACACTATGTAGCGCTATGTTTATCCGTTTGTTTAGTAAAACAACCACAATAACAATTCTGAAATGTCTGGGGTCACGCGTTATGAACTCGCCTCCCAATAGGGTGGTGCCGTTACATTTTTTAGCTTCATGCTCTCATTTTCCTCAAATATTTTTAAAACCACAAAAGCTATCTCCACAAATTTGGTATCATTTTAAAGCCCTACTAACAAGCTATCTGCCTGCCAAATGGCATTGGTATAGCTAATACAGAAAGGGAGATACAGCTGTTTGATGTTTGGGGACCAGGGGGTGGTGCTGGAAGGGGTGCCGCCTGTACAAACTCAATGGGGATAATCCCATGCTTTGTTCTTTTTACAATATCTAGTCATCCCCTAATGTTAAAAATACAATTTTTGTCCCATTTCAAAGGATATTTAGTAGTCTTTAAGTATGTGGTTCAACAGACTTGTCAACTATTATTAACAACTAATTAATTATGGATAAGACAATGATCATCAGCTTTCTTCCTATTCGCTACACAGTCAACATGAATAATCAGCCTCAATTTACCGGATTTATAAAAATGACTATAACAGAAAAAGTTTTCAACCTATGATAGCAAAAGTATACATTTTTGGAAAGCTTGTAACTAGAGGAATTCAGAAATGCAGTTTATATCAGGGAAGGGTTCATCCGTAAACAAATATTTCTGAAAATTCTAAAAATATATAAAATAAAAATTTGAGATATTCACTAGCCGGTATAATTACCATACCGACGTAGTAACTTTGACAAATATATATCATCTGATGGGTAATTTCATGAGGAATTCAAATATGTAAAAAAAAATAATGATAGGGGTAGGTATAAAAAATATATGGATCTCAAATTAAAAATTAAAAAACTCTGATATTTTCCGAACATTTCCGATCATACCATTTTAGTTCTTGGTCGTACTATAATTTTAATGGAATATTTGGTTTCCTCATGCAATTTCCCTTCAGAAAATGTATACTTTTACTACCTCAGGGGGGTATAATACAAGCAAATATAAATGTGTAAAGTTAAAATCATGTCGCGAAAGCCGAAATCCGTGTGTAACGCGAAAGGAGGCGAGCTTAAACACATGACCCTGGGAATCAAAATCAAAATTCAAGGCGATGTCTACTTGATAAAAAAGAGGATTGTTTTGTTTGTTTTGTATGCATATTATCTTCACCAGCCTAGCATATTTATGATCATGATGATAGGCATTTCAAAGTCTGGTTAAACAGCTGTTCAATAATATCTCAATACAAAATTTAAGCCCATCCTTAATGATCTCTCGAAACGTCCGTTTAAAAACACAACAAAGACCAGAAATAGTGTATTTTGGTCCCATATTCCACCTATAGATGAGTCTATACATATTATAGTTAAATCAAGGTACTTTCATTGTCCCGTTTAGTTGAGCTCACTTGATCTAAAACATACTTATTCTTGAAACTTTACTTTAAAAACGCTAAATATTACGAGTAATCAAGCAAGGGTATTGTGAAAAACAGAAACGACTGACATGTCTGAGTTTGGAACTTACATTTAAAGGGGCATTGAGAGATACGTATGGGAGTGCGCCCTCAATTTTCCTGGAAATTGTTTGTTTTGCACCAAAGTAATACTTAAGCATACTAACTACCATCTGAAACCGTTTACGTTAATTCGCGGTATATCATGTAATATTTCACAATTTGCATAAATGAGATTGGATCAAGACTATTCTTTTCTCATGTCTGAAGGCTGACAGCAAAATTGTTAACTTTATTTGTTGGGAGTGGCTGTTTTTAATATAATTCAACCAGCATGCTTATATAGGCTTTTTAAGCCTGGCCCGAGCAATTTGCTTGAGTCTGGTCTCTTCAGGACCCAAGCGTGTGTCTGTACGGACCGACCGTGTAAACAAACAAACAAACAAACAAATTTGGTAATTTCGATGTAGATCACATCGATATTATCAGCAGATGTCAGTACATATGGCTTCACCAGAACGTCTATCTAGCGCCATCACTTCAACCCTTTCCCTATGAAATATTATGTTTCAGAGTTCTATCATACCTTACATAATATTGAAACTATCTTTTTTTTCCAAATTTCATTTTTATCCCCTATCTCTCCGTGCCATTTTAAGTGATGCTATTGGGATTCAAGCTGATGTATTAATCAACATATACCTGTTATCAAAACTAAAACGGATATATTTCTTTCATATATAGCATTAAAGCTTCATTACTTATTTAAAGAAGAGGCTTTGTCCATCAAGTTAAAGCTTAACAGTAAATCGAAGATATTCAGACATTGTTTAAAAATAGCCGGTTGTAGTTCACTCAATGGTTAAGGGGGCACAGCACTAAATAAACCGCCCATTGGATTACATGTAAATTAGGGCTAAAAGAGTCGCTATTTTGGGCCCTTAGTAACCATTTTTGGAATGTCACGAATGCTTTATTCTAATAAACAAACATTCAAATTTCATAAAATCGTCAAGAAGTGTTACACCTTCCAATTAGATTTTACGCTACGATCATTTAAACAGCGCCACCCCTATTTTCAGCCCAGACGCTCGCCTTCTAACCGCCTCCGATCATGTGTGTTCATCCACGTGATAAATTTTCAATACAATCGAAAATCAATATTTTGCAATATCCTGATCAAAGTACAAGAGATCATCTTTCATTTTAATTATGAAATGCTACCCTCACGCCAAACTGATTCCCAAAGGACCCCATTAATCACAAAATCGTTTTTTGTTTTTGCCGGAACTTACTACCATTACACAAAACGAGGAGTGATTTAGTGCTGTGCGCCCTTATAAGATAAAGAGACAGCGGAATGTTGAAGGCATGTTATGTTATGTGACCTTTTTCATGGAACGCCCTCAGTGGTGGTATATGTACCCCTAGAGTCCTGTAAGGTGCAGGTGCACCAGATGACGTCATCAAGGTCAAGGTTCAAGGTCAAATGGCATGATATTTCAATAATGGAGTCGAGGCTAAATATTAGATTGGGAGGTTCATGGTCAATGAATTACAAATTCAAGAGGTATCCCAGCTGACGATGTCTCATTTGTCCATCAGTCCATTCCATATTTGACTATATTTTTTCGTTTTTTTGAAAGTTAGGGATGGATGTGTTTACTATATTACTGTGTATGGAGGTGTCCTTTTGGATTCATTTGCCAATAAGCCAATGAGTCAATGAGCCAATGAGCCAATGAGCAAATGAGCCAATGAGCAAATGAGACAATGAGCAAATGAGCAAATGATCATGAACCTAAGAGCGTGGGTAAGATGACCCCATATAATGAGTGGTTTCACAGATATTCGGCATTCAGTGATTAACCTGCGAAGGGTCAACATGAATTTTATTTCCTCGGTCAAACCACACCTTTGGCAGTTTTGTGACAAACGCTTTAATCGAAGATACTATTTAAAGAGACACGTAGAAAGTATGCATGCTGAGGGGAATCTCCCTCGGAAGAAATAGATGTTGATGATTTGAATCAATATGAAACAACTAACTCGATGAGAAGACCAAGAGTCATGAATGTTGAAAATTGAGATGTGGAAATACTGCAACTGAATCACCGGGGAGGGATGACTCCGAAAGGGATCATTCGGAGTCGGAAAATGATCAAGAAGAGGATGACGATGATGAATCTAGTTCTGACCTGGAAGACAATATGGCATATCAAGACTGGTTGGAAGTGGATAAAGGAGTGGATATCAACAAAGCCTTGAACATGTTGAACAGAGTGATACCGAAACACAAGGACAAATTGAAAGGATTGTTCCATCAGTACGAACGAAGGGGAAGACAATGATAATTACAGATTTTTTTATAATATCGCGAATCTATTAATTAAATTGTGTTCCATACATTTTTCTATTTTACCGTACTTAAGCTAAGAATGCGTTATGTGAATGTATTAATAAATAAGGGTACCGAAGGATACCTCCATATCCTGTTATCATGGTTATAGTAAACGCATCCATCGCTGCATATTTGCTCATTAGCAAATTTGCTCATTGGCACATTGGCTCATTGGCACATTGGCAAATTTGCTCATTGGCTCGTTGACTCATTGGGTCATTGGGTCATTGGCTCATGAATCAAAAAGGACACCTACATATCTAGTAATAGTAAACACATCCATCCCTAACTTTCAAAAAACGAAAAAATATAGTCAAATATGGACAGGACTGATGGACGAATGGGACATCGTCAACCGGGGTACCTCTTGAACTTGTAATTCATTGGACATGAACCTCCAACTCTAGTCTAGGGTTCCATGTTGACCTTAAACCTTGACCTGGATGACGTCATCGGGTGCACCTGTATCTTACAGGTCTTTAGGAGTAAATACCACTACTGCTCTATCTATCTGTGATTTTCCCCTAGAAATTCAATTTTTGGTCAAATTACATTTATAACCATGAAACTAAAATATCTTATAAGTTTCAGAGCAACACGTTCCTAGTTACTTCAAAATCCGATTTTGAAATACAGGGTGAGTCAAAAAGACTGCAATAGTGGAAAGAAGCCATTTTGTTTTCAAAACCAAAATAAATGTTAAAACTTTTTAAACGTTGCAAGAATGCTGTATTTAATCCTAACTTTGTGTGAAAAAAGGAAGTCGATCGCATTTTTTGTTTGTATTTGGTGACCCTCTTTGCTGCACAACCAAATGTACCTGTTTGTCCACGAGCACAGTGATTTTCATTTGAAATGGCACACATTGCATTTTCATATTTGAATAGGCCTATCCCGCCACCAAAAAAATGGAAAATTTCAGTTTTTTATTAAAATTTAGAACATTATACGCTTTCATTGCATGGGTACGATTATAATTGATTATGCTAACTCACATGTAAACAAGAAAGGATGCATCAAATTCCAATAACATCACAAATGAACTCAAGTTTCCAAATTTGAATGAGAGACACATTTTGCGATCTGATGCATATTTTGGGTATCTCGTGGACAAACGTGTAAAATGGGTGCACTGGTCAAAAGGTTCACCAAAGACAAACGGAAAATGCGATTGACTTCATTTTTTCACACAAAGTTAGGATTAAATACATCAGTTTCAGTTTTCAGTTTCAGTTTATTTTACCAACATCACATAATATTAAACAAGTCAAAAGCAATGGCGGGAAAACCAAAAAGAGCAGAGCTCGATAATTATGGTCACCCAATAGTTGTGTTACAGGAATACATAAATATAGTTATACCTTAAGTTTATTCTTAACATCATTCTTGCAACGTTTAAAAAGTTTTAAATTCATTTTGGTTTTGAAAACAAAATGGCTTCTTTCCACTATTGTAGTCTTTTTGACTCACCCTGTAAGTTGTCCTGGTACCAGGACAGTTTATTTTCTGAGTGTTTTTTCGTTCGTTAATAGAATTCCATGGTTTGACTGCAACTGTACACAACACCCCTACGGAATGCTTTATGATGAAAATCGAAACAAATATGTTGAAAAATTCCTTAAATTAGAAACAGATTTACATTATGATTTAGTAAAGTTCTGTGATGGGTTTTACAGAAAATTAGATAAGAGTCCAGGAAAGTCTTTCCTGATTTGCATGCTGTATGATTTCATACGATCAAATGATTTCCCTTCGACATCACAGTCAGTCTGCGTATCAGTTGTTTTAGAGGTAACTATGAAGAATCAAAACATTTTTTTTCTTTGGAACCAAGAAATTGCACACGTAAAACTGAACAATTCCTTGTGCAATTATATAGGTTTCGTGCAATTTAAGGGGGAATTAGGGGTTGAGAGCACATTTTACTAAAACCAATTTTTCTCCAATATTAAAGGTATTGTTAATGTTAATTGGGTATGTACTTAAACCTTAAGTGTAAACCTTAAGTGTTGTAGGTTAAAAAAATATCGCTTTTTTTTTTTTACTAATGTACCTTTTTTGTTGTGAAAACGCCCTCTCCCCCACCCCTATTTTCCGAAAACGCCCCCTTTCCCATTGTGTAAAGCATTTTATCGGTCCGTTTTGGACTAAAATATGTCCTAAATCAGGGAGTCAGAGAGGTCATGACTATGCATCACGCAATAAGCCATGGGTGGTCTTTAAGTTTATTTTGAATAAACATGAAATAAATAAGTAAGAAGCCATTTGTGGCCGTTTAGATGAATTTGGGTAATTTCGATGTCATCTACATCGAAACTCAAAACGCTATCAAATCCATGAATTTCACATGAAATACTAAAAATGTCATCATCATTGAATTGACAGTCCCAGCAGAGGAAAACCTTGCAAATGCTTTCGCCAGGAAGAAATGTAGATACCAAGACCTTGTAGCAGAATGTGAAAATAATGGATGGTCTGTAAACTACTTTCCCGTTGAAGTCGGAAGCAGGGGGAGTTATAGTACCACGATCAGCAAATGTCTGGCCTCACTAGGAATCCCCAGCGGGAAGAGAAAACCAATCTTAGACGGACACAGCAGCCAAAACAGCCTTGCGAGCAAGCTACATTATCTGGCTTTGCAGAAGCACCAAGGCGTTCAGACAAGCGGAGTTGATTCCACCTCCAACCATATGCCATGAGGGAAGTGGGACGGTTGAGCGCTCACAAAACCGGTTTAACCCGCCAAAGTCTGGTCCGCAGCCCGGAGACCTCAGAGCATAAAATTATATACATGTACACAGATGAAGATGATGAAGAAAAGCTATATTATGCAACACGGTGATTTCCCCAATAGTCATTTTCAACGAGAACTACATCATCAACAAAAAAAATGTTTGCCTACATATAATCTCACACTTGTCTTTCTCTACCATTCTACCATACACTGATGATGATGAAATAAATCGAAAGCTTTGTAGCTCTGCCTGACCTGTTAAAATTGTTGTTATTTTTCAATTAAAGGTAGATGTTCCGATTTTCAACTTGAAGTTTTATATTTTACATGAAAGGTCATCCTTAAAAAAGTAGTGTTCCAAAGTTTGAGTTGCATAGCTCTAATGGTTCTTATTTTAGACACACAAGATGATGTGAACTGTACCCATTGAGTAGTACACAAACTATATCGGTGGTTACCACCATTCGCGGTAATTCGACGTTATTTCATCGATTTCTCCGTAATTATACCGATTTAGGCCGTCAAATTTCAGTATGATGATGAGAAAAATACGAGCTTTCATATGATATGAAAATCTCCGTATGTTTGAAATAATTCTGTGTTACGAAAATGTGATCGGGTCATCTACCTTTAATTGATGTGTTAACATTATTCAAGCACAATTAAATCGTTTGCTTTTTATGTTAACAATGCTTTTCCAAGAGAGACATGTTCCTAAATGGGTGATAAATCGTTGTTATAATAACCGTTATGTTAGCTATGTTGCTGTATATTTATATTACCTGTATGTTACTATAATTACTATGATTTTTGGAGAAAGCAATGTAATATATGGGTGCTATCTACTCAAGAAAGCAATGTAATATGGATGCTATCTGCTGAAGAAAGCAATGTAAATGTAAATGTAATTTTACCCCTAAAAAGTACAAAATATGGAAAGGCTGTAAATTGATAGAAATCCGGCTTATCTTCCTAAATGAATACCCAAACATTATCATTTAGTAGACATGAATGCTGAAATGTGATTGGTTAATGTCCCAATGAATATTTCCCCGTATCTGATGACTGATATGAGCCCGTATTAGTCTAGTAATTTTATCACAGCTCTGATTGGTTACATCAAGGTTTGGATTGATCCATTATCAATTTTAGGGTTAGATGTGGAAAGGGCGGCGGTGTTGGGATGGATGTGGGTTTTGGGGTTTTAGGTGATAAGGGATGTGGGGTTGGCCTGTCTTTTTGTTGGTTCCTGGTATCATTTATGTGGTTCCCAGTGTTATGGGTTCCAAGTTGTTTAAGTTGTGCTCAGTGTATGTCGGGGTTCGATGAGCGGTGTGGTGAATGCAGCAAGCAAAAATATTCTTTTTGGTGGTTCCCAATGTCATTATTTTGGAGGTTCCAAGTGTTTAAGGCTCCAAGTTATCTAAGTGCTAGATATCTTGGGGTGAGGAGGCAGTGTGGTGAAATAGGATAGGGGTGAATTAATAACAATGTTTTTAGTTGTTCCAAGTGTTAAGGTTTCGAGATGTTTAAGTTTAATTATTCCTCATTTACTTTTTAAAATGCATTCATGTCTACTAAATGATAAATTCGTTACCCCCTGTTTGTTCTCATGCAATACGGAAAATATCTATGGTTATCACATTCGGCTATCGCCTCATGTGATATTGGAAACAAACCATATACTCAGGGGGCCAGATCATGGATTTATAGTCCACCTAAACCCCCCTGCTGTAAAAGGTTGGTGGGTATACAGGTAACCATTAGGACCTATACAACATCCCTAGGGTGGACAACCAAAAATATCGGGTGCACAAAGGCGGGAAACGGGGGGTCAAAGTTTAGGGGGGGGGGGGGGGGGCTATATTTAGTAAAATTTGACCTAACCACATCATGTTTGGTATCAAATGAAAGCAAATTCAATTTTGAACAAGATATATTGCATTCTTTTTTTTATAAAACATTTCGTTTTCATTTTATGACCAGAACACTTAATGTTGGTCCAAAAAGTAATAATTATATGAACGTTCATTCAATATCCTGGTTTACTGCTTCAGGATAGTCATTGTGTAATAATTAACTCAATAATTTTGTTTATACTAGTGTTTATGATTTATTTATAATAAAATATCAACACTCTACAAAATCTTCTAGTAATGTGTAATATAAAAAGTTGCAGAGTTTAAAATCCTCCAATATGGTCAAGGTTTTCCCCTACAAGAGTTCCTAAGTCTCATGAAATTTAGCCCATTATTAGCTTCCCGGATGTCAATTCGATGAAATTAGTAGCAACACTCATCACCAGTCTTCAGTGTCTTACGTGTCACAGATGCCACTGAGGACAATAAACAGTGGATCAATCCATTCACATTACAAACGCCCCAACTGGTGAATATATCAACTGGTCAGAGAGCAGATGATAAGGTGAAGACACAGTTGACAACACTTCAAGAAATTGGCAAAAAGGCATTGGAACAAGCAATCGCATACAACGACAAGAAAAGGAAGTTGCAAAGCGGTATCAACAACAACTATTGCTTGATGTGCCATCAGACACCAACACCATACACTTTTGTGCCGACAGGTATGTTAGCAACAGCCTGAAAACAGCCGAACGAGATCATAGGGCATCCACACTCGGATCTGAAATCAAAAAGATCTATAATGTCAACGACAATTATAGAACCCCTTCTATAGAAGTCATTCTTTAAGGTATCAGAAAATAAAGCCGCACTGCTTAACTACCTTTGTGAAAATTGGGTAGCCAATGAGCAAAATAATCCACAGCTTGGAGCCAAGAAATTATACTTGGCAGCTGGTTTCAATGATGCGAAGAAGAGTGTGCTACTTTCAAATGGTTGTATCACCGCTGTGCCAGATCTGTAGGAAATATCTTCTTCCAGCGATGAAGAGAGTACAGCGCCCAGAAAGAAAGCAGCCACAAAAACAAAAAAGCGAACATTGAAACCCTTGGACAACATTGGATCGTGTGGTATATACTCATCATTAAAAGAAATGGTATAACAAAATATCTTCTTCCAGCGATGAAGAGAGTACAGCGCCCAGAAAGAAAGCAGCCACAAAAACAAAAAAGCGAACATTGAAACCTTTGGACAACATTGGATCGTGTGGTATATACTCATCATTAAAAGAAATGGTATAACAAAAAAACTATAGCAGTATGATATGTTCAGCATCAAATTTGCTTTCATTTGATACCAAACATGATATGGTTTGCATAAATTTCACCGAATTTGACCCGCCATGAACTTTGACCCCCGTTTTCCCGCCTTTGTGCACCCGATATTTTTGGTTGTCCACCCTAGGGATGTTGTATAGGTCCTAATGGTTACCTGTATACCCACCAACCTTTTACAGCATGGGGGTTCAGTTGGATTAAATTGCCCCCCTGGGTAATAGATATTTGATAACTAATAATATCACACAATAAATGGCCGCATTTATATTTGTCTAATCATTGATATTTGCCACACGAATTTCTTAAAACTTAGACATAATATAGCCACCTGTAGGACTTGGTACCGTCAATTATCATAATCACGACAGTGTTATGGCGTAGTTTTAAGCAAATTCGCTCAAGGTCTTCATACTGACATTACCCCGATCCCGAGTCCGTTGTTTAGGTTCTCTTGATTTTAATGACCTCCAGAAATGTATTTTTCTTTTATCTAGATTGGATCTGAGACTAATATCTCAGATTGGATATTGTTCTCTTCGTCAGGGTTTTCATCTTATTCTTATGTCACTTTCATTGTCACTTTCAACTCATGCCTATTTGTGTTTCTTGTATATTTATTTTGCATGTTTTCTTATAGTTGCATGCACTTGAACCATAGAATAGATTGGCCCATCAGACTCTTTGTGGGGTTACCAGATTGATTTCTATAATCACTCAGTTCATTAACCTCGTAGATGTATGTTGGACTATTGTTCACGTTTGCGCTTTTTATACACAAAATACCAAGCAAAAACAAGCAAATTAATAGAACGCGTTATATATAGGCCTGTGTGTATTTTTGTTATCCTTCAATAAGAACTATATATGGATTCAAAACAGCAAACCCCTATTCAATTTCCGTTTGGTTGCGATTCTGTTGACACATTAGGCGTTATTGTATGATTTCAGGTATTACATCGATTCCACTAAAAACGTGTTCAGCCAATATCCCGTGATTCCAAAGCTATGAAAGGGCAACCCATCAGCCCATTTCAATAGCGTCTTTTCAAATAATAGACAACGGATAAAGGAATCGATATACCGTACAAATGGCGTTCATTTGAATTGAATGAACCGTGATGCTACATTTGGTATGCTAAAATTAAGTTTAGGTACTGATGTTTTGTTTTGCGTAATTGGGGTACTTATAGCACACATTTTAATATGCCAACAGCGGTATTCCTATCGGGGAGGACATACTACACGATTACATGAATCGCATGCTCCAACACGATGGGTATCACGGAAATTATGCTAATGAGCTACCTTTTCCTGTACCTTCAGCTACATCCCCATTCAATTTGGGGCACATTTTAAAAAGAGTAGATATCTTTCTTGTACTATATATTACACATTCCAAGGGCTCTATTAGTATAATAGGATTTGGATAAAGAGGTTCAACGTTGGCAAAAATCAATTTTGAGCTCAAAATGGCATTTCGTGGCAGGATTTCCGACTACTTTTGGAGAATTTCAAATGACGATAGCACCAGAACGCATTGCTCGATTAACATTAGTCTTGCACCAAATTATATCTGTTGCCAATATCATTAAAATGACACTTGTCTTGTTGAATTCTCATGTATTTGAAATTTTAGTGTGCTATTACTGACTTCATTTCAAGTTATGTGAATAGATTTAGATGGGAATATTCCGAATTCTGATCGCTACAACCGTCAACTGACCGTACAACTTAAAATAGCAAGAGAATCATTAAGAGCAGGCCTATATGTATCTCTCACAAAATATGTTATGAGGTCAAAGGTCAAAAACCATTTCATGCCGGATTGAGAGCTCTATATAGGGCTCCTATACAACCGTTATAACGTTTTTATTTCATAAGTAAGGCCAGACGCTTCTCCCACTCTTATGTGCCCACATATTGAAATTAATAATGTGGTTACGCCATCATTCAAATTTTCTTCGGTTGGAAATTGAATATCCAATATATCAGCACCTCATAAGGAACTGTATAAACATTTATGAGACAACGATATTCCTTGCAATTATCAACGCCAGCTTCGAACTTGTCGAATACTATAATATCGAAGACTTGTCTTTGTTCTTCATCGTTTTTATTGACTGAATTGCGAGGTTTGTATAGAACATTCTTAAAAGACTGTATGACGTCACCATACATATCATTTCGAAGAGAAAAAATGGCAGGAAAATATTTTCTTAAACTATAACCACAAATTTGCTATTCCTGAAAAAAACCACCTAAAAATAGTAGGCCTATTTACCCTTAGAGAAGAGAAGCAGATTTTTACAGTAAATATTGTGACTTCTTCAGCACAGTTTTGCTTTAAAACTAAACATTGACTATGGGGTATTTTGGATTTTTACAGTAAATATTGTGACTTCTTCAGCACAGTTTTGCTTTAAAACTAAACATTGACTATGGGGTATTTTGGAGCTAACATGAGCTATACTGTACTTTTTTCCAAAATATTTTCCTGCCATTTTATACTGTGGGAGTAAATATACGTATAGTGTGACGTATGGAAATGCACTCTGGACGTTTTTGCACATTTGCATGGGGTATCCACACAGTGGATGCTTTTCCAGATGCTTTTAAATGGCCTCTAGAGGGGGTATACCCGATCATAGTTTTGTATGTCTTTATGGGCGTACTTTTTATACACCCACAGGATGTCAATTTCTACCAACTTGCACTCCCACAAGGCATGTCTGTACTAATACTGTGAGGGTGTATTTATATTTCTTTTTTCCATTTCTTTTGTTATTCCACCAAAGCTGTTATATTTGAAATGTATCTGAATACATTTGAGATACCATGGTCTATTGTTCAAAATTTTATACAAATCCGTCTTTAATCTTGATGAGATTCATATCTGTCAGATATGTGTTGACTATAAAATGTATTATTTGTTTTCTCGATAAATGTAAGCATGAACTAGTGTGTACTGCATGTAAAATGTTGGCTAGTGTACAAAATTGCATTGCATTAACATGTTATCGGCAGACAATATATATAGTTTGAGTATGTGACACATGGAAGATGCAGCTTTAAATACAGTTCATTATAAAGCGAAGTAGGCCTATATCATGTATGTTATGTCAAATTTAACGTATTTGTGGCTTGAAATACATTATTTATCGTTTGACGATGTCCTGATAAGAAAGCTTAATTTAATTTATTATACTTTCATATACGATTTTTTGGCCATGAAAAATATAAACATTGTTTGCGAAATACTAGTAATCATGTTCAGCAATCTTTAATGTGCCATAAGATTTATTTCCCTATCCATTTTGGAGCTTCCGTTATCAAATTATGGTAAAAATACTCAGGCATGTGCAAATTCACCTTTGGCCACTTCTTGTGTGAAGAGAGCTCTTTTATTAGAATCGTCATTCAGTGTGTAATTGAACATAATCAATAAAATCAATAATAATCTTCCTACTAAATGTCGATAGTTAGTTGAATTTACACAAAAAACATAGTTTCATCCATATTATCCATGATGTATCATAAATATTTGAATTTGTGACGGTATTTTAAACAATACATTGACATATCCTGAAATCATCATCGGTATCAAAAAGGCAGTTTTTTCAGTTGAAAGCGATTTTCTTGTTCAAAAGTGGCCAAAATGGGATTCGCACTCTTGTTACTAAATTAATCATCTCTCGGTAGTTAGGTGATGAAATTCAATGGGTTGATATATAGAGGATTAATATGGCTTATCAACAGTCTGGTTTTTTAAAACAAAAAGACATGGGATGCATTTTGTAATTAATTTTTTAACTCAGCTCATAATGGGGCACCGTTTTTAGACATTCGTAAGTCCCACACCACCAAATCAGTTCCCTATTGCTTTGCATGGTAAAGAGGTCAAGTTGGTGTTAATTTTTTTTCACCTTTAGAGCAAACTGGTTCATTCAAATCATTGTTTTTATTGAAGATCTAGATGTCTTCTACTTAAAAACAATCACTTTTGTAGGGGGTAACCAGCCTTTTTTCCCGCTACGGGCCAATGATATCTATCTTAGGTTCAACAGGCTGCCTATATTCTTAGATCATGGGTTTTAGCTCTAAATTGGTGGAAACAGTGAAATCGTGTAAAATTATATTATTCAAGAAAAAGCTAAAGATGTCGGGCCTATGTGGAGGAAATAACCTACAAATACCAAATTATGAAACATTTTGGTACATTTACAGCACTTTTTACCTTTCTAGGATGTTAAATTTAGACTTATGATGGGGTCAATCTTAATTTCAAACACTGCCGTGTATGGCCAAAATATAAAATATTATTTGGTGGTGTGTACTCTATAGGGTTTAACATGCAAGTATTAACAGTCTTGCAATTATTATTACACAGTATCAACCTGTTCGGAATTGATGCACTCTTCTATTTTAAAATATTCTCTATATAGAGTGAAAGTCCACTCTTTTGGAGTAAATTTGAAAGAGTAAAATGAGGTAAAATGAGGTCAGCTCTTAAAGTTTAGATTTTTCAAATCTAAACTCTAGTGTTACTCATTCGGAGTGTTTTTTTTAATAAAAAAGTCACAACCAAGGAGTGACTGTCAACTAATTTGGGAATTAATTTCTCACATCCTTACATTAAGAGAGTATAATAAAGTTAGCCACCTTAATAAAAGCCTCGATCTCTTACCTATTTTGTATGAAGTAGTCATTGCGTAATATCTCGCCTCACTGTTCACCTTTTGGTTTTATCACACTAATATTTGGAAACATGTCAGAATGGAAGAAGAAACATCCAATGAGAATAGGCTCCATCCATGATTGGCAATCCATGGAGGAGACCAAAGCAGATGAAGATGTCGTCAATCCCATGCTTGCAGAATTGTTCCCTTATAAAGAAGTTTGTCCACTCTACACAACCATGCATTCTCTTTTTACTTCCAGAATTCTTTCCTTAGAAGATTGCGCACTCGAAACAATCATTCATTCTCTTTGTACTTCCAGAATTGTTTCTCTAGAAGATTGTCTACTTCTAACAACCATGCATTCTCTTTTAAATTTCCTGAATAGTTTTCTTAGAAGATTGTCCACTCGAAACAACACGTTCTCTTTTTACTTCCTGAATCCGGAACTGATTCCTTAGAAGTGGAAGGAGAAGAAAGTGTACCAGCTTCCTCCATCCATCCCTTGTACATGTTGTACAAATCGAAGCCTTCAATAAGGTCATACTACACAAACAAAAACCAATATCTGGTTCATGAGATGAGGATCCAAACAATAGTCCCAGTATATTTGTATCTTATGCGTTACACCAATCTATAATATAGATGATGACAAGGATGGAAGCATGATCAGACACGATCTGCACATCATTTCAAGTTGGTAGATTGAGGTATAGATATCTCGAAGGTACCTTACCAGCTTACAGTAAATCAAGATCACATATATCTCAAACTAAAAAAACTGACGCATAGGTTGAAATAACCGATGATAACCGAGGCAGGGTTGTAATGTAAGCTTTATTTATAAATTCTCTGAGATTATTCACTAAACTCGAGGCTACAGACAGTCAGGGCGTTGAACACTGTTCTACTAAGTACCAGAAGCATCTTCTTACAGTTGCAAGAACATATTAAGTAACACTTGAATTATCTATCTGCCGCTCGGATCTGCCAGAAGAGGTAGAGATGGGGGATAACTCTCCCGCTATCATATGGAACTTACAAGTATGTGATATCATCATGATCATAGCTCTCTCTCACTTTATACGGTGCAGACGGTCTCGTATATTACTGGTACATGTACTCACAATTGGTAAATATGGTGAATGCAATAACCACTTAAATTTAACTTAGAGGATCTCTGATTATGTACAGGCAGATGAACTCTTTGATGTATCTCCTTATTGTATGCTATTCATACATTCAATTCCATAATGTCGCATCTCGATTTTAATACAAATAATTTTGTGCATTGGATGGAAAGCCCGGGGTAAATCTGAGCGACGCGCCAGTATGTGTAGCAATCGGCTGTGCTTTTTCTGTTCAGTAGTTCCCAGGTTAGATTACGGGTGGATAAATAAAACGTTAAATCCTGTATTATAAAACTGTCGAGTAGGAGCAACTGAAACTTAGCCGTCTTGTAATTTCCCTAGTTTTAGATAAATCTGCGACTGTAAGAAGAAAATCTGTTGAATTGTTGCATCGATTCTAGAATAAGTATTCAACCACAACAGTTTGGTATGGTAGGTGTTATTATTGAATTGTTCAGTTCACTGGAAAATATTTACTGTGTAAACGAAGTGTAGCTCAAGTTATTCCTCATTTCACAGAGGCAACGATTGGCTTCAATCTTGTGTTTTTGTCTGCACATTGTATTACCATGATAAAGCTTCTAGGCTGCCATGAGCGCGAAACCAATTACGCCAAAGTCAAGTCCCGGCAGATAAGTTCTGTCTTTCTATGAGAAGTGTACGCGTTACTTTAAGCGCTACATGTAGTGTACACTGTGCATTTAGTCGGCGTCGGTCGGTTTACAAAACAGTCTGACATTTATGCGACGTGCCGGATCGGTAGGTGAAATGAATGGGCAAATTCCTGGTCCAAAATAGAGCCCTGCAGAAAATTGTAGGTCAGATTCTAGTTCTAAACCGAGTTAAATTTTAAGATAAGCCGTAATCTGCATATCGGTTTAAGTTAGTTACATTGTCTCAAATGGTGTTAAATTCAATACATCTTGAACTCCTACACATACTCCCCGCCTAAAAAAATCCACACCTCAACATGAATAATACCTTCACAACGTTCTACATACACCTGCATATCTGTGCGCTTCAATACCATGTTGTTTTTCATTTAATAGTATTATGTTAGAGCGGACGTACCTACCATTTATAGACACATTTTCTACCAATTACATTTAAAAATTTCTTTTTGGTTGTTGTGTTTTTTCATTTTGTTACGATGTGCAACATACAAATAATATTTTACCAAAATACACTGTAAAGCTAACATGTTAACACAAAAATGGATAAGACAATAAAACAAAACAATGTGACGTGTTCACAAGAGACAATAAATAAAACAAATACATACAAGACAAGACAAGACAGACATGTGAGAGAGATATATTTACCCGGGATATTTACATCCTGAAGCAAACAACATGAAAATATCAAGTTACCTTTGATTCTACATAGGAAATAGATTCAAATTCATTTTCACAGCATGAAAAAGGTCGCCAAACTTACTGTAAATTATTGTGTAAATTTGAACACTTCATGCAGCCAAATTTGAATCAAAATTTGCTTCAAACGTAGAGATTTATGTTGCACAAAAATTGTATTTAAGTATTAGGAATTGGTTTTATTTAATTTGGTAAGTATAATGTATGGTTGAAGTACCTTGGGTATGGGTTAGAACATTTATGCTATTTTGAGCTCTCGGTAAGGACCCCGGGAACGATATACCGTGTTTGTTTGCTGTTGATCGTCGTCATAGCCGGCACGTACGGCGTGTCTGGGACACGGTTTGGTGTGCTTATACAAAAAAAAATAATGCTCTAAACCGGGCCCTGATGTCATTGTCAAAACGTATTCAAATCAGTTCACATTGGGTCGGTAACATAAACATTGACAAAAAATATTCCAACATTTAAGTGCTTCATGGCTGAAATTGTAAACACATAGGCCTATCAGTTGTAACATTTGTACTAATTGCAGGCTAGGCATAGGCCTACTTCTTGCATTTAAAGTACTACTATTATAAGCAAGGAAGTGTATCTGTTTTTGTGTAAATGAAATTGATTGTCTATATCTGTAGCACGATTGTACAACTTCACAAGCTTCATTTAGCCTGTACATTTCATTAACAAGTTAAAACGGTTGGCATGCATAACAGAAAGTTAAATAGCAGGTGCTTAATAGCTAATTCAAAATCAATTATCGGTACCAAACAAAAAGTCTACATTAAGTGAGCAAATTTCATCACATCACATCATATAACATAAATAATCAATAACAATCTTAAAGATGTTTTCTAATTTAGAGGTATTTATAGAGCTTATAGGACACTAGTAAATTGGGATGTTTCCCATATTGGAATTTGATAATAGTTGATTTGGCAACACACACATTAATGATATCAACATTATTATTATGATTTTAATAGTGGAATAGGGCCAAATTTTTTTCAAAATAATTTCGCCTTAACGTCATTTCAAACAATAGATTTCGCCTTAACGAACAAAAAACGGAATAAATCGCATTGTTTTTTTCGCCTTATCGTATGAATGATTACAAGATTACTATTATCATCATGGTAGCCAAATAAAAAAATACATCTTTTTGCAATATACTTATGTCTAGATCCTAAATTATACTGACTGTTGCAAAAGTATTTTTTCAATCTCGGTATTTTTTCAATCAATATTGTTTTGATTTTCTTACAGCTATAAAAGAAATGTTCAATGTAGGCCTAATCAATTTCGTTACAAGTTTCACACATATTATTATCCTCCTTCTTTATTCTCTTAAGAGATACTTTTGTTGCTAAGAATTTTCCAGATCAATGTTTTAAGTCGTGGTTCTTTGACATCATGAACGAGCGAGCGTTTTCCAATATTGAACCAATCGTAATTATTTATTTTCGACCTTCTTTTCCAAGAAGTTAATTCAATTCCTCTTACTTCATTTGATTGTCTTATCTTATTGGCCATAATTTTAGCCACTATAATAAACAATAATGGAGATAAATTACAATCGTGTCTTAGACCATCGTCTTGTATACAGGGTGAGTCAAAAAACATTGTGCACGATTTGAAACGGCCATTTGACCTTGATGCGTGCATTGAACCGTGAATTTATTGTTGTCAGTGTAAAGCAGTGTTAATCTAGTTTATCCTTCCAAAGAAATGAAAGTATTCGACTGAAGAATAAGCAAACTGTGGCAAGTTTTGTAAACTGACAGTGTTTTTCACCATTCCTATGGGATTTACACAGTTAAGACATGAATATTACTGCAGCATGATCAGATGATGGTATGGAGTGAAAGTGAGAAAGCACCATCATCCTAAACAAAGGAGGATGTGGCATCCTAAGTGCTCTGTAATAACAGGTGTCAGATGATTAACTACTTCTCCGAGAGTGAAAGAATGATTTTTCAGGAACATTTTGATAATTAACATGATTAATGTGAGTGATAATGACCATTTAGCAAAACCAATTTTACTGTGTGTAAATCCCATAGGAATGGCGAAAAACGCGGTCAGTTTACAAAACTTGCCACAGTTTGCGTATTCGTTATTCGATTACTTTCATTTTTTGGGAGGATAAACTAGATGAACACCGCTTTAAACTGACAAAAAAAATCATGGTTCAATGCACGCATCAAGGTCAAATGGCCGTTTCAAATCGTGCACAATGTTTTTTGACTCACCCTGTATAGACATTTGACATGTGCCCATTATGAGATATACAACCTAAAAAAGTGTTATGAAACAAAGTAATCATACATTTTCTCATGGATTCACCAAAGTTAAAACTTACAATAGCATATAAAATAAAATCTCTTCTTATTGTATCAAAAGCTGTACGAAAATCAATACAAATCATAGCACCTTCAATATTGTTTTCATTGGTAGGCCTATATCTTATTAAAACATCTTCTATCAGTCGAATAGCCTACTTAATGCTGCGCGCTTATATATACAAGTAAACCATTTTGATCTGAATTTATTAAAGTAGGTACATTTTAGACGAAGTGGCTATAGGACGAAGTATTGGACGAAGTGGGAATTGGGCGAAGTGGCTATTGGAGAAGTGGCTATTGGACGAAGTGGCTATAGGATGAAGTGGCTATGGGACGAAGTGGCTATGGGATGAAGTGGCTATGGGACGAAGTGTTTATTGTACCAATTGGACCAAGTGGCTACTGGACTAACCGGGAATGGACCAAAAAGGACTGGACGAAATGGGTATGGACGAACTGGCTATTGGACGAACTGGCTATTGGACGAACTGGCTATTAGACGAACTGGCAATGGACGAAGTGGCAATGAGCCTTTACCCCCCACATAGCAACCCATCAAAAGACAGATTTTTCTTTATTTCTATTTATAACTACACATTATGATAACATTACCAAGCAAAAGCACAACAATGAGTCAACATTATCACTCTCATTTTTGAGTGTTATTGATTTTAAAGAAAATGCTTGTTTAATAGTAAAGAAACAAAAGGCCTCAGAGTCATTAATTTCAAAGAAAAATTACAGTCAATAATCATGATTTTAGTACTCTAAATTCACAACATTTATTTCCTACGGCAAGGGGGCAGCGGCAGCCCATTGCAACCCCGTCCCTTACCAAGTAACTTTAAGTTGGACTATAATAGGCCTACTTACTTTTGAGTGTTATTGATTGAAATAAGATTGAAAGAAAATGCGTGTTTAAATAGTAAAGAAATGAAAGGCCTGAGACTCTATAAATTGAAGAAAAAATAGCTAAAAACGAGAAAAAAACCTGCTAAAAACAACTGGCACGTATTTTGCATCACAATGAAAGAGAACACTCGAGTTTTAGATGTTAAAACATGGTTTTTCGAATAAAAAAACTTGATTGATCGATTCGATAAGCAGGGTATTTGATAATTCAGGTGTTTTCCGGTTTTTTTTAAGAACCTTGCGTGTCGAAGTTGAAAACAGTTTTCTTATAATAGGAAAGATGCCACTGCTGTGTTTATTATTATCTTGGAGATATTTTAAAATGTTAATCTAATTGTATAATCTTTTTTGGTTACAGTCGGGGTTACAGTATGCATAGTTATTGTGAAATGATATACCGTAGGCCTACCCCTAATCAATTTTTAGATTGACTTGATTTCCAGAAAACTAGGCCACTCTTTATAAGAACATAGGGAGGGTGTTGGTGGTGGTGGATGAGGCGTAAGTGCGATATGCTTCACCCCCTCCCCACCCCTCACATGTCCCTGGATTAATGTTCATGACTACAGTTGAGACCTCCTTCAAAATTATTCGAGGTTTTCTGGAAAGCTGTACTTCAAGAGATATGAAATAATTCGTTTGCTAACAAGTACTGACAAATGACCAATTATATAATGCTTGTCTGGATATTTGCAAGAGCGTTCTTATCTACTTAATAGGAAGTAATGCATCGAAATAATAGACGTACGTGGTATGCAGGTACACGTTATTATTAACTGCATTATTTCCAGACACTGCAGACAGATTCAGTTAGTTGCACAATTGGAACAAGTTATTGTCATGATTGTAGCCAATCATACAGCGTGTCCCAAAAAACTGGGTTCAAAAGTTTGCGAGGTTATAACGAAATAAGTAGAAATAATTGATAGTTTATATTTAAGGATATTAAACAAAATATACCTGACCTTAATTGGGTAAATTCGGAGACCAATCCAATATAAACTGTTTGAAATACAAAGATTTTAATAGAGCGTGGTCAAAACCCATTTGTCCCACTTTTCAAGGAACACCCCGATGTGTTGCAATTGCGCATTGTTGTGACTTCATGAAAGTTTTGCCTTTGCATTCATTCTTTACAAAGACTTGGATGGTAAACAAAATTATCTTGGTCATATTACATAAACATTGAAAAAATAAAATTAAAAACCCCTTTGTTATAGTCCGAGTTATTGTTAAGTTCTTTCGGAGAATAAACCCCTAGCCGGGAACACTGCACATAGCGCACAGTTTCATGCAACGCAAGGATGATTTATTCCTTAAATCGGGACAAATGGGTTCTGACCACGCTCTGTTAAATCTCTGTATTTCCAAAAGTTTACATTGGATTAGTCTCCGAATTCACCCAAGTAAGGTCAGGTATATTTTGTTTCATATCCGAAATTATAAACTTTCCATGTTTCCTACTTATTTCGTTATAAGCTCGCAAACTTTTGAACCCAGTTTTTGGGGACACGCTGTACATGCAAAAATGTATTGATCTTATGCAAATGACAAACTTAGAAATTTCTGTTTTATAAACACCCGTCAATGCCATGTCCCTAACATACGGAGCCAGGGAAGTGACATAGTTAAACAAAAAGATTTAAAGGTTTTTTGTTAATATCGCGAGATAGTTTACACTCACAACTCGCTATCTACTGATGATAGTTTACACTCAAACCCGGCTATCTGCTGAAGATAAATAGGCCTATACTCACAATCTGCTATACTGAAGATGGTTTTATACTCACAACCTAGTATCTACTAAAGATAGTCTTATACTCAGTCTTATACTTTGGTGCGATCTGGTGTATACTTTTGACCAACATTTTATTGAAAAACCACCACGTTTCCAATCAATGTTTTTTTTATCAATGCAAGAATATTTACTGATTTAGGTTAGTTTTTTGGATGGTTGAACAGCGTGGACAGGGGGAGTCTGAGGGATTGGGTGTGGCCTCCTTCGAATTGGATTTTGTTCTACTTTTCGAACCCATTCGGTGCAATCTGGTGTGTATGTACTTTGACCGATATTTTATTGAAAAGCCTTCATTTTATTTTCAATCAATATTGGCTTTGCCAGAAAGAAGTTATGCATACTGATATATATATATTCTTGATTTAAAATTGTTATGTTGAAAAAACTTTAGTTTTAAAAAAGCATATCGATAGTTATAGGCCTACTTTAAATTACCTCTAAAATATCAGATTTCTCGTCAACACGACCGACGTCCAATAAATCCGGGGGGGGGGGGGGCATGTGGGGACAGGCCTGTGATCAGGGGAACGGGGCATAACCGACTATTTTTTGTTAATATATATAGAGTTTGTCATTTCGATTGGAGGATGGAAACCTGGCAGGGGGAAGGACCCCTGCCCCCTCTCTACTCGCAAGTTACGCTCCTTCAAGGCATACATACAGTTAGCAATCTGAGAAGCTTCTTGTCACTCTGGCAGGCCCTATCAGACGGTCTAATATTAAGCTTAATTAATCTGTCTGTTGATAATGCAGTTAATAATAATGATGTCCTGGTAGACATTACATATTAATTTTGTATACCTTTATATTGATGAATTAGTTCCCAATAATCTAACTAGTAAATTAAGAACCCAGACACAGCGAAATAAGGTTAATAAATATATCCCATATATATTATAGCTACACTGCAAAAACTCTGGTGTTGAATATGTTACATTTAGTTGGTGAAAGCGTCTTGGTGTTAAATTAACACCACTTGGTGACTGCAAACATAGAGTTTTAAAAATGTAACACTGCGCATTGAGTTAGGTTTCTGGTGTTAAACCTGGTGTAAGAATAACTTCCATGGGTGGCATTATTCCACACATGCGCAAAGAGGTTGGTTATATTGGTTTCGTAACAATTTGGATTGTATATTTATACATTTGATCTAGTGATAACTGTGATTCGATCTGTAACATGCACCATTTCATAATTAAAAGGCAAATAAGAACATTAATTCTCAAAAACTTTTAATAAATTTGAACTATTGAACAGTGAAATATTTTATTTGCAAGCATTTTATATAAAGTACTTCAACCTATCTAACATTAATATATTATCACCAGAAAGTGTAAATTAACACCCAAGGGATTGGACCCGTATTAACTCCAAGAGAGATTAAATTAAAGGGCCATTGAGAGATATGTATGGGAGTGCGCCCTCAATTATCCTGAAAATCAGGGTTTTTTGCATAAAAGTAATACTTAGATATAGGCCTATACTAACTACCATGAAACAGTTTACCAACATTTATACCCAAACTTGTTTCATGCATGTTTTTGGAAAAAATATGCATTTCCCCTTGGCCTTGAAAAGCATTATATCGATTACGTCACAAACTAAAATGTGGCCCTTTTATTGCATAACATTTTGTTGGACAGCTTACGCAAACAAATGATCCTTAATATCACACCATGGTGGCAAAATTCGAGGCCACATTTGCACTTTTCAACAAAAAAGCAGTGGTGCGATACTTTTTTCCAGGTGTATTGCATAAATATATGTGTAAACATTTGAAAATGATCACATAATATTGCTTTAAGTTAAGTCACATCAAGCAGATGTGACTCGAGTCAAGTCAAGTTTCTCTAAATTTTCCTTAAGTCAAGTCAATGGTCCACTCGAGTCAAGTCAAGTCAATGATTTTATTCAAAGTCACGACAGGTCTTACTGAACATGAAACATATTCGTTTTAGTTAAAGACCTATACACTCCAAAAAAATGAACATTGCGTTAAGTAAATGTTACTCATAAATATCATTTCATATTACATAAAACAATAAAGTGCCAATTACTTAAATTAATATGAAGTGATAATATTGAAATTTCTTTGTGTACAAATCCAAAAGAAGTGAAGGATGTTACTCACTTTTTAATGACGTTTCACTACCACGCTGGTAGCTTCATCAGACTGGCAACTCTGACTTCTGCTCACTGGGTTTTTATAGTGACAGATACCCGTCGTAGGAGGAGAGAAAAGAAAACACTAAACAAGGACGAGGGGGCCTACAAGCTGTATAACATCTACGATCAACTCCTTCTGCCCTCGCCCTCTACGACGGGTATCAGTCACTATAAAAACCCAGTGAGCAGAAATCAGAGTTGCCAGTATGATGAAGCTACCAGCGTGGTAGTGAAACGTCATTAAACAGTGAGTAACATCCTTCACTTCTTTTGGATTTGTACACAAAGAAATTTCAATATAATGCCTACAAACAATCCAGATGAACTTATTCAAAGAAATATGAAGTGAGTTTGACTTGATGTATTTGAGTCATAATTGACACAAATTAAGATTATTAAGTAATAATGTTTTTAGGAAAAGCTACTTATTAAGTAATGCTTATATAAGGACGAAAAATGAGCTAATCTTAATTGCATCACACCAGTTGACATTACTTGAATATATGTTTGTGTTGTGTTACTGGATATTTTTAGTAAAAGCTACTTAAATAACTGCAATAAATATGAATTATATTAAAAAAAATATGACTCGATATATTTAAGTCATATCAACTAGTCGTAAATGTAAAACCAACAAGGTAATAATCTTGAGTAAAGATAACTTGCATCACACCATTTGACATTGCTAAATGTATGTGTTTATTGCGTTTACTCAATGCTTTTGAGTAAAAGCTACTTAAATAACTGCAATAAATATGAATAGATATAATCAAGTGATTCAAACTTAAAGTGGGTGTACAGCCAACGTAAGAAATATTTTAAGTTCATAAAGCGCTACAATTGGCCACAAACTTAGTTAGATTATTTGAATAATCCTAGTTGATGTTACTTAAACTATGTTTTTCCTGTATTCACTCACTAAAAATAAGTATAATGTGGAAATAAAATGTAAAGGCACTCATTTGCATATTTGTACTAAAATGTTATTATTTGTGGCGTTGTTCACATTGTGAGTGGGGATTGTCATTAGTTCAACCATGTCAACGCTACCATTTTTGTTGTTGTTGTGTTGAAGTGATGACGGTTTTCCTTCATTCAGATTTTTGTACTAATTTTGTTTTGCAATGTTATGTCGATGCGCCTGGAGCAACAATTTTGTTGAATGTTGGCGCATTATAAGCTGCCATCATTATTATTATTATTATTATTAAATTAGAAATATCCAGATACATCAAAAAATAGCTATTTGTAGCAATCTGTGCTACTTATGGTGTTGAAAATAAACCAAAGTGCATTTTAAAATTTGAATTTGAGATATTATTAATATAAAAATAATTTATTCTGAGCCTTTTTAAAATCAATACATCAAATTCATTTATCTGACACCATTGAATTTATATCTGGTTAATATATGAGGAGTGGAATACATTCCTGGATAGTTATTACTTTCTAATTAGGCAAATTAAATTCTGCAAGAGTTCACTCCATATTCCATACACCTTATTAATGCCCTGTCCACCTATAAAGTAGAATCAGCAATAATTATGTGTTCAAAACTTTTAAATTAAGTGAGAGAAATCCATAACAATAAAGTAGTAGCAACTAATGTATAGCATTACAAACTCAATAATATTAGGGCAACCCACTTACCTAATTTTTATTGAGTAGACAGAACATGTTTTCATTTGTTCTGCCTACTTGATTTTTTCAAGTTAAACCAATAAATTTGAAATTCAAGTAAAGTTTAAGTGCTTTACTTAATTCGGATCCACTCGACTAACCAAGTATCTCAAATTAATCTAAATTTGTGTTAAATTGAACTGTTCAATAACAAGTATTGTAAACTCATTTCAATTAAAGGTATATTATGTGATCTTTCCAGGGAACGCCCTCAACATCGAAAAAAAAATTGAAAGCCGATTTTCTTGCAGATTTACATTTCTGATCATAAATCGTACATACATTCCAAGTTACAGGGCGATACGATTCTTAATTACTTCAAAATCATGGTTTTAGAGTGAAAATAAACTGTCGTGATAACACGACAGTTTATATTTTCACTCTAAATTCACTCTAAAACCATGATTTTGAGGTAATTAGGAATCGTACCGCTCTGTAACTTGAAATGTATGTACGATTTATGATCAGAAATTTAAATCTGCAAGAAAATCTACTTTCTAAAAAAACATCATGAATAGAGGGCGCTCTCTGGAAAAGATCACATAATATGCCTTTAATAAAATTAAGGCAACCCACTTACCTCAATTTTATTGAGTAGATGTAACAAAATATTGTTTTCGAGTGTAGGCCTAATACCTATCAGATCTTGTTCAGGTCAATGAAGTAGTATAGGGAGAATTCATATTAACTTTGACCATCAAATGATGATGAATTAGTTCCCGTGTAAGTAAACTATTAAATAGATAAAGAATCCAGACACAGTTACGAAATAAGGTTGATAAATATATCCGTATAACCTTATCAACATATGACGTTACTTGACTTGACTTAACACTTTTTACGCGGCTATTTAGTTTTACCATTTATACAAAACAGATTTTTCAGAAACCTTTCCCAATTTTGAAAGTCTATCTCAAGGATTACTGAACCAATACCACGCATGTTTGTACTTTTTGCAGTGCATTTCTCGTGGTGATTCCAAATATGGTAATGAAATTCAATAATTTTGACATTTTTGAAACATTTTGTGACATTTTGGAATGTCATCTGCAGCCGCCTACTGCGTGGCAAGCGTTAAGGAACATTGAAAGAGACTTGTTTTGGCTCAAGTCTCACCTTGCGTGACTTGACTTGACTTGTGATCGATGAAGGTTTAGTGACATTAAACTTTGGCGGTGAGAAATTGTTCTGTATCAAAACACATCATAAGTATAAATGGAATGGAACCAACTTTTTAAACACGTATTAAGTTTTCCATGTTGTTCAGGTTATATACGGATATATTTATTAACCTTATTTCGTAACTGTGTCTGGATGCTTTATCTATATAATAGTTTACTTATAATGGGAACTAATTCATCATCATTTGATGGTCAAAGTTAATATGAATTCTCCCATACTACTTCAAAGAATTGACCTGAACATGATCTGATAGTTATTAGGCCTACACTCAAAACAAATTTTGGAATGTCGCCTGCCGCGTGGAAAGTGTTAAGGGATAGTCATAGGCAATAATATATTCAAAGAGCAACTTATTCCGCTCATATGGCAAAAGGAATCATTCAAATCAATCAATTATATCAGGAGCTATGTCTGTTTTAATAAAAGGCCCCCTTTTTAGCTGTCCACGGAACGCTTAATCCTCTTAAAATCTATCCACTCTATGGGCAGTAAAATGTACACACGGTCATTCATATTTAGATGAGATTAAAACCCGGGAGTTTCAAACCCGTTTTGGAATGGTGTGCATAAAATAAATAAGCAGTGACTTTACCTTCTCTTTTTTGACGGAATCTATGATTTTGCATTATGAAGAATAAAACAATTACTTCCTGAAATGATAATGGTGAGTTTAAACATTTTCTTTGCTTTGTTGTGTTTTACGTATCGGTGGACAGCTAAAAAATGGGTTCTTTCAGTATAATAGGTACTCTGGATAAGAATGATCGATTTCAGTCATTCTTTTTTTCAGATGATCGGAAGAATATTCTCGTCAAAATATCGCTCGAGTTTTAGGTCAATTTATGTTTTCTTTCTCAGGAAAAATATTCAAATCCGTACAACTTCTTTTTGACTCACCCTGTATATAGTTTTATGATTATTGAACGAAATAATGACAATTTAAATAGTGTTATTTATTTTTTGACTCTTCGCCACGGAAATACTATAGTCATCCATCATGGCAGAGTGGTTAAGGCATCGAACTATAACTACACTCTTATTCTTGATTAGTCAAATTTTCCGTGTCATTTCTTTTTGACACATGTTTGTGTTACACTGATTAACACAAACATGTGTCAAAAAGAAATGAACCGGAAAATTTGACTAATCAAGAATAAGAGTGTAGTTATAGTTCGATGCCTTAACCACTCTGCCATGATGGATGACTATAGTATTTATGCGTCTGAAATGAGTTGGAAAAATGTGTCACCCTTTTTTGACACTGAAGTGTGTCAAATGGAACAAATATCCGTGTCAAATTTGACTAATCTAGAATAAGAGTGTAGTAAGTGACCAGAATAGAGTAGTTAGTCAAAACGATTTACAATATCTATTCCTTTGCATTTGAAGGTGTATGTTCCGATCACTTAGCTTTTTTTACCCATCAATATATTTTGATACCAGAAGAAACCTCATATTTTTCTTATTATTTCTGGTAAAATGTTTAGCGCAAGGTATGTTTCATTTAGATATTAAAGGCCAAAATGCACTGTTTTTAAGAACCGGCCAGTTTGTGTATAAACTACATGTACTCTCACATAAAACTATAAGTGGGTCATCGATACCCACTTATGTGAGTCTTTATTCCGTCCCTGTAGTGACACCCTTGTCAAATAAAGTAGGTCAAATGGCATATCTGCAATAGGTCAAAATGACCCATTAAGTTCAGTTTTGAGTCACTGTGACACATGTATAATATGGGTCACATGACATGTTATTCGCTTCAAGTGAGTCTTTGCAGAGACTCACACGTACTGTCATAGGTCACATGACTCGTTTAAATTGTCAAATGAGTCCCATCAACTCACTAACAATGGTCAGACTGACCTATTTGCACAGGTCAGACTGGTCACCGTTACCCACTTATGTGAGATTTTATTCCGTCCCTGTAGTGACACCCTTGACAAATAAAGTAAGGTCAAATGACCCATCTGCAATAGGGCAAAATGACCCACTAAGTTCAGTTCTGAGTCACTGTGTGGGTCTTCAGAAATAGATTGTTTCAAGCACCATTTTATTTTTCTGTTTGCATACTTTTCTAATTTACTTCATTAATATAATGCATGTAGGGGAGACCGGGGGAAGATGGGACACCTAAGGGGAAAGATGGGATACCTAAGGGGAAGGATGGGACACCTAATTTTACTCGGCTGTAATACGAATATCCGACAAGTGACCCCACCAAAGCAAAAGGTATCACCAAGAACCTTAACAAGACTTTAGTTTCACCAAAAATGGTGCCCGTCGGCCTCCGGCTTCATTATTTTATCAAGGTGTCCCTTCTTACCCCAGGCGATAAAATGTTTCTTAATAAAACTAAAATCCGAGGCATTGATTCATAGATATTTAGTGTCAAGTCGTGACCTATGCTTAGTAGCATTGGTGAAAAGCCGCATCAATTTCGACGCAGGCTTACGATCTTCTGAAGTGTCCCGTTTCACGAAGGATGATAATTAAAATTGGTTGCAAATATATATAGACATGATATCAAAGTTTTTTTGTTACAAAAATTGGCACAATTTGAGGCTATTAAGGTAAAAAAGTATTTCCGAAAATCACTGTCCAATCTTCCCTCGCGTCCCATCTTCCCCCAGTGTACTCTATCTGGTTTGTGAACAATTTGATGATTGGTTTGCTGTGAAGGTATTTGTGTGCCAACCAAGGTGCCAACAAAGGATGATCGCTGTCTAATTGTATCTAAAGACAGAAAAAAAAAGTAACTCGGCTGTTGTAAAAGCCCCGGGGGGGGGGGGGGGGGGTGGGGGAGGGGAGGGGGGGGGGGTGTACTCACGTATGTAAGGCATACGGGGACGTGCCGCTCCAGTGGGTCGTTTTTTCATGAGACATCCTTAGCCATGGGTAAGCTTTTCAACTGTAAAACGGGGTCCTGTTTGTCTATTTTCGCGAAAATTTGCCAAAATTAGGTCTATTTTCGCGAAAATTTGGTCTGAAATGAAGCAAAACCCCTACAAATGGGTACCGATTTTTCCAAAATCACCCTTAGAAATGGGTAGGGGTTTTGAATCTCAAGCGGCACACCCCGACCAAACCAAATCCGAGTACCCCCCACCGGGGGGTAAAAGCACCTATACACTACAAAAGGTTGCTTAAATATTTACTCAACATTTTACACAACGTTGTTGAAGTATGCAACCGCTCAACAGTTGCGTAAAATTTACCCAACACCGTTGGATAACATGTTTTCACCAACAGTTGAACAATTCCAGTTATTCAACAGTTGTACAATTTTAATTACACAACAGTTGGGTATTATTAATTAACCATTTGTTGGGCATTTTAATACCAACTATTGCTTAATTTGTGAATTGTTTTCATTATATATTGAGCATTTTTGTATATCAACTGTTGCTTAATTTATCAAATGTACCCATATGTTGGGTGTTTTAATGCAAATTGTTGCTTAGGCTATTTGTGACAAGTTTTTATTATATATTGAGCTTTTTTGTATAGCAACACTGGGTAGGCAAATAATGGGAATGTTGGGCGATGCAGCAGAGCGACATACACCACTCCCTCTCGGTAATGGATCTGTAATTTCTTTTAACATGTTATTTAACTATATACATAATATCTTACATCTCTTATCATTGGTGTTTTTTATTGTGATTATTTTATTAAAACAGGCATAGCTCCTGATACAATTGATCGATTTCATTGATTCCTTTTATCATGAGCGGAATAAGTTGCTCTTTGAATACGTGCCTCATTGGTTTGTCAAATTTGTTTGGTCTAGTTTCTATATTCATTCTCGATTAACTTTTTTTGGACTCGTCCTGTATATGCCGTATACAACCCAACCGTTCCCCAAATTCTGAGAAGATCCATCACGGACGCAATTAGAATCGAGAATTTAAGCAACAGTCGATCAATAAAAAACACATGAGTAAATCTTATATTATATAAGTTGCGTGATTGCCTGAGACAAATACTCAACAGTTGCCCAATTGAAATAATTAACGCAATATTTTAGCAACAAAATGAGTTTTGACCGGGGGTTTCCCCAACTTGTTACTACATTGTTTTGCTCAACGTAGCAAACCACGCATTGTGAAGGTCGGACGCACTGTTAAAACGTAAGCCCCACCTCCCCGTGTTCTATTGTCTCATCTAGATGTCGCCGATTTCTCTGAGAACCAATGAGATTGCTTAAACTTTCTTAGCTGTTTAAGAATGGAATTTCACAAGGTATTTGAAATGAATAAGGGATGGAGTCTGTTTTTTGAACTTGTTAGTATAAATAACTCTCTTCATTAAAATCAAACAAAGATTAACCCGAGGGTCAGAGCCAAAGCCAATTCTTAAACAGCTAAGAAAGTTTAAGCAATCTCATTGGTTCTCAGAGAAATCGGCGACATCTAGATGAGACAATAGAACACGGGGAGGTGGGGCTTACGTTTTAACAGTGCGTCCGACCTTCACAATGCGTGGTTTGCTTCATAACGCGCGCTTCTGCAGTGCGTCTTTAGCACTTTTCCTGCGTTAGTGCCGGCGCCGCGACGCTTACGCATGGTTTACTCATCGCATGTGATTGGATGGAATGTTTGTGGGTTATTCGATCCTAGCAGGGGTAAAAGTTGTCAAATGTGGACAATAAAATGTACTTATTTCTTTGATAAATGTCTAAAAGTATGATTGTTTAAGAATGAGATGCGGCGTCGTTGTTCTACGCAAAAAAATAATACTATCGAACGCATTTATGTCAGACAATATAACACGGGTACGGTCTAAAAACAATACCTTTATTCTCTAAATAGAATTAGCTTATAATTTAAAATATAACACGGGTACGGTCTAAAAACAATACCTTTATTCTCTAATCAATATCGTCATTAAAATACTGTTTATACCAGTCGGAAAACCACTCCAAACTTGATAAGCATAATCCGGGACAAATTTAATGGGGATGACAGGCGTATACTTCTTTACAATTAAAAAGGATGAATTTAAAACTCCAAATGCTCAGAAGGTCCGAGAAGACAGACAGGATGAGGACAGGTCATCGCCATGGGCAAACTATCAAAATTCCCGCTATTATCTTTACGCTGAATCAGAGCGATCAATGGGAGTTACTGCAACAATGGAAATGGGCACTTTTCCCGGGACTTTTCATCTGTAAGCACATACCGCGACAACAATTATACTCCTGGTATTTTCATTTTTAGAATATGAGTAACAATTTTAAAATTAAACACTGCAAAAAGGTTGCTTAACATACGTTGCTAAAGGTACTTTTATCATCCGTTGGTTGACGTGTTGATTAAAATTCATTCAATATATGAAGAGCTTTGTTGCAAAAGGGCTATGGTGCATTTTTTTTCTTCAAAAATGAGTTTGATATAGAAATGTATAGGGAAAAATCATATGTTTCAAGGAAACAAAGTAATTTTTTTCAAAAAGTCCTACATCTCATTGTAAACAGACATTGAAATTGTTGTTTTGTTGCAAAAGGGCTTGTATCCAGAATTAAATCGGGATACAGGCCCTTTTGCAACAAAACAACAACTTCAATGGCTGTTTACAGTGAGATGTAGGTCTTTTTGAAAAAAAGACTTTATTTCCTTGAAACATGATTGTGACCTATACATTTCTATATCAAACCTTTTTTTTTTTAATGATAAAAATAAATGATTTTGTGTGTGGTATTTTTTCTCTATGTACAAACAGATGGAGTTTTGTTGCAAAAGGGCCTACATTTTTCAAAAAATGTAAACATGATTTAAAAAAAATTAAAAACTAGCACATTTGAAATTTATTTCAATTTAAATTAGTATGTATACTCCCTTTCATAATTTCTTGGACATAATTCGCGTTATTTCACGCGAGCGTATTTTGTTGTTGTTTTCGAGGCGCGGCGTCAAAATGCTTGACAGGCGCGATAAACATGAACAAGGTCACGCGCCGGCGATCACGGCGTGTGACGATTTCACGATTGACCAATTAGAATGCGCGATTATTTTTTAAAGGGACTGGTACGCACTTCCGGGTTTACGCACATACGCACCTACGCATTACTACGCGAACCTCCGCACATACGTACGCAACTCGCACGTACGCATGATTTGATGGAATTATGTCCAAGGGATTATGAAAGGGAGTATAGTGTACCTCTTTCATAATCCATTCAGTTTTTCAATTGCTCAACTTGAATATTTAGAAACAGTTTTTTGACTTTTTCTCAATAAGAGACAAAGTGGATGCAGGCCCTTTTGCAAAAAACCTCCTCATATGTAGAAAGTTAGGCGTTGTATAAAAGTAAAAAATCCCCAGCGTTGAGTAATTCGTCGAAAACAATGTCCTTAAATTGTTGGTGGAAACTCTTTCTGTTGCTAAAATATGTTGCGTAAATTCCACTTTGGCAACAACTGTTGCATGAGCATTGAGGAAAATCACACAACAGTTGATTCAAGTTACGCACATGTGAATTTTAGGCATCTGTTGTCCAAAAAAGCCAATTTCGTGATTGCGTCATTCAATCTTTACCATGCTAAAATGTCGAGCAAAATACGTTGCTTAATTGCGTTTAATCATCTGTTGGGTAAATGGTTGATTAAATTGTATTCAACATATGTAGAAATCTAGGTGTTGTATAAAAGTAAAAACTACCCATCATAACGCGCGCTTCTGCAGTGCGTCTTTAGCGCTTTTCCTGCGTTAGTGCCGGCGCCGCGACGCTTACGCATGGTTTACTCATCGCATGTGATTGGATGGAATGTTTGTGGGTTATTCGATCCTAGCAGGGGTAAAAGTTGTCAAATGTGGACAATAAAATGTACTTATTTCTTTGATAAATGTCTAAAAGTATGATTGTTTAAGAATTAGAGAATAAAACATAGTTCTTAGCTGTTTTGCTATAGACGATGGTCTTATAATGTATAGGCTGTACCATATTTGTGTCGTCGTGTATGGCCGCTTATTCTCATTCTTATTTAGTTTATTGGTTATTTTAATAAAATAACGCAGTTTATTAGATTTATTTTAAACAAACAACGACACATTTCCCCCTTTATAAAATCGGCGAATCCAGCGAGCTGTTTTCCAACATCCTGCGTCAAACTTATCGCGTTCTTTAGCACATACGCACCTGTCATCGCTGCGTTATACCCACAACGCATACGGCGGCGACTTTGTGTAGGGCACGCTAACGCGATGATGCGTTGATCATACGCGCTGAAGGTATTATTTTTCGAATTAATTAAACCCCGCCCCAAACTATGCACCATTGTCTCATAATGTATGGGCGTGTCGGCTGAAAATCAGCCAAAAACCAATCAAATTGCCTGCTGACATCTCAAACCACACCCACTATATAAGAATGAGAATAAAGGTATTGTTTTTAGACCGTACCCGTGTTATATTGTCTGACATAAATGCGTTCGATAGTATTATTTTTTGCGTAGAACAACTCCGCCTGCGGCGTCGTTGTTCTACTTAAAATAATACTATCGTCCGCATTTATGTCAGACAATATAACACGGGTACGGTCTAAAAACAATACCTTTATTCTCTAATTATAATCTTGAAAAGATTATTGCTGTTAAGTGTAATACCATGTACAAATTCCTAAAGAAATGGAAGGCACTGGAAACATTTTGTATCCAATGAGTATTTTATAAGCATTATTATTATGATTACTGATGACCATAATGTATCGTACATTTTTGTTAATGTATGTATGTATGATTTTTGTAATTTCTGTCTGAGCACTATCCCGGCCCGGGAGCGATTTTTTTTTTACTAGTAAACATTTGTAAAATTTATTTATTTCGTTTTAATACGGAATAAAGCAAAACTCACTGAATAAAATGATTTTTCAAAAAAAAAAAAAAAAAGTCAACTGATTTTACATGTGAGCCCATTCAAATGTTTACTAGTAAAAAAAAAATCGCGGCCCGGGAGCACTATATAAAAAAAATGAAGAAAAAAAAAATGAAAAAAATAAACGCTCCTTTTGGAACACTAAAGAGAAGAAAAAAAAGTTTACAGCGCAACAAGAACAGCTAATCAAATTCCCGCTATTATCTTCACGCTGAATCAGAGAGATCAATAGAAGTTACTGCAACAATGGAACGAAATGGGCACATTTCATCTGTAAGCACATACCGCGAGCGACAACAATACTTTATCGAGTTTTAACAAACAGGTGTCAAAATCACCGTAATTAAATTGTCCGTCTACGCGTCTCCTGGTATTTTCATTTTTAAGAATATGAGTAACAATTTAAAAATTATAGGTGCTTTTACAACAGCCGAGTTACTTTTCTGCTGTATAGTACGCGTACGTTCGTTAGCCAGGTCCCGAGCCTGGTTTGAACTTGAACGTCTTGTCTATTTCCTGTTAGGGCCTTATTTGGGCTCCTTTTCATTGTACTTTGGCAACATGTTTAGAAGCTTTAAAAGCACGAAACATGACGAAGTAAACATACGTTGGCGCGAGCACAGAGGTAAACAGTCAAATTTTTCGTTTTACTGTAAATCAAATCAAGAATTTGATTTACTTCTGGAAGCATTTTGGACTTGAATGTATTATTTAAGGTCGTGTTATATAATAAGTCAACTTGTAGGGAAATTACCGTGTGAAATTATTTTGAATTGATTGCAAGGTTATAAACTAAAAGCATGTAAAGGTTGTTGAATTTTGCAGTTCTGCGCTTATGGGAATACACCACTGGCCATGTGTTTTGAGATGGTATTTTTGGTAGATTTTTCGGTGCTAAAATTTGTCACAAATTTTACAATTTGAAACGCATCAATTTCACTCTGAAATTAAATATTTCCTCCCATATCTACCACACAGAAAAAGTATACATTTTCTGAAGGGAAATTTGAAACAATTTCACAAGGATTTTAAAAATGGGGTTGTTTTTTAGGTAGGACTTCAGGGTGAGGGGCAAGAGGGCTATTGAAAGTCACTCAAACACCAAATATTTTGGGAAGAATTGTCTGACTTTAGGCAATTATGTATTTGTACCATCACACTCTATGTCAAAATTGACATCATATTTAAGTTGCTCAGCTCAAGAACTTTTAAAAAAGGTATACTTTTTAAAACTATGAATAGTTAGTAGTTTTTCTGATGTGCAAGGATCTTCGTGACATGCAGAAACCGGTTCACTTGTGCAAGATTTTGAATGTTATTATCAAACATTCTTACTGAAGGGCACTAGCTACCAAGGCAAATTACCTATCAAATTAAAGCTTTTGTTGAGTTCTTTAAAATGGTACCTTAAGTTCTGTGATAGCATGTTGCATTCTTGAATTATGGACAATTTTGTGAAAAAGCTTTGGGGAGCCGAGGCACTACTGTTACAAATCAATAACAATTGTCAAACTGCAAATTGATATTTAAGTTTTAACTAATATTTTGATTAATAATGCATACATTTATATTTTCATTCTTTTCTTTAACATATCTTTCAAAAGATGTAAGACATGTGAAATGTTAAAAATAACCCATAGTATATCCAATATACCACTAAAATTTACATTTCTTAATTTTTACATACCGGTGCTTCCATACCGGTGCCTCGGCTCCCCCAAGATATTTTTCATAATTCAAGAATGCAACATGCTACCACAAAACTTGGGGTACCATTTTAAAGTACCCAACAAAAGCTTTAATTTTATAGATAATTTGCCTGGGTAGGAAGTACCCTACAGTAAGAAATGTTGATGCGAACGTTCGAAATCTCGCACAAGTGAACCGGCTCCCCCATATTAGCTGCCCAACTCAAAACACATGGCCCACTATAGTCGACTCCCATTGAAATGCGTGTTATAAATCCGGTGTTCAATCAGGCTTCAATTGCTTCTCCTGGCTCCCCCTCCTTAGGCCAAAAAAAAAAGAAGGTTTGTCTCAGATGACATGAGAGACTGAAAATCTAATGCGGTCTGCGGATTTTTTTTTTTCATTTTTTTTTTCAATTTAGACCTGATCGTCATTTGTTTGGTCAAAAAGTTGGATTTTGCAAGATTTTTTTGAGAAAATTGAAAAAGAAAAAAAAATTGGAAAAAAAATTGGAAAAAAAATTGGAAAAAAAAAAAAAAATTGAAAAAAAAAAAAAAATTGAAAAAAAAAAGCTTACGCGGGCGGTTTCGGGAATGCGCGCGGGTCATCTGAGACAAACTTTTTTTTTTGTTGGCCTTACTTGATATATTGATTCTTTTTGTAGAATCTTCCTCTTTTTGTTTTCTTCAATATTATCACCATCTCACATGTATGAGTGACAGTTCCATTTTTTCAGTAATTTTGATTTCGCCTTAACTTAAAGTTAAGTGCGTAAAAAACGGGAATTCAGATTTTCGGGCCGCTTCACACGTGTGATCAAAACTTTGCCCAAGAATAATTTGTGACTTTTTACATTTCAGATTACAATCATGAAGGTTTCAACTTTTTAATAACACAAAATCTAAGACCTAATGTATGGTGAAAATCTGAAATTTAAAAGTTGCGAAATATTCTTGGGCAAAGTCTTGATCACATGTGTGAAGCGGATTTTCACGGTTTTTACGCACTGCACTATGACGGTGAGGGCTCTCAGTGGCGCGTATCCAGGGGGCCCAGTAGCCCCCCCACCCCCAATTGACAAAACTTCAAAAGACTAAAAAAAAAAGAGAAGGAGGTATGGTAGGATAGGAGGAGGATGTGTAGGACATAGATGGGGTGGTTACAGGGTCATGTCCCATAATTTTAATGTGGGGGACGTCAAAAAGTTATACTGGACCTTTATGGAGTTTGAAAAGCCAATTTGTGCGTGCTTCACGTGTATTAGTTTCAATGTTTCATTATTCAAGCTTAACATAACAAGATGGCTTCAGGAATGTTTTTCTGAACCATTTAAGTTCAAAAACTGAAAATTTGTGCGCGCATTTATTCTACAGGTTTCAACATTAGGCTAATGAAAGTTGATTCCATGTTTCCCGTAACCCGCCCGCCCGTGTTTGGTTTTTTCGACCGCGTTATGAATGCCAAAATGGCGAAATCATTTATTATTTGATATTTTCCATTTTTTCCCGCCGTTTTTGAGATATTGTTGAAGTTTTTCGGTGTTTTCCTTAATTTCCTTCATCGAACATCGCATTTTGTTTACATTCTGAATCAATTGGAACCTAAAAATATAAATCGACTTCGATGATCACCTACGGCTTGTTCGTATACATCCACGCAATTTAGCTGGTGTGTTGGAGCTGCTGTAAACACGGAACAGTTCATGTAAAAATGCAACGGTTGGATGGCGTAAATTTTTGGATGGTGAAATGGTCGTTATTTTTGTAAAATAATGAACTGAGCTGCAAAATAATGAATAATGAATGAATAATGAAAAAGTTACCTCATTATGGTTTGAACCAAATGTTACGGGAAACATGGAATCACCTTTCATTTCATTAGCCTTATAATTTTTCCTAGACTGTTTTGGTTCATAAACTAAATTATAATGGGTCTCGAAACACCCTAAATATTCTTGGACCACACACACTTGGTGTGGATGTTGTTTAAGTTAGAATTTGACTGTGCACACTTTGTGTTTGGATATTTACTAAATAGTAATACCTATGCAGGAAATACCTAGTCCTACCTTCAGGACTACTCTATCTATACTAATACTAGAAAAAATGCTCCCCATCCGAGAACCGACAAACCCGAGAACCGAACTCGTGGAGTAGTCCTACAGTTTTGGAACTAAACCCCCCACGGTGCGTAAAGAGCCAGTCACGGACATGACATCATACATAAATGATACACTCCATATATGGACCATCACATTTATCAACAATGTGGGACTGAACTGTCAACACCTCACGCGCGCGCGCGCGCCAGAGCACTATGCAAGGTCATGCTTGGAGTCATCTGCTGATAGCTAATGTACATGTTTGGAATAAGGATTTAATATTAAATTCTGTATTTTGATTTCATCAATACTATTAATTATAGGCCTATGATATTAATTAATGTTTGATCCCAATCATCGCTTGTTGTTATCAGTGGCCTAATTTATTTCATTGGTAGAAAATGCATAATAAATCATTCGGAGTCATTACAAGTTAATTAGACCAACTTCCAGATCACGGATACTTTACAAGCACCCCCCCCCCCCCTGGTCTTTTTGAGGGACCCCCTAAGATTTTAAGATTTTTGCAAAAATATACATTGTCAGTCCAATAATAAATTAAGAGGTGCACAACACCCCCTTAGATTTAATATGACCAAAGTCATGTATTCTCACCTCTGACAGTGACGGTGTGTATGGGGGGGGGGGGGGGGGGGAAATAATTTGTGCATGCTCCTATATGGACCTTTTCCCTTAAGAAAACAATTTTCCGAAAAAAGACAACTGGTATAAAACGGGTATTAAACACACCAATTTGATATACCAAAGTCAAGTATTTCTCTCCTCTGACAGTCAGTGGGTGTGTGTGTGTGATGGGTGGGGAGGGGGGGGGGGGGGGGGCAGTTATTCGTACATGCTCCTATATGAACCCTTTCCCCTTGAAAACCATTTTCAAAATGACAACACAAATCCGTTAAAATGGTCGATTATGATATGATATTGATATTATGGACCAAACAGTGATGTTAAACATCACTTTATGTTTTTAAAGCTAGCAAAATCTTACAAAAATCACTAAGATTTTAAGATGTTTGAAAAAATATAGCGTCAGTCCAATATTAGTTAAAAAACTTGATTTTTTTGCGCGCTTCGCGCGTATTAGTTTCAATGTTAATTATTCAAGCATAACAATATGGTTTCAGTAACGTTAACCATTTGTAGTTTAATAAAATGGAGATTTTTGCGCGTATTGGTTAGATGAAAAAACAGGATTTTTTGCACGCTTCAAACATATTAGTTTCAATGTTTTATTATTCAAGCATAACAAGATGGCTTTAGGAAAGTTTTATGGACCATTTTATTTAAAAAACTGGACATTCAATATTTAACTATTCAAGCATAACAAGATGGCTTTCAGGAACTTTTCTGGACCATTTTAGTTAGAAAAACTGCAAATATTTGCGCGCTTCGCGCATAATTATGTTCAATATTTCATTATTCAATCATATCCAGATGGCTTTAGGAACGTTTTCTGGACCATTTTAGTAAAAAGTGGAAATTTGGGCGCGCTTCGCACGTATTAGTCTTAATGTTAATTATTCAAGCATAGCAAGATGCTTTCAGGAACGTTTTCATGACCATTGTAGTTAAAACACTGGTAGTTTTTGCGCCTTTCGCGCGTAAAATTGTGTACAATATTTAATTATTCAAGCATAAACAAGATGGCTTCAGGAACGTTTTCTGGACCATTTCATTTATAAAAATTGATTTTTTTTGCGCGCTTCGCGCGTTGTAGTTTTTTAATCTTTCATATAGTGTCTCTCGTATTTTAGAGTGTTTATGAACCAAGCCAAAGTTTATTAAAAATAAATGTAAATATTCATATAGCAAGGAAGAGCTTTCCTAGGCCATTCAAAACTTTCTAAAACCCAACAGCTTTATGGGGCTTTGCCCCCTGAACCCATACTGTCTCTGAACCAAGTCAAAGTTTATTACAAAATAAATGTAAATATTCATAGCAAGGAGAGCTTTTCTAGGCCATTCAAACATGCTAAAACCCAACAGCTTCAGGGGCTCTACCCCAAGGGCTTCGCCCCTGGAGGGCCCCTTGACCCCACACCGTAGTGGTGAAGACTAACAAATTTATAGCACCCCATACAAATACTTCCAAACCTGGATACTTAGTGACCACACTAATTTCCAGAGTTTTAACTGTCTGCAGACAACATTAAATTTAGCACTTAACATAACTTTTTGGTCCCCCCCCCCCTTTTTTTCAACTTGAAACTTTTTAGACCCCCCATCAAAGTATTTCTGAACACTCCCTTAACAGGTTTGTTTGGTTTTATTCCTTTAGCACTCGCCTTTATTACCTATTAACATGATTAAACGTACAAACATTTACAACAGTAAGGGAGTGTTCAGAAATACTTTGGTGGGTGGGGGGGGGGGGGGGGGGGGGGGCGGTTGGCCAAAACTGTGGGGGTCTAAAAAGTTTCAAATTGCCCAAAGGGGGGATCAAAAAGGTTTTGGTAAATAAAGGGCGGGGGTCAAAAAAGTGTGGCCATAGTATAACGCCTGGGTGGAAAAAAAAAATTGCAAGCTACGCGCGCTTTAGTTCAGAATTGTTCAGTTTTTAAAAGGCAATAGGTGTAAAAAGACAATTTGTGTAGCAAAACAAAAAAATCCCGCTACACACGAATATTTTTGTGAACTTATATTTTAGAAACATTACAATTTAAAGAGTGAAGCGGACATTTTCATTTTGGGGTGTAAAATAAAACTTAGATCATAGCAACGTCCGGACCAGCCACTGCAAATTGTGCGACAAAATGAAACTTGTATACAAAATGAAACTTTCCACAATTTCAACAAAGTACTGTTGAAAAGCTGGTCATTAACGAGATAAACACAATTGTTTGCGTGCTATGCACGTTTTCGAATGCATTTTGTACAGCAATTTTTGCGCGTTACGCGCGAATCTTTGTGCAAATTAAACTTTCCACAATTTCAACAAAGCTACAGTTGAAAAAGGTGGTCATTAACGAGATAAACACAAATTCTGCGCGCTACGAGCAAAAGAGGCATTCATGTTGAGTGGAATCTGAAATGTTGTACATTGTGGGATGGTCCGGACCGCCAGCGTCGTAAAAAGAAGCCAACAGGTCTTTTTCTACATGAAATAGTAAGGTATGTGTGTGGGGGGTGGGGGGGGGGGGGGGGGGGGGGCGGGGGTCAATAAAAAATATTAAAAATAGTTAAAGGGGGTCACAAAAGTTTTGCAATTTGTAAAGGGGAGGTCAAAAATGTTTCGACACAGACAAATTTCAGTTGCCCAGCCCCCCACCAAAGTATTTCTGAAACAAGATGCTTTGTCTTATATCATCATCTGTGAAAGATGCCATTGCCATCAGTTAGATGGACACTATTTTGTTTAGCATGCAAACATATAAAAATGAAATGTTCCAACTCAATTTTAAAAATTTAAAAAGCACAGGGCTTAAGGGACCGTTCATTATTTATGGTGGTGGGGGTGTGACAAATTCAAGACTTGTATGTTAAAATTACCTAACCCCCTACAGCTGAAAATGAAAATGACATGACCCCCCTGCTAACCAGTTGCTTTTTACACCCCCCCCCCCCCCCCCCCCCCCCACCCCCCCCCTCCACCTGAAAAACTCAACTTGTCACATACTTATAGGGGCTGTCTTTACCTTTGGAATTTTGTTCATGGATATGTTGGCCAATTCTGTTTGTGCCCTATCTGAACGGGCAATAATTCTTTTATGATTGCCCTTTTTTATTGTGTGAAAGTAGTAATGGCGAGCGTAGCGAGCGGAAATTGTGTCATATTTTATACATTTTGGGTGGTTTTGTGAGTCTTTATAACCCAAACAAGTTAGCCTACATTCTGAGCAGAACGTATAATCCAGTAAAACATTCTACTTTTGTGAGCATTGGTGCAAAGCTGAGTCGAGGTGAAAAACATGGAAAAAATTACATTTTTTTAAATCATAAAATTGGATTTGTTACATTATACACCTGTGGCTCTAATTTCTTGACCATTGATGATTATATTAATGTTTTTCCACCACATCATCCGAGGCACAGACAAGATTTGCTGTCCAGAAGTCGTCTCATAGTAACACATTTTGAAGTTGATAGGTTTTAATAAAATATGCGCAAATCGCAGAAAAAAAATGCATTTTCACTCCAAAATAATCTCTAAAATCACCTCAATCACAACCGTCTGTATAGTTTTAAAAAAAGTTACACAACCCCCCTGTTTAAGAATAAAAAGTAACATAACCTCCCCCCTATTTCAACATATGAAAGTTACATGACCCCCTATAGTTTACCCAACCGCCCTCCAGCATAAATAATGAACGGTCCCTAAGTGCTGTTGAACTATACTGTCACGAAGTATCTAAAATTATTATCAAATGTCCATCTAATGTGAATAGTGTTGCCAAAATGGCTCAAACAATTTCTTATTTGTTTCTTACATATACATTGTAGTTTTAATTGAACAAGATGTTACATTGGTGTCAAACGTATACACAAATTGGGCTATAAATTGCGGTTTTAGTAAATGCACACAGGATGAGGGACTAATTAAAGATCTGTGATTAAAACGGTGTACATTTCACACCTTGCCCTTAATTGGCGCGTATTGCGGTTTGACGAACCCTATCATCACCACATGTGGTCTGGCTACTGTATTGTCTTCCTTGGCACTGCTATTGGCCAGTGTGTGCATGATGTCATCGGGGTATCGTGTTGCATTGTGGTCTAGTGCCGGATTCTCGGCACACATTTGTCCAAAACTGTAGGGTCACTCTTTTGACTCGGCTAGGATGGCTGATAGTGTTTCTATATTCTATCTTAGTATAGTATTTCCCTGGATAGTGATAGTGGCCCTACGAGGAGGGCTAGAAATACCTATGCAGGAATAATTGTTTTGAGTTAGTAGGCATGTTAGAAAATGCAAAAATTACTTCTTCAGAATGCTAAATCTTTGCCTTAAAATGTTGAAAACCCAGGAGCTTCTAATGGCCCTACATGGCATTTAACCCCATTTTATCAACAAACTGCTCTTTAGGGCACTCATATGAAAAGTCTAACTTCAATCTCAACCAAATTTGGTGACAATAATCTTTGGGCAAGAGGATTTGAGACAATTATGGGTGTACCCAGATTGACCTCTAATCATGACCCCATTATGACCATTGACCCATTTAGGTGAATCTCCCAGCTAGGGGATTCGCAAGTCATTCCTAGCAGTATTTTACTGTTTTTAATTTTAGGCATACACCACCAAGATATATGTAAACACATTGTATTAATGCAGAAAAATATCCAACTGAATTACTTTTTATTCATACTAACTTAGTATACTTATATACTTGGTTGATTAGTCCCCTTCTCCAATGGGAAGGACTCTCTCAATCACTTCTTGAAGGAGGCGCAGTAGGTGGAGGAATAAGGTCTTTAGGCAATTTGTTCCAGGTGTTAAAGGTAGATGTTCTGATTGCTGGCCCGATTTTCAACTTGATGTTTTCTATTTTACATGGAAGGTCATTCCAAAGTTTGAGTTGCATAACTTCTTATTTTAGAAGCACAAGGTCACAAGGAATTGCCCATTGAGTAGTACACAAACTGGCTGGTGGTTAACCACCGTTGGCAGTAATTCACCACATTTTAGCCTATAACTTCTAAATGAAAAATGTATGGCCCCTAAGATTTTTACAGACATATGAGAAAAAATATGGGGATTCTTCTGATATAAAAATATCTTGATGTGAAAAAAAAATCATAGCCCCATAAAAGTGATTGGAACGTACTATTTGAGTAGAAATGACCTGCTACAAATGTAACTGAGTTCTGCTACGCCTGACAAAGAGTTTATTTGAATATCCTCTGAGATCTCTGTGTGGAGTGACAAATATTTTTCACCTGGTGTCTTATAGAGTCCGTGTATGGACTTGAAGGTATGAGCTCAGTTTTCCTTCCTCTCTTGAAGAGATTCAATGCATGGTGATGACTTGATTTTTGCATAGGCGTCAGGCATCTTTTCAGCTCCTTTTTTAACGTAATGATATTTTCTTTGGATCTTGGGCTCTACACTGTTGATGCATATTCCAAAGCTGGGAGTACGAATGAAGTGTAAAGAGTTTGGGCTTTCTTTTCAGTCGAACTTGTGAAACAGTGGTTGAGCATTGCAATCTCCTGGTGGGCTTTTTTTTGACAATATCGAGGATGTGTCGTGTTGGGGTATGGGTATTACTTACAGTGATACCCAAGTCTTTTTGGGGTCACGTCTTGCAGGTATACTCCACTTAATAGAGTGTATTGGTAATCTATGGCAGCCTTGATGCGAAGTGCTACACATTTCTCAGTTTTCAAGAAGTCGAGTAGCCATAGTTAAGACCATGCAATAAGTGAATTTAGGTCCTGTTGGAGAGTGTCACAATCATTTTTGTCACAATGTCGGTACACCTTAGTGTAATCAGCGAACATTTTAGCTGTGTTTGAGACCATATTGGGAATGTGTTAATGAAGAGCACAAATAGGATGGGTCCAAGGATAGATCCTTGTGGAACTCCATTTGTAACTTTCCTCCACTCTGTAAGGAAGAAGATTGATAGTAATCCAACTATCGACCGAATTTCCCTGGATGAAATAACTGAGATGAGACCTAGTCTGCAAGGAGTGTTGACTTCACCAATATAAACACTAGGACACATCAAATATACTCATAACAATATATTTATTCGCTACTTCTCCATTATTTAATTGTAACGGAAATTGAACCGGAGACCGCGAGGCAAGATGATGACTTGTTGCCTCAATCAAGTCTAGGAAATATTAGACTAAAATAGCAGTGACCAGAATTAACCAATCAGAACATGAATAAGTTCTGGAGGTCACCACACTGGATGATGTAATGGTTTAAAAGTGAGAGCATGTCAATTGAGCTGGCCTGATTGATGACTGTTTATCCTTTATGGATAATTACATATGGATTGATGTATGTTTATCCTTTGTGGATAATTACATACACAGGACATAACACACTCAGAAACCCCATTTCTATCAAAACTACTCTGACCTTTCAGGAAAACCTTCAATCCATGTCGATCTTCTGACCTATCATCACTCACCAGTTAACAATAGTGCCATTCCAATATAATGTGATAAAAACAGGCCTGTTTAAGAAGAAAAAAATTAAAGCCCATTAGCATGGAGATTATAACTAGTTTTACGAATTACCAAGGGCGTATCCAGAAGCGCTTTCATGGAAGGGCACATTTGGGGTTCAGGGAGTTCACCCCCTCGAAAACTCATCAATTTTGAATCACTTTAACAGCTTATGGCCAATTTTTTCTTTATTTTCTTTCTTTTTTCTCTTCCTGTTTTCTTTCTTCAATATTTGCACTTTATGGTGTGGGGGAGGGAGGCATGGCATGGCCCGATGCGCCCTGTCGCTGGACACGCCACTTCTAATCACCGAGTGAAAAGACTCTGAAAATAATGTGTATTAAGGGGGGGGGGGGGGGGGGGGTCCAATCAGAATTGGTCTATGTTAGAAAACCCTTTTACATACAAAGTGCAAGATGGGAGAATTGAATACCGATACTATTCTAATCTTATTATTCTGTTTACATTTACCCACATACAGATCAATTACACAGTGCAAGATGGGAGAATTGAATACCTCTGCAACCTTCAGCTGTCAACATTGTCTCTTATCTCTTCTAGTAACCTGGAGTATCTTTGTCATCACCATCTTCAAAACCATCTCTGGCCATCCACAATGCATGGATTCCTATGCACCATTTGACACTGCACAGCTGCAGTTCTGCCAGGACTACTCATTATTCGGATGCTGCGATGAAGAACGAGATGCGGAAATTGAGCAATTATACCAAAGTTTGTCAGGCGATGTTGAGTCAATATTTTGTCAGGAGAAATTAAAGGAACTCCTGTGTCAGGAATGTTCTCCATACGCGGCTCATTTGTATACAACAGAGACAGATGGGTTAAGATCTCCACTGCCAGGTCTTTGTCAGAGTTATTGTACCACATTACATCAACAATGCTCTAGTATCATACCCTTGGTAACCAATGACACAGACACGCTTGAGGCTTCTAACCGATCCGCGGAGGACTTCTGTGAGAAAGTAACTCTCAATTCCGCGTATTGTTACCCTCGCATAAGAGATGACGATAATCTTCAAAACTGGATCGAAGAATCTCGCATTGGAAGTGGTCGATACGGGGATGGATGTATCTGCCTGGAAGAGTTTGCTAACGGGCTACGTAATCCTGTTTTAGCCATCCACGCTAACGATGGCACGCACAGGTTGTTTATAGCCGAACAAATTGGTGTGATACACGTGTACTTACATGACAAGAGAAAATTAGATGACCCATTTCTAGACATACAATCACAGGTAATATTCTTATCAAGCTGCTAGGGAGGGAACAAAATTGAAATAATATGTCCAATTCGCTGGCATAGTGCATGTTAGAATATAGCTGTTGCCATGTTAACTGGCTCACAACAACCACTGCATGGATTAATCATAACATATTAAACCCTATGGCAGTAATCATAATTTGGGACAGATGTATGGGCATAGGCTTGTACCACCAGTGTTGTACTACCAGTGTTGTAGGACTCGGGACTCGGACTCGGACTCGAGTCCGACTCGAGTCCTTTTTTTCATAGACTCGGACTCGGACTCGGTCCCAGTACTCAAAGACTCGGACTTGGACCCCAAGGACTCGGCTTCGAGTCCTCAACGAGTCCGGCAAAATTGGGGTTTTTCAGGTGTTTTATTTTCATTAATTTACCTGAATGTTGTTTTGCTGAGGGACTGAATTCCGCAGGCCGCCGCTAGCAAAAAAATAGCTTGCCGATATATATTAATAAATGGCATTAAATGCACTTGTGATCCAATGAACCAAGACAAATGCCCAACAAATAAATTGATTCATCCGTTATTTTGCCTGCCGAGGTGCGATACTCATACTCTGGGCAGCAGACAGCCTAACCAAGATATGCTACCCAGCCCTTCATAAGTTATAGCACAGAGGGTGCTGTCTGTACCAGCAAGTAGCGCTCCCGTGGAACGCATATTCTCAGCAGAGGGGGGTTGAGTTGATCATGCGGCCACATCACGCCAGATTATCCCAAAATGGTGCAGATGCTGATGTTCCTGAAGTGCAATGAGCATCTTCTTTAAATTCAACATATAACATTAGGCCAACTCAAAACTGCTTTTGATGATTGATGAAGTCAAAATTCAGGTGTTGTCAAGCAATGAAATATTCAATTTTCTTCCCTGTTTCATTTTCATAGCTTTATTTTACTGACATCTTCTTTCAATGTAAGTCCAGTTCCAAAGATATCGTCGATTTAGTATTGCTTTAAAAACAGTGAAATACAAAGAATTTTATATTATATACTGGCTTTTATCAGAATTATTAGCCTTAGCAATAGCAATAATTTACTTTTTTAGCTTGATCTGTTGTTGTTCGTCCATCGCAAAGCAAATATGACAATGACAACAAAGATTAGTTAGTTAAATTTGATCTATGTGTCAAAAGATGACTAACAAGACCAATACGGGCAAGGAGGCATCTCCCACGTGTGTGGCACTTGTGATCAGTATCTGGCGTTGTGACACTTGCTGCTCTCGTCTTGCGGACCTCACGTTTTCCCCCTAGTACACTCTTTCTAATTTAAGTAATTTTGCATTCAAATAATTGCAAATAAGCAGTTTGTAAATAAAAGAACAACCACAAAGACAACACAAGTCTAATAAGTTAGTTTCTGAACTGACTTTGATTATTCTTTAATTAGTAAGTACAAGTAAACAGTATAGAACTGAAATTCTGATTAATAAAACGTTGATATAGTATTGGTGAACTGCGTCTTGAATTTGATACATAAGGACTCGGACTCGGACTCGGACTCGGACATTGAGGACTCGGACTCGGACTCGGACTCGGACATAGAAATTGGCAAAGACTCGGACTCGGACTCGAGTCCTTTCCTCAAGGACTCGGACTCGGACTCGGATGATGAGGACTCGACTCCAACACTGTGTACTACATCAATGAATTACAAAGATAAAAGTAATCTTTCCATTCACCTCCATTATGCAGGTACTAACATCAACACGCAAGGGAGATGAGCGTGGATTACTTGGACTGGCTTTCCACCCAGATCATGCATCAAATCATAAGCTATTTGTCTACTACAATATCCAGGGCAGCAGCGGCCAAAAGACACGCATTTCACAATTTCAGGTCAGTTCATTGATTCTTTTTCACTGTTTCACTTAATATTTATTCATATTCTTTTGTTTTTTTACATGTTTTTGATGTAATAACTTGTAACAACAACTTGACTCAGATTGCTCAACTTGACATTTGGAGACAAAGTGGTCGGCAATCGAGTCTGCTCCAAATGGGAGAGAAGATGCAAGCCAACTTGACATCTTAAATCGACGACTACACACTACAAATTATGAGCGTTTACTTTTGGACAAACTAAAAGTAAACTATAAAGTAAACGCAATACTAAACACTTATGTGAGCCAAACAACTAAGCTGTTTTCCACCTAGCCTCTAATCAATAACTGTCCCATTATATCAAAGATGGTGGAAACATCTGTGATTATATTCACTCAATTGGAGCGTACTTTGAGGTCAATTGGGTGCAAAATGCAAGAAACGTTTAGTTTTGTGTTTACTTTTACATTTAGTTTTGTGTTTAGAATTGCGTTTACTTTTGAGTTTACTTTTAGTTTGTCCAAAAGTAAACGCTCATAATTTGCAGTGACAGAAGATAAGTCGCCAACTTGTAGTCAACTGCTCATGTACAAATCGGCGAGCAGTCTGGACGGCAGCATGTCACAACTTGTGCCGTCGTGTCATGGTCGGCGATTGATCGGGGACTGAACAAGTGGCGTCACCGATTAAACATGCTTGTTCTTGTTGATTTCATGATGCTGTCGCCTACTGGTAGGCAATTCAGCATCTCTTGTCTTGTTGAGGGCGGGGAATATCGCATACTTATCATCCCTGCTCATCCCTGGTCAGAATCCAAAATGTAAATTGTGCAAGTTTGAACAAGATTTCAGCCGATTTTGAAAAATTGTTGGGCTTGTGCAGTTGGGAATAAGTTGGGTCGGGAGCTGTCTTCTGTGTGACTGAACCTTTATGGATATCTATTTGAAATACATATGTTTCCCGCGACACTTCACGCACGGCTGGTTTACTGTCCTTGGCAGGACAATAGGTTCATCGATCGGTAACGCGACTTTCTACACAGAGAATGACAGAATGTGCAAAATTTGCCAAACTAAAATAATCTGTTCATCTTATTTTTCTGGTCTTGATTGTTTGAAGCAAAAAGCCTTCCAAGTGTTGACATTTTACGGAGACGAAGACTACACTTTATTTGCTGCGAAATATTCAGGAGGGTTTTGACCATTTTTAACGAGATATTGCAAATTTATGGAGACACTTTTTCAATGTAAATATTGCAGAAAAATTGTGATACTGTTTTCAGTATTTTAGGTCTTACACATCTTTTTAAAGGATCAATCACCTGTATTAATTAAGATTGAAGCCTTGCCAATCATAATAAGGAGTTTATAGTGGAGATTATACCTGAAATGACACAAAAATAGCAAATTTAAAACTCTTCTCATTTTCATCCTTGGAAAAACGTCCATTGGCCGAGCGAGGTCATTCGCGCTGGCTGTAAAAGAAAATAGCGACCATTTGCATGACATGCTAGCTGACTGCACAAAGCACCTGGTGCCGGAAGTTGAATTGGGAACCTTCGTCCGTGGTACAAAGCATTGTGATGATTATTCACCATCTCTCTTAATTAATTTCAGGTAATGTCCGATGACATCAACAAAGTCAATGCCAGCACAGAGAGTATTATTCTAGAGATTCCCCAGCCTCAAGCCAATCATAACGGGGGACAACTGTTGTTTGGAGCAGACGACGGATACTTGTATGCCTTTCTAGGGGATGGAGGTGGCGCAGGGGATCGCTTTGGACCTGATGGAAATGGGCAAAATCTGTAAGTACGACGTGCAGGCCTAGAAATTTGCGCTGCTGTGCGAGAGTCCATTTAGATTCTCGCGGATTGATTTCGCGAGAATCCTGGATTCTCGCCAATTTTGAGAATCCATGGATTATTGTGAAATTAATGAAAATAATATCAAGAATAAGGCTATAAGCTTGCACAACTTCCAAATTCGGAATGTTTGGAAAATCTTTGGAAAATGTAACTTATTCAATGGGTTCAGGCCAGGGTTATAGCTAGGCCAGATTGAGTGCCGGCTAGTTTTACTGATGGTGAACAGAGTAAGTGTAGCGGACGAAGTGCAATGGATCATGGAATGGTCCAGAGGCCTTCTTAATGTTTTTTTTTAGGTTTTTTAAATGCACTTTTAGGGTTCCTGCCACATTATTTCTTATTTTAAGAGGCAGTTTAATGATTCTATCCATTAGATTTATATATAAAACAAATTTATACGATTTTTAAAAATTGTTTGAAAGTGCCGGTCGGCCAGCGTGAGTGCCGGCTACACCCGACCAGTGAATGAGTTCTAATTTGATTTTCATTTGATTTTTAAATGATATGAACTATAAATTATGTCATCAGTAAAAATTCAGTACAATGATATTAATTGTACTTTTTGTCCTAGCAAAGCGTCAAGTCTTTGACATAATAAAGTGCATCATATAAGGACAACCAGGTATTTTATTCTACAGTGTAATTGATGCTAGCCTTACATATAAAGAAAACTTGATCCGATAGATCTAATATAAAAAATAATTGAGATTTTCATTTTTCAAAACCAGAATTTTTTACTCACGATTGACAGTTTCGTGTGTTGTGGTCTACACACTTCCTCAGAATAACCTCTTCTGATCCGCAAAGCCATTTGGATTCGACGGAAGGCACCCGACACTATGATCAAAGATGACGGGCCCATTTTCTAAGTCATGTCTACGAACCACTGATCACCGTACAGCGCCCTCAACCGGAAGCAGTTATCTCAATCTCAATTACCTGCAAACCTGATGAATTTATTCAGAAAGATCTAATATAAACTTGTTTATTTTTTCTTTAGTCCTACTGAAGTATATAGGTACAAATAGTTTGCATGAGGCATGACCAAATCTTGAGCTTGAGTTCTTTTATGAAAAAAGTTTGTAAAACAGTTAAGTACTAAAGTAAAACTACAGGTTAAAAACTTATATTCAAATATATTAAAATGTTTAGGAACATAAAGTTCAATAATTTGATTTGGTTGTTTTTTGAGAAATCCATTCAATTTTTATGAATGAGGTATCATATCAGGGTTCTAGCCAGGACCATTTTAGAACCGGGTAAATTTACTGACGGCGAACGGAGAAAATGTAGCGAACGAAGTGCAGTGGATCATGGCATGGGATCCAGAGGCCTTCTTAATGTCTTTTTAGGGGTTTTAATGCATTTTGAGTGTTCCTGCTACTTAATTTCTTGTTCTATGAGGCAGTTTAATGATTTTATTCACAAATTGTAAAGATTTTTTTTTAGAGTGCCGGTCGGCCAGCCCAATTCCGGGGCCAGCGCCGGGCGGGCTAACCCAGTGGTGGGCGCCCGGCGCCGCCCGTCCTAGCTAGAACCCTGTATCATATATTGTGGAGCGGAAATTTGCTGAGAAGTGTATCTTAGATTTTTGATACCGATTACTGATTTTGAATTAGCTAACATAAAAGCACCTGACCAGGAACTGTTTGTGCTGGTGTATATGAACAATACTGCTGAATCTCTTTTAGTTAACACTTCTATAACTTTTTTCCCTTACTTTTTTTCCCTATAACAATTCAATAGTGGCAAACTGCTAGGGTCAGTGATTCGCATAGACATAGACCAACAAGAGGACGGCAATCAGTACGCGATACCACCAGATAACCCTTTTGTCAATGAAGATCCAGCTGAGAGGAGACATGAGATTTATGCATATGGCACACGTAATATGTGGAGGTGTTCTGTGGACAGAGGAGATCCAGTCACTGGTCATGGTATGTTTAAATGTTTCTAACAAGATTGTCTATTTGGCAAGTTTCCATTTGTGTACTGTCGCGGAAAAAGGTGCAGTTAGCAGTAAAATGTATATTGAGAAGTGAGGTCTTCATGTAAAAACACAGAAAATAAAGACAAATTTACATTGATTTTTCTTCATAAAATGAGAAAGCAGTATCCATTCTTAACCACAAATTTAAGGTGTCATTTTGAAGCATTCAAAAAGCTCCTTTTGTTGGTATTAAGATCTCAATGTTTTCTTTGAGATACAGCACCCTTTTGTTGCAGCTGTACACATTTATGACCCATCAAATCAAATCTGACCAGTTGTCTATCTCCAGCAAGGAAAATGAGATTTAAAATGTATGTTTAGGTCTCTTGCCCAATGAAGTACCCTTTCAGTGAGGTGTTAATCACCGATCCTTTGACACTCCTTTTAACAATATAGAAAAAAGGATCGCACCCTTTTGCTGCGGCTGTACACATTTAAAGGTAGATGACCCGATCACATTTTCGTAACACAGAATTATTTCAAACATACGGAGATTTTCATATCATATGAAAGCTCGTATTTTTCTCATCATCATATTGAAATTTGACGGCCTAAATCGGTATAATTACGGAGAAATCGATGAAATAACGTCGAATTACCGCGAATGGTGGTAACCACCGATATAGTTTGTGTACTACTCAATGGGTACAGTTCACAGCATCTTGTGCGTCTAAAATAAGAACCATTAGAGCTATGCAACTCAAACTTTGGAACACAACTTTTTTAAGGATGACCTTTCATGTAGAATAGAAAACTTCAAGTTGAAAATCGGAACATCTACCTTTAACTAATGTAATACAAGTACAGGAAAACTCGAGGAAAGAGCGGGGAAAGCGCGATCCTTTTTTCTATATTGTTAAAAGGAGTGATAAAGGATCGGTGATTAACACCTCACTCAATGGGTACATAACACTCACTCAATGGGTACATGTAGTACCCATTCTCAGTTTATAACTTAAAAACTAGAAGTTCAAATTTAGTGGGGTTTGGACCATACTGTATCATTTTGCACCTACTTTTAAATGATGGACACATATCATTATTCAAAACTGCCGACATGCGACTCATTTTGCTTGATCACGTCACAAATGGTGTGAAGTTCCTCGGTAGATAATATATTGCAGATCTCATATTAAGAAGAACAAAAAAAGTCAAGATGTACCCTAGGCCTAATGTACCCTTTGACGTGTCACATAATTATTTCCTCCTGTATTTGCAGGTAGAGGGCGTATTTTCTGCGGCGATGTTGGACAAGATCTGTATGAGGAGGTGGACATTATTGTGAAAGGAGGCAATTATGGATGGCGTGGGAAAGAGGGCAATCATTGTTATGATACGGACTTGTGTGATGGACTTGGTAGGTGTATTAGTTACAGTGGCGTATCGGGGGGGGGGGGGGGGGGGGGGGAGGGGGGTGGACATTATTGTGAAAGGAGGCAATTATGGATGGCGTGGGAAAGAGGGCAATCATTGTTATGATACGGACTTGTGTGATGGACTTGGTAGGTGTATTAGTTACAGTGGCGTATCGGGGGGGGGGGGGGGGGAGGGGGGGTGGACATTATTGTGAAAGGAGGCAATTATGGATGGCGTGGGAAAGAGGGCAATCATTGTTATGATTCGGACTTGTGTGATGGACTTGGTAGGTGTATTAGTTACAGTGGCGTATCGGGGGGGGGGGGGGGGGGGGGAGGGGGGGGTGGACATTATTGTGAAAGGAGGCAATTATGGATGGCGTGGGAAAGAGGGCAATCATTGTTATGATTCGGACTTGTGTGATGGACTTGGTAGGTGTATTAGTTACAGTGGCGTATCGGGGGGGGGGGGGCTGGAACATTTCCCCCCCGCTTTCCCCCCCCCCCCGGATTAAATCAATCGGTGTGGTTGTGGAATGGAGCCCCCCATTAGGAGCCCCCCATTTCAAGTCACTGCCCCTTTTTGCCCCCCTCCCAATGTAAAAGTCTAGTTACGCCACTGATTAGTTAGTCTTACTAAAGGTTTGTCCTATCTGAGCCAAATTAGAGAAATGCTCCTATTCGAGCCACTTCCATTCGAGTCACTCCCATTCTAGTCACTCCCATTCGAGTCACTCCCATTCGAGCCACCCCTATTCGAGTCACCCCATTTGAGTCACTCCAATTCGAGCCATCCCTATTCGAGTCACTCCCATTCGAGCCACTCTCATTCGAGCCACTCCCATTCGAGTCACTCCCATTCGAGTCACTCCAATTCGAGCCACCCCTATTCGAGTCACTCCCATTCGAGTCACCCCATTTGAGTCACTCTCATTTGAGTCACTCTCATTTGAGTCACTCCCATTCGAGTCACCCCATTTGAGTCACTCTCATTTGAGTCACCTCATTCGAGGCACTCCCATTCGAATCACCCCATTCGAGTCACTTCCATAGGAGTCATCCCCCATCGAGCCATTCCCATTCGAGCCACTCCCATTCAAGTCACTCCCATTTGAGTCGCCCCCATTCGAGTCAATCCCATTTGAGTCAATCCCATTCGAATCACCCCATTTGAGTCACTCCCATAGGAGTTGCCCTCATTTGAGCCACTCCCATTCGAGCCAATCCCATTCGAGCCACCCTATTCGAGTCACTCCCATTTGAGTCACCCCTTTTGAGTCGATCCCATTCGAGTCACTGTCATAGGAGTCACCCCCATTTGAGTCACTCCCATTCGAGCCATTCCCATTCGAGTAACCCATTAAAAGAAACACTATCAATCCAAAAACAGCTCCCACTTGAATGTCATAACCCAGTGTTTCTATATTCAATCTCAGTATTGGGAGGGCTAGGTATGCACATATTGGTTGAAGTAGTGCACATTAGAAACATCTGTTCCAAATTATGATACTGCCATAGTAAATGTTATGTTATGATCAATGTGATCAATGGTTCGTAACAAAGTTAGTGCCCGACACCAGCGAATTGCTGCCCTGACTAGCACCACTGGGCGCACTAATGAAGCCTTTCAGGTTGTCCCATACATTGTATGCACTTTGTATAGCCAGTAGCCTGGTATTTTGTTGTTTACCTTTATGTTATGATTATAAGAATTTGTTCATGTAGAGGGCCATTATTTGCTTTAACCTAGAGTGGAATTCAGTTAAGGGGTTCCAGGTGCCCTAAATGATAATACTGTATTATCCCTGTTAAGCGCCAAGGACCTTATAATCGCCCACCCCTGTTTTTCTCAATGACTAACAACAAACAATCTCTTATAAGTTATTAGCGCCTACCTTTTCAAATGGTCAGCATCCTCAAATGACCACTTGTACATATATTTCATTTTGTACATGAAGTGGTCAGCCTCCTCAAATGACCAATTGTACATTTTCGTTAATACGTCAAGTGGTCAGCCTTCTCAAATTACCACTTGTACATTTTATTTAGTATAATAAATAAGTTAAAAAAGGTAACATAATAAGCGCCCACCCAAAATGACTTTAAAAAACCGGCGCACATGCGGAGTGCTTTAGACTCTTTCAATGCACTCCTGCAAAGCAAAATGAGTCTGAAGTCGATCATATCCCATTTTTTGCAGAAAACCCCATTAAAAAACCGGCGCACATGCGGAGTGCTTTAGACTCTTTCAATGCACTCCTGCAAAGCAAAATGAGTCTGCAGTCGATCATATCCCATTTTTTGCAGAAAACCCCATTAAAAAACCGGCGCACATGCGGAGTGCTTTAGACTCTTTCAATGCACTCCTGCAAAGCAAAATGAGTCTGAAGTCGATCATATCCCATTTTTTGCAGAAAACCCCATTAAAAAACCGGCGCACATGCGGAGTGCTTTAGATTCTTTCAATGCACTCCTGCAAAGCAAAATGAGTCTGCAGTCGATCATATCCCATTTTTTGCAGAAAACCCCATTAAAAAACCGGCGCACATGCGGAGTGCTTTAGACTCTTTCAATGCACTCCTGCAAAGCAAAATGAGTCTGAAGTCGATCATATCCCATTTTTTGCAGAAAACCCCATTAAAAAACCGGCGCACATGCGGAGTGCTTTAGACTCTTTCAATGCACTCCTGCAAAGCAAAATGAGTCTCAAGTCGATCATATCCCATTTTTTGCAGAAAACCCCATTAAAAAAACGGCGCACATGCGGAGTGCATTAGACTCTTTCAATGCACTCCACATATTTGAGTTTCTTGCTTTCTCTGATTTCTCCGACACTACTAAGAGTGTATGAATTAACTTCAAGTTGTGTTTTCCTTTTGTTCCAGAAAATGAAATAGAGCCAATTACTGTTTACAATCACAACATTGGAAAATCTGTAACAGGTGGCTATATGTACAGAGGATGCCAGTCACCTAAGCTACAAGCCAACTATATATTTGGTGATTTTGTTAATGGGTATGTATGTTGAGGATTCATTTTTGAGGGGGAAGAGGGAAGCTTATCTTTGCATTATAAGTTAGATGTTCCGATTGCTGGCCCACTTTTCAACTTGACGTTTTCTATTTTACATGGAAGGTCATCCTTAAAATTTTCGCATTCCAAAATTTGAGTTGCATAACTCCAACGGTTCTATTTTTAGAAACACAAGGTCACACAATATTTGCCCATTGAGTAGTACACAAACTGGTTGGTGATTAATCACCTTTGGCAGTAATTCACCTCATTTTAGCCTATAGTTTCTAACTGGAACATTTTTGGCTTCTAAGATTTTACAGACATAATGAGAAAAATATGGGGATATAAGTGATCGGAACATACACCTTTAAGTAGTATACCCCCAAAGTTATAAGTGAGATTTGACAGTCGATATGCTATCTTGGTTTTTTTATATGAGAAATCATCAACAAAGCGTATCAGTTTCAATGGTGTAGCCAGAGGAGTTGCATGCGCTTTGTTAGCCAATCAAATTGATTTTGGATCAAAAGGGGTTTGAACAAAGAGTACAAGAAGTCAATTTAGCGAGTGGAATAACAACAAGAGGGTCTCCACTCTCCAATTTCAGCTATCCTGTGCTATGGATCAACTAGGTGAATATCACAGTTGCAAGAAATCAGTCAAACAATTGGCACACTATCTAGGTTAATCCAACCCAATAGATTGATACATATAAGCTACACATGTTTTCAGGCCAAAGAAATGGTAAATAAATTAAAAGTTTCTGAATGGATATTGAACATGAACTTCTTAGACCTTAATTTCACTAGGACTAATCATCAAGTACTTGATTTAACAATATATATTTTTTTCAGGAGGATGTTCAAACTAACAGAGGAAGACAATGGCGACTGGTATAGAGAAGACATATGCTTTGGGGATAATACCATATGTACCGGTAGACATGTGAACACATACCCTACTAAGATTCTGTCATTTGGGGAAGATGAAGCAGGTATGACATATGCTTTGGGGATAATACCATATGTACCGGTAGACATGTGAACACATACCCTACTAAGATTCTGTCATTTGGGGAAGATGAAGCAGGTATAATATATGCTTTGGGGATAATACCATATGTACCGGTAGACATGTGAACACATACCCTACTAAGATTCTGTCATTTGGGGAAGATGAAGCAGGTATGATATATGCTTTGGGGATAATACCATATGTACCGGTAGACATGTGAACACATACCCTACTAAGATTCTGTCATTTGGGGAAGATGAAGCAGGTATGATATATGCTTTGGGGATAATACCATATGTACTGGTAGACATGTGAACACATACCCTACTAAGATTCTGTCATTTGGGGAAGATGAAGCAGGTATGATATATGCTTTGGGGATAATACCATATGTACCGGTAGACATGTGAACACATACCCTACTAAGATTCTGTCATTTGGGGAAGATGAATCAGGTATGATTTATGCTTTGGGGATAATACCATATGTACTGGTAGACATGTGAACACATACCCTACTAAGATTCTGTCATTTGGGGAAGATGAAGCAGGTATGATATATGCTTTGGGGATAATACCATATGTACTGGTAGACATGTGAACACATACCCTACTAAGATTCTGTCATTTGGGGAAGATGAAGCAGGTATGATATATGCTTTGGGGATAATACCATATGTACCGGTAGACATGTGAACACATACCCTACTAAGATTCTGTCATTTGGGGAAGATGAAGCAGGTATGATATAGGCTTTGGGGATAATACCATATGTACTGGTAGACATGTGAACACATACCCTACTAAGATTCTGTCATTTGGGGAAGATGAATCAGGTATGATATAGGCTTTGGGGATAATACCATATGTACTAGTAGACATGTGAACACATACCCTACTAAGATTCTGTCATTTGGGGAAGATGAAGCAGGTATGATATATGCTTTGGGGATAATACCATATGTACTGGTAGACATGTGAACACATACCCTACTAAGATTCTGTCATTTGGGGAAGATGAAGCAGGTATGATATAGGCTTTGGGGATAATACCATATGTACTGGTAGACATGTGAACACATACCCTACTAAGATTCTGTCATTTGGGGAAGATGAAGCAGGTATGATATATGCTTTGGGGATAATACCATATGTACCGGTAGACATGTGAACACATACCCTACTAAGATTCTGTCATTTGGGGAAGATGAATCAGGTATGATATATGCTTTGGGGATAATACCATATGTACTGGTAGACATGTGAACACATACCCTACTAAGATTCTGTCATTTGGGGAAGATGAAGCAGGTATGATATATGCTTTGGTGATAATACCATATGTACCGGTAGACATGTGAACACATACCCTACTAAGATTCTGTCATTTGGGGAAGATGAATCAGGTATGATATATGCTTTGGTGATAATACCATATGTACAGGTAGACATGTGAACACATACCCTACTAAGATTCTGTCATTTGGGGAAGATGAAGCAGGTATGATATATGCTTTGGGGATAATACCATATGTACCGGTAGACATGTGAACACATACCCTACTAAGATTCTGTCATTTGGGGAAGATGAAGCAGGTATGATATATGCTTTGGGGATAATACCATATGTACTGGTAGACATGTGAACACATACCCTACTAAGATTCTGTCATTTGGGGAAGATGAAGCAGGTACGATATATGCTTTGGTGATAATACCATATGTACCGGTAGACATGTGAACACATACCCTACTAAGATTCTGTCATTTGGGGAAGATGAAGCAGGTATGATATATGCTTTGGGGATAATACCATATGTACTGGTAGACATGTGAACACATACCCTACTAAGATTCTGTCATTTGGGGAAGATGAATCAGGTATGATATATGCTTTGGGGATAATACCATATGTACCGGTAGACATGTGAACACATACCCTACTAAGATTCTGTCATTTGGAGAAGATGAAGCAGGTATGATATATGCTTTGGTGATAATACCATATGTACTGGTAGACATGTGAACACATACCCTACTAAGATTCTGTCATTTGGGGAAGATGAAGCAGGTATGATATATGCTTTGGGGATAATACCATATG
>CM069449.1:77268246-77444402 GCA_035610835.1 Ophiura sarsii | reverse complement strand
GTCTTCCTTATGACAATGTTACAAATCTTACTTAATATATATTAAAAAAAATAGGATCCTTTTACTGGCCGGCAATATTGACACAAAGTTGGATATTGTGATTGTCGCTCGGTTATTATAGATATCTAGATGGTATAAGTATTAAGATAATTGGAAGTCTGGTACGTACCTCAAAATACAACTTTTGATAAGGTATTTATTATGTTTTACCAGATAGTCGGCATCAACCGCATGTCCATGTATCTTATTCTATAATATTTAATCTCAGTTCTTAACATTAATTCCGTGGTATAGAGTTCTGTTCTGTTTCTAGAACTTGGTTGGTTATCTTCACGGATTGTTGCTAGATTAGTCTGTCCATGGACTTGGTCTGTCCGAAGGATCCATCCCAGTAAAATGTAACGCAAAAGGATAGGTGTAGTACCGGAAAAGCTTGGTACGGAACCAAAAAAGGTGGCACTATAATAAATAGAAAGATTACCAAAAGACGTTTGTGATAATCTTTCCTCATGTGCAAATGATTAATTTTAAAAGCATTCTTGGATGAATACATAAATAATAAGTTTCGTGGTAAACTTTTATGATATTTCAAAATATATACATTTGTCATGCTCATCCTTTTTATAATATCAATGTAGAAACTATTTGGGATCTACTATTTGAAAACTCAGGTAACATAGTTTGTGAAATTATGCTTGCCTACATTCTGTAGCTTGCACTTAATTGTTCCTTCAAATCATCAAATATTGTTGCATGTACGGAACAATTGTTTTGGATTGTAAATGAAAATGTCTCAAATTCTCAAGTCATACAAATTACACATTTCATATATAAATTACTACAAAATTAATAATACAAAACAGTACTTACATGGTCCGCTCAAATCATAAAGCACGTTCAAAAACAAATCTCCAAAGGGCGAGGTCTGCACACTGAAGACATCAGAAGTGTTGGTCCGTTTCTCCCAACAACAAGTATGGTCGACGTTACTGTACCCCCAAGTACAATGTCAAGACTGAATACATTATGTCCTTGCTAGCACAACAAAATCACATTTATTTTCTGTGCAACAGCATCCCGGCTTATACAAGTTATTATTCTTGCGCCATGTATATCAAGTCAAACCATGATGTCTGCAAAAACCTAAAACCCTGATTCGGAGTACATGCTATATATACATGTCTACTCAATGATGGTAAAGTGAGGAATGGTTACATTAACCCAGCCCTACTTCCAAGAGAGGAATTATACAATTCAACAGGTGATGCAATTCTACACCTGGTTTTGAAATGATATAATTATATACTATTGATGCATCAACTAAAAGTTTGTTATGACTCTCTATTCAATAGTCAATCTTAAACCATCCCGAATTTACATATCAATATACCCTCTATAGTCACCATCCTATTGTCCACATTTCCAACTCTGATCCCACTCTGAGTTAACGCATGGGTGAATATCATGGTTTACAAAAATGTTAAGGGTGTAGTCATATTTTATGAGAGTATATTAAGGGAACGGTCAAGATTATAACACATAGGGTTTGAAATAATCATAAATCATTATTTAATATCAGAATGATTTATAAAATGGGTTCTAATGTGACACTGATACTCCATTTTATTCTTGCGTATAACAAAATATGACATGCAGCGTGACCTCCCTACTGGCTGGATCATTATACGCCTAAACAGGTTCTGCGCATTGGGGATGGTGTTTATAAAGACCAGATTCATTATAGCGTGCGAAATCAGGAATAAAACGGTCCGTTTGGCCATTTAAATTGTTCAAAAAGTTGTTTTAAAAAAATAATAGAAAATAAAAAAATAATACGGTCGGCACCAAGGTATACGGTCGGCCGGACGTGGACAAACAACAAAAAAATGTTTGGCCTAAGGCGCCTTATCTGGGGTTAACAATCATTATCCCTAGATAAGGTTCGTAAACCCCAGATAAGGCAGCCTTATCTGGGGTTAACGATCCTTATCCCCAGATAACGAGCGTAAACTAGGGATAAGGCACCTTATCTGGGGTTAAGGATCATTAAGGATTGTTAACCCCAGATAAGGTGGCCTTATCTGGGGTTAACGATCCTTATCCCCAGATAAGGAACGTTAACTAGGGATAAGGCGCCTTATCTGGGGTTAACGCTCCTATGATACACAAATGCAGCATAAGTGTGTCATTTTCACCTTAACCCCAGATAAGGCCCGCCTTATCTGGGTTTTACGATCCTTATCTAGGGATAAGGATCGTTAACCCCAGATAAGGCCCACCTTATCTGGGGTTTACGCTCCTTATCTAGAGATAAGGATCGTTAACCCCAGATAAGGCGCCTTATCCCTAGTTAACGTTCCTTATCTGGGGATAAGGCTCGTTAACCCCAGATAAGGCCACCTTTTCTGGGGTTAACGATCCTTAACCCCAGATAAGGTGCCTTATCCCTAGTTAACGCTCCTTATCTGGGGATAAGCATCGTTAACCCCAGAAGGCCACCTTATCTGGGGTTTACGATCCTTATCCCTAGATAAGAATCGTTAACCCCAGATAAGGCGCCTTATCCCTAGTTGTTTTTTTGTATATAAAGAGCAAATGTGAACAATAGCCCAACAGACATTAACAAAGTTAATGAACTGAGTGATTACAAATCAAACGGGTAACTCTCAACAGAGAGCTCTGATGGGCCAATTGGTTCACTGCAACTCAGAAAATAATCAAAAATACAAGTAAACACAATTGGGCGAGTAAAAAAGCCAATGAAAGTGGCGTGGGACAGGAATAGGATAAGCACCCAAACATAGAGAATAACATCAAAAAAAAAAGACTAAAATAATATCTTGAGGTCATTGATACATCGAGAGAGCTTAGCCAACATACTCTGAAGAGTTGTAGAGAAAGTGTCTGTTAACACGACATTTAAATGATTATAGTCCTTCCTCTTGGATGTTGCCAACAACATTGACTGGAAGACTGTTCCACAGTGGAACAGCTGTATGGATGAAACTTCTGTCTAAGCAGCAAGTTCTGGCAGGCGGCAGTGAAAGGGCATGATCTGGCATTGCAACACTTGCACGCGTAGCACGACGATGAACATATGGTGTGGGGAGCAGTGCTGCTAAATCTTGTGGGCAGTGGTTGGTATGCATTTTGTACAAGACCGTGGCTGCTGCTACCTGTCGCCGGTGAAGTAGGCTTGTGATGCTGAGATGCGACAGACCAGTAGCATCATGAGCTCCAATGATCTTGAGTGCCTTCCTTTGGATGTTGTCAAGCTGGCTTAGGATAGTAGGTGAAACGCTAGACCAGCCTAGTGAAGCATACTCCATTACACTACGGACTTGTGATTTGTATACAATTTGTATACAATTTGTATACAATTTGTCTGCAGATGGTAGCTTGCAGTCACCAAAGTAGAGTTCAAGTTGGGATGGGGTTCTCTTCCTAGAGATTACCATGGTCTTGCACTTGGTAGGCTCAAAGGTCACTTTCCATTTATCAGCCCACGCTTTCATATTGCTTAGATCACTGTTAAGGCTAGCAGCTACTGCATCGGAGCTGGCAGAAGACTTAATGGGTGCGAAAAGTGTTGAATCGTCAGCGTACAGGTAGAGCTCGTTGTCACAGACATCCACAAGGTCATCAATGAAGACAGAAACAGTAGTGGACCAAGGATAGATCCTTGTGGAACAGAAGCATTTATGGGTGCAGTGTTGGATGCTTGTCTCGACATGACGACCGACATTGATAGATCTATCGGACAAGTAGTTGTGTATCCATGAAAGCAGTCTTCTGGTAACACCCTTTGACATCAGTTTTGAGCAGAGTCCATTGTGCCATACTTTGTCAAAAGCTCCTTTTATGTCAAGGGCAATGACACAAACCTCGTCACTTTGGTCTAGGGAGTTGTTCCATATCAGTGACAAAATGTTGAGGAGATCAGCTGTACTGTGGCCTTCTCTAAACCCAAACTGTCTGCTGGAAATCAAATCATTGCTGAGAAGAAAGCGTTGAAGTTGTTTCTGCACAACAGCTTCCATGATCTTGCTGATATTGCTTAGCACTAGCAGTGAGATAGGACGGTACTTTGTCGGGTCAGCCTTGGAACCTCTCTTGTGGATTGGAGTGACAGATGCTGTTTTCCATTGGTTAGGGAACACACCATGAGTGAAGCAGAGATCAAAAAGCCTGCAGAGTGGACTGGCAAGTTCAGCACAGCATTGAGTACTTTGGTTGAAATCAGGTCTGGTCCAGTAGCTTTATCTGGATTAAGATGTTGTAATAGTTTTCGAACATCCTTGGGCTTAAAAACTATTTTGTCAAAGGATTTGGTTGTTGAAGGAAGGACATTTGGGGATAAGGATCGTTAACCCCAGATAAGGCCGCCTTATCTGGGGTTTACGATCCTTATCCCTAGATAAGGATCGTTAACCCCGGATGAGGCGCCTTATCCCTAGTTTACGCACCTTATCTGGGGATAAGGATTGTTAACCCCAGATAAGGCTGCCTTATCTGGGGTTTAGGTCCCTTAGCTGGGGTTAAGGCGGAAATGACACACTTAGGCACAGTGGCGTGCGCTTATGGAAGCATATGGAGGAATACTTTATAATGTCAATAGGTAGAAAAATAACTGACGGATATTGCACGCACAGTTCTCAAGACTGGGCACAGATGATCATGACGACAGACTTCTCCCGCCGTTAGCGTGCATGTGTGTAGTGATGTAAACTGCTCACAAAAAGTTAGGAAACTTTTTTTAATCAAGTATATTATTTATTATTTATTACCCTCTTTGTTTATGTTATATATCAATGGAAAGCTGAAGTGTTTCTCTTTAAAATTATACCATGTTGCTGAACTTTGCCACATGAATGAGAATGAGGCAAAGTCACAAATCAAATGTGCCAACATTACCGTTATCTGTGCTAAATAGTCAATAGGTAATGATCAATAATCAAACCGGTCATGCTTGAGAACCATGAATGGTTTACACAAAGATTTGCACCAGTGAACACAACATATACAAGTTAACCCTCATCTCTTTAGAAAAACATTGTTTGGGTATTTGCAAGACTGGGTTAACAGGTGGAAGGTCATGAAGTGCCAGGCTGTCATCAACGCCTTCGGATCATCCACTCGTTACTGAACTCAGTTCTTGTCTCAATAAAGTAAGTTGTCTTGCTTGTTTTCATTACAGTGTCAATTTGTTTGTTCACAAAGTAACACAAAATTGCTAATTTTGGCACATTTGATTTGTGACCGTCTCATTCTCATTAATGTGGCCAAGTCCAGCAACATGTCATCATTGCACATTTGGTATCATTTTAAAGAAGAACACTTCAGCTTTCCATTGATAGGCAACATGATACAAGAGGGTAATAAATAATAAAGATATGCGTGATTAAAAAAAGTTTCCTAACTTTTTGTGAGCAGTTTAGTTCAACACTATAGCAATTCGGATAGGCCCTTAGGCCAATCATGCATGGGATGTCTGTTATATAAATGGGAATGTTACATGGATATCGGTGTGCGCAAACATGCGTGGTTTAAATAAATACATTACTTAGTATACGTTTAGGTATGCCTATGGAGGAATAAGTAATGTCAATAGGCAGAAAAATAACTTACGGATATTGCATGCACAGTTCTCAAGACTGGGCACAGATGATCATGACGATAGACCCCTCCTCCCGCTGACTCTAAACTAAAAAGCCGCTGAAATAAGTCCCCACTATAAAACCCTAACCCTAGGCCTACACATATACTGAATACATGGATAGTATGTGCATTGGGTAGCCTACCTGGATTTCAGGGCACAAGGGGTTCCTGTATCATTGGGTATCTGGAATATTAAGGGCACCTGTGATAACTGGATTTTAAGAGTAAACATCCCATGAACCCCCAACCCGAGAACCGCCCCACCCACGAACCACGAAATCTAGTAGTCTATAAAGCACATGAAGAGCTCCCTCTGGAATTCAAAACATTTTTCCATTATGTGACGTACATTGGCTATCTGATCTCTTGTGCCGCGGCCTTTCCAGAAACCGGCTTGCTCAGCAGGAAGTTCACATTTAAGATGAGGTCTAAAGACGTTCGTTGATGATGTGCAGCAGGATTTTACTTGCATGTGATATCAGAGCGATAGTACGATGATTTTTACATTCGCTAGCATCCCCTTTCTTTGGAAGTGTTAGGAAAACTGATCTCTTCCAATCCTCTGGCCATACTCATGACTTCCACACAGTATTGCACAGCTTTTGCATACTAACTGCTACAGAATCATCAGCTTGCTTCAGGAGCTCACTCATCGTCACTTGTGGAGGAAGGGGAGACTACCGTGAGCCATTTGCCTCTTCTTGGGATTGAGACGCAAACAGATTTTCACAGTAGCTTTCCCAACGATCCTTGATTTCATCACTCTCAGTTAAGACCTTTCCTTGCTCGTCCTTGATGATAGCCAATCTATTTGTCGTTTTTGAGGCGATGTTTTTTATAAATCTAAAGAGCTCTCTGCTGTTTTTGTGAAAACTGTGATCCTCAAGTTCTTGGCATTGCTGTTGGATATGCTTATTTTTATCTCTCCTAGAATTCAATTGAACCTCACTTGAAAGTCTTCTGTATTGGTTACTGCCTTGAAGACCAGCTTCCTTTAATTGACGTCTTTCATCTGCTAAGTTGATGATTTCATGTGACAGCCATGATGTGGTCTTTCTCTTATGTTTCTTAGGAACATGTGTTTTGGCTGCGCTGAGAATGAGTTTCATGTCCAGCCAGAGTTCATCATGAGTTGTTTCCTCGTCTCTAACCATCAGTTCTTAAAACAGATTTCTGGTCTCCACTCTGTATTTGTCATCAAGATGCTGCAAATCAAATCTGCAGGGTTTGGGAGCACCTTTGGTCATCTTCAACTTGATTCGGAAATCAGCAATCAGAAGTTGATGGTCACTACCTTGTATATCTGCCCGTGGCAGGGTTTTTGCTATCTTGATAGAAGACTTCCACCTACTGCTAATGAGGATGTAGTCAATCTGGTTTCTTGTGAGGCCGTTTGGAGATATCCAAGTGTACTTCCGTCTCAGGTGTTTTTGAAAAATTGCGTTTGTGATAGTAAGTCTGTTTGCTACACAAAAATCCACAAGTGTACTACCTCTTTCATTTCTGCTTCCCAAGCCATGCGGGCCCAAGGCCATGGTTTTATCTTCACTTTGAATGCCTTCTCCAACTTTTGCGTTGAAATAACCTGTTATCATGATGATATCTCTCTTCGGAATACCATCAAGGGTTTCCTGCAGTTGGCTGTAAAAAAAATTCAGATCTTCATTTGAGGCTGCGGAGGTTGGTGCATAGGTTAATAGGCCGAGCTTGGAATCTGATGGAGATGATCTTGTCACTGACTGGGTTGTAGCCCAAGATAAACTTTGAGATGATTTTGCTGGTGATGGCCACTGTCTTTCATATTCGCAATTCCAACTACTGCTCACATGCTAATCTTGACAGATTGAATGTCTTATACAAAAGGATACACCCCATTAACCCAAACCAGTAAAGCTAGTTTTTTGTGCGTATCGGGGAGGGGGGGGGGGAAGTGCTATTTTTTTTACCCGAAAAATCACCCAGCACCCCCGGGATTCGATCGCCGGACCATCCGCACCCAAGTCTGTCCCTCTACCAACTGAGCTAACTCCCTAGGTCATATGCGGCCACAAACTCCGTGGCCACATATGCCTGCTGTAGGTGACGTCATCGCGGCAATGCAGCAGCACGTGCCTGGAGATAGTTTCTGGCAGTGAGATTTAGTGAGATTCAGTGCGGTTAGGGTTAAAGTGTCCACGCTACCCTTATTACTGGAAATTGAGAGGTCACATTGCTTCCACAAACTGATCAAGTGTATTCCACAAGAAAGATCCTCAAACAGCTTGCTCCAATGTCACTAATACCATCTGCGATGCTATGGACTTGTTCATCCCAAGTAAGGCAGTCATCAATAGGACTGGAGAAGTAGTTGATTCAATGATGAATGCCGTAGGGCATCTAGGAAGAAGCAATTTTTCTTTAAGAAAGCTAAAAAAGGACCAAACTGAAGTCAGCAAGGCAAAGTTAGCTGAAGGTAGACATTCCTACAACCAAGCTGAGAAGCAAGATAGTCAATCTTACAACACTAAATTGAAGAAGAAAAAAGATTTAGCAGACAAAATGCTCAACAGCAAAAATTGTGGAGAATCATCAACACTCTCTCCGGTAGAACAGCCTGATCTGAGATCCTGGTGATTGATCATCAAAACGTTACCCATGTCACAGCAAAGGACAAGGCAGAAGCTTTTTGTCAGACATTTGCGGGAAAATGTAGACTCTAAGGTGCTAAAGACCCTGGGACCCGTTTCATAAAGCTTTTTCTTAAGATTGATCTTAAATCTGATTTTAAGATTGATTGTGCTAAGATTCTTAAAATGGCTTTCATAAAATCAATCTTGGGATAAGATTAATTATTGTATAATCAATCTTAAATAAATATGAAATTTAAAAGTTAATATTCATGAGCAAGGCTGATTGAGTGACTACGTGACCTTTGACCTTGTTGCTCTTTTTCTTTGCTGAAGGTGCCGTGACTCAAGGAAGTCACTTTTTGAATTTTGTGAATGATGTAATTATTAAACTATTAATCAAATGCATATAAAAGTATACATTTTTGGAAGGGATTTGGGTCAGAGAATCCATTTTTGACATCAATTTTGAGAAATAATGTTGGTTTTTTGAGAAAATCACAAAAAATCACTCATTTGACCAAATTTATTTGTGACTTGAGCTAACAAAAAAATGTATTAGTAACAAATTCCCAAAATTGCTTGATTATACAATTAAGACATTAATCTAGTGCCGATTTTCTCCTTTTTTCTTCTAAACCTGTATTTTTGAAATTTTGACCAAAAATAGTAACCAGATTTTAGACCCATAAATTTACCAAAAATAGTAACCAGATTCATTCTACCAGAGGGTGAAAATGGGGCCCTATATATTTGGTGCCACTTTCAGTAACCTGATATCCACTAAAGTACCCCCCGGCATTATAATCGGCCTATTATAGTAATGTTGAACCCGCCAATCCAAGGACCTTTGTCCCTACCAGCCGGCAATGTGACGACAAAAAAAAGGTGAGGACCTTTTTTGAAGTCCTCTCTTTTTTCCTGCATAAAAACGTATAGAAGTTGGATCCTTACCCCCCTAAGGGTGTATGGCCATGTCCTCCATTAGACGTCATTACACATACCGTACAAATGTCCCTACATGATTGGTACAAAAAATAAAATGTCCTCAGATTGACTGTAACTTCTATACTTTTTTAAACATGTTTTAATACGGGTCCTCACATGGGTTGGTGCTCGCCTAGGGGTGTATTACAGTATATGACTCCAAACTGAACTGAAAAGTCACCAATACTAGGCCTATATCTACATGTATGAGTGTTACTAATTGCAGGTATACAAAATCCGCACAGCGCGCAAACTTTCTTGACCCAAATTTGTCGTAAGTCAGTGACGCATTCTACTTTTGTGATAAGCATTGGGGAAAAGTTGAGGTAAGGTGAAAAGAATGCAAGAAATTACTTCTTCTTTTTTTTTGATTTTGTGGGACTAATTAACATTTTTTATGCCCGGGGGGGGGGGGCACTGACATTTAAAAAGGGTATAGGTATGTGCCGCGCTGAAGACCACCCTTTTCACCCTCTGCTGCTAGTTCTTATAGATGTTTAATTCCCAACAGATCGTCCAAGTAGGGGTACACAGAAAAGATTTGCTGTCAGGAAAGCGTCTCATAAAGTAAATGTTTTTAAACTTAAGAATAAGAAAAAAATGTTCGCAAAGCGCAGAAAAAAATGGCATTTACACTCCAAAATAGCCTCTAAAATCATCCAATCAACACGATCTTTATAGTTTAAAAAAAAGGTTACACCCCCTGTTTAAGAATAAAATGTTAAATAGCCCCCTCCCCTATTTCAACATGAAAGCTACGTCTAACCAGCCACCCGCCAGCATAAATAATAAACTGTCCCTAAATATGGTTGATTATTTATTCACTCAAATGTTGAGATATTTTAAGGCTTCCCGAATCATTTATAAACACTATTGCAACTTCCATGGTGAAAGTAAAAGTAAAACACTGTCAATATTAGTTGCAAGTTTGGTGAAAATAAAGCACGCAACCCCCACCCCCACCCCCTATTACAATGGTATGACATCCATATATTGTTCTGTGTAAAAAAACTATCACCAACAATTGATGATTTTATGAGATTTAAGAGATTATTTGGAATCTACCATTTTTACAAAAGAGTCCATAATGCTCCAAAAATCCTGTCAGAAATGTTCGATTTTTGAATTTTGAAACTTCTAAAAAAGCTCAATATAGATGTAGATCTTAGAAGCACTTTAGCCAATTCCAATGGTCTTAAAAGTTAAATATGTGCACCTTTCCTGGTATTAATCATTTTGGGACACATAATATGTAAACATTAATAGTTTTTGCTAAAGACAATTCCAAATGTGGAGTACAGTCAGCTAACTTTTTTCTAAAAACTATATATGTTATCAACCGACATTGGAAAGGTCCGAGTAATTATACCTAAGAACTTAAACTTTAGAGAGCAGCTCAGGAAGAACTCCAATTTTTAAAGATGGTATTTTTTAATTGAAATCTCTTGTACATTTGCTTATCATTAAGGTAGCTATATCGGCTACGGCATCATGCTCCGATTTGCTTCAAAATTATACAGGACGTGTAGATTGACAAAATAAACTCACATGCCAATTTTGATTTTTTTTTTCTCCATCAAGCCGTTTTGAAACGGCGCAATTTGTTGTCTTCAAAAAACCCCATAGACTTACTGTGTGTTAGGTTTTTGGCACGTTGCCAAATTCCCCAAAATTGCTTCTTTTCTCAAAACCCACTCTATTTAGAAATGATTTTTTTAATCCTTTCTATCCTAGGATGAACTTGTTTTTTATATTATCTTTTTGCCAAAATACCAATGCACAATATTTAATATCATTATTTCCATATTACAATCATAACATGGATTGAATGGAGTGGGAATGTTAGTACTTAACAAAACAAATTGTATTTTTTCTAGAAACACTAAATAGTCAAAATTTGTGAATATTTTTAAAGAGAAGTATAGCTCCTATTTCAACAAACAGGGGGTCATATGAAAGGTAATTCAATTTAGAAGATTCTCTCGCCAGCTTTTTCCATTACAGTGTTTCTAGTATTTTTTTTGTCAATTTGAACTTTTGCCTTTAAAAAATCCCTAAAAAAATAATTTTCTCAAAAAGTAAACACTTTATTCACAAAAACTGGCGAGAATTTAGGTAATATGCTTATTAACCATCCCCCAAAGTGACAGACCCATAGCAGTTTCCTTCTTGGCTGAAAATATTCAAATGTCCAAAAATTTAGGGAATTTTCAAAAAATAAAGAAAAACATAAGAAATATCCAAATTACTCCGAAAGTTCTCAAATAGGTAAGGCAAAGACTTGTGTTTAATGTGGTCTCAAAATAAAAAGTAGAGATATAATTCATTTGGCACAATAGTTGTTTTTCTGCAGTGGTATAATAGCCGATATAGCTACCTTAAACTAAAGCAATCTAAAGGGTGTTCTCTGTCCCTTGACTGCCCTCATATCTCTTTTAAATGCATGAGCATTGTACAACAGAAATAACTGATTAGCCACTTGGAGCGCTTCACTTTGAACAATTGTTGTCATATTTCCCGCCAATTTGTACAATCAATCATGTGGTCTTTCATCATGTGATATTTAAGATCAATTACTATGATTAATCTTACACTTATATAGTGATCCGGATCACTATATAAATACAAGATTGATATCAATCAAACTTACCTAGGATTGAAATCAATCTTATTTGTTTTATGAAAACGATTTAAGATCAATCTTAACGTTAAGATCGATTAAGGACTTGAGATCAATCTTAAGTGGATAAGATTGATCTTAAAAGCTTTATGAAACAGGTCCCATACTTATTGCCTTGCTCAGTAAGAAGAATAATTCATTGGTAGATTACCAGTGTAGTCACCTTCGGAGCCGTAATTTCACCCTTATTAAGATGAGCACTCCTGATGTAGTTCTCGTTGAAAATGACTATTGGGAAAAATCACTGTGTTGCATAATATAGCTTTTCTTCATCTTCATCTGTGTAGATAATTTTATGCTCCGAGGTCTCTGGGCTGCGGACCTTGGCGGGTTAAACCAGTTTTGTGAGCGCTCAACCGTCCCACTTCCCTCATGGCATATGGTTGAAGGTGGAATCAACTCCGCTTGTCTGAACGCCTGGTTTTCATAAAGTACATATCAGCCGGGACGCAAGTTCGATTTGACCCCAAATTATTAGGTACGAGGGCGTCCTAATGTAAACACGAAAAATTCAAATTTAGTCGATCGCCTTTTTATAAATAACTAACACTTATTTAGGACGAAATATATACAAAAGGAGACCGCTGATCGTTTACCCACTAACCTACAATGAAGCATACATCTATTTTACTTCATACGGTTTTATCGAATCAATATATTCAGACACCAACGACCCGAAATGTGAGATTTCATGCTACTGCATCGGCGTAAAAACTGACATGAACTGGAAGAAATGGTAGCCAATTTTAGATGAAAACCTCCGTAAATCCCTTATTTTACAACGTCGTAAAAAATCCATCTATACAGTGGCACACTATAATGAGTTGTTTGATATCCTTTGTGTTTGAAACAGTACTAGTGTTTAAGACGATTTTTGCCGCATCATTTGAAGCCCGATGTGAAGCTCTATTGTAGTGACCAAAATTTGGCACTTGACAATAAGTGTTTGAATCTCCCGGTTATAGATAGTTTCCCTTGATAGCGTAGATGGTAAAGCGCTCGCTTGAAGAACGGGAGGTCCGGGGTTCGATCCTGCACAATGTCACAGATTTTTTCTCTCATCAAAATCATTTTTGTTGGGTTTTTAATTTATTTATGATTGTTTTATGATGATTTATGATGACCATGTTTCTTACCCGATATTCCGTCTGGGTGCGATTGTGCTCAGGTTATCCCTTCACCCACTCAAATATTAGTTTCACTAGACACATTACGCATAATGATGAAAATTAGGTGTAAGTGCAGCAAAACATTCATGAATACCATCTTCTAAACGTCACATCATGGGCCGTCCGTGACTGGCGTGAGTATATGAACAAAATACGTCGCGTCTTTTATACCAGGAAATACAATACAACTTTAAAGTCTTTCTGATCCCGAGCACTATGCCGAGGTTTGTTTGTTGCTTTGGGATTATTTATACTAGAATGGTGGGGATCTGTTAACTTATGAAAAATAAATGAACCAAACATTCATAAATAAATCACACACAAAAAATTATGATTTTGACGAGAACAAAATAATCATATGAAAATGTGCAGAGCAGAAGGATCGATTTCGAACCCCCGGACCTCTCGTTCTCCAAGCGAAACCTTTACCATCTGAGCTATCAAGGGAAACTCGTTATATCCGTGAGATTTAAACACTTCATCAATTCTGTTTCTAGAGCCACATGATGCAAAAACATCATTTATTCTGTTAGATAAAAAGGATATCACAGTTATTTAGCTCATAAGTTGAAAAATATTTCCCTCGAAAGATGTCCCTCCTATGCACAAAGCCTGCAATCTGCACAAACATCAAAATATAATGCGATCGCATAGGAATGGACAATGGACAAAATACCAATGGTTCCAAATTTTACTCTCTCTTACAATCTGTTTTTATCTACTAAAATGGTCACGTCATAAAATCGATTTAGGAAATAATAATGACTAAAACCCTCATTTATCTGAATGTGATAATTTTGTAATTTCGCTGGTTAAGACAGCTGTTTGTCAGATCAATGTAACGCTACTTTTGTACATTTCACTTTCGATATCGAAAAAATTGCAAACTTCCCATGTGAAATACTCTGCTTGTAAATGTCTGAGACTGGTTTTAATAAGTTAGTAATACAGATTGTATTATTAGGAATATTTCAAGACATTAATCTCCTAAAAAGACTTACATTTGACCTCAAGATCACTCTTGAAATGATAGTTCAGATTCCGCGGGAGTTTAACTCGGTTTTAGTACCGAAAGTGCGCGGTTCACAATTGCGAAGTTCGTTTCAGCAATAATTGACCTTTTAACGGTTATTCGGCTAAGAGGCGTTCCGACTAATATAAAGTATACTTTATGTGTACTTTTTAGTACTTTATTAGTACTTTATTGGCATAAAGTACATATAAAGTATACTTTACGTGTACTTTATTTGACCATTGTAGAAATAAAGTATACTTTATATGTACTTTATATGACCATTGTAGCGACATGGTGTACTTTATATACTTTATTTTTTTAGACACACGGGGTGTACTTTATGTATACTTTATTGGTACTAATATTGGGACTTAATTATTTTTTTTTGACATACAAGGTGTACTTTATGTATACTTTATTGGGACTTAGAAGTTTTCAGCTGGGTAGGTGTACTTCATGTATACTTTATTTGGACTTAGCTTTTTTAAAATGTTTTTCATCACAGATGAATAAGACTACATTTTGACCCCGGTCAAAGTGCACGATTGAGCAGTCATTCTATCACAGGCTTCAGAATGCTGTGTTCAAGCCCACCCTATCTGTAGCACTTGTGACCTGGGGGATTTTATTGGCTCAAAACATGATTTGTGGCACAGAAATAGTACATCAATGGTCAAAAAAGCTGATTGTGATTTAGAGTAAAACTTATTTGCTTTGATGATAGCAGAATTTAGTTCTTATATGACACGAAACATTCAGAATTGGTTATTTGAAATTAATTTGTATGTGGAACAAAATACAAATTTTGAATCGTGGATGGCTTCGTCTGACATTGACAGACAAGGGCGTGGCATTATTTGCATTTTATGAATATTGTAATTAGATCAGTTGGGAAGGACGCTGGATCGCGACGATCACATCGTGTGAGGTCATTAATAGTCATGGCTGAATATTCATTCACAACAAATGATTGACAGTTTACGCTTAACTTCCGGTGGACGGTTTTATAGAGTGTGCGCGCTATACAGAACCAAATCTCGACAATGGGCAGATAACTCGATCCCCTGGCTACACTCTGAGCCAAGAAGGGAATTTACATGGCTGAATGATCATGAATTGATTACACATTAAAGTAGTATTCACTTAAGGCATATTATATAATCTTTTCCAAGTAGCGCCCTCTATCATTGATTTTTACTATGAAAGCAGATTTTCTTGCAGATTTGCATTTTTTATTATATATCATAAAGATCTAAGTTACAGATCGATACGATTCCTAATTACTTCAAAATCATGGTTTGAAAATAAACACTTCAAAAAAGAAGTAAGTTCCCCTTTAGGGGTTCCCTTATATTTCCAAAACAATACATTGGAATGAAACGGGGTTTTCAGTCAAATGATTATGGGCTTCATACCAATACTTGACCAAAATTTCAAATCAACAGGTTCTGTCATGCTCGGGTGAGCACGTATTGAATGACGGAATGTCCCATTTCAAAAAGTTGCTAAAATAACGTTTAATTTCAAAAGTTGCTAAAATAACGTTTAATTTCAAAAGTTGCTAAAATAATGTTTAGTAGCGGGTGTATCCACACAGCGTTGTTGTATGACTTGCCGACATCGACGTCTCATAGTGTTGATGAGGCGCGCCACTCGATGCTGTGGGATGGCATCCCACTCTTGTTGTACCAGAAGACGTAAGTTAGCAAGATTAGTGTGATCATCCACTCTACGATCCACGGCCCGCTTTAACTGATCCCACAAATGCTCGATCGGGTTGAGATCTGGGGAGTTCGCGGGCCAAACCAAACGCTCTATACCTTCATCTTCCAAGAACTGATTAGCAACTCTTCCCCTATGTGGGCACGCATTGTCGTCCATCAAGACAGTCAGTCGTTAGCGCGATCACTAATGAGAGAGATGAGCTCTTTCTGTTATGAGGATCCCATAGATTCTCGTAGTTCATTCTGTTACATTAGATGCTCGATCATTCGGAGATTCGAAATATTTAGGTATGCTGACGTTAGTGAATGATGATCGAAATGATAGAACCCAGAACGCTTGACTTAATAGTTGTCTACCTCTAGCCCATCTTACTGTATATGGGGCAAAGGTTCCCACAGTTTTGACAGGTTTAGACAATATTAATTTGATTGTTAGCTTTCAGTGTATGTGTTATTTTTATTTCAAATAACATATGAGTCCCCAAAATTCCCCCAAATAACTCATTTTTGGTCGATTAAATCGATAGTTCACCACTGGCTCATTATCTATTGAACACGACGTTCGTTTCAATGAGTAGTCATGGCCGAGCGGTTAAGGCTATAGACTATAAATATATTGGATTCTCCCCGCGCCGGTTCGAATCCTGCCTGACGAAATTTTGTTACAATAAGCGATTTGGTCTGTGTATTGAAAAATTGCGTATATTTTTACTCCGCAAATTTTCATTCATGGATGTAATCGTCTACCTCCAGAGTATATTACTGCATTATTTCAAGATGTTTCACATTTTAATGTCGGGAACCTTATAACCTTTGACGAGTTTACATTTTACAAATGTGTTATTTTTTCTTTGGGAGAAATTTGCTATCAAACACGATGATAATATGTGGTAATTGTGCCGGTTTATCGAAAGGCAGGAAATACTGTTGTCATATAAGAAATATATTGTTATATCCATTATCCTTTTTATTACCTGGAGTTCATGGGTTTTCTAAACCACAGTTCAAATTTTAGCCCATTAGACAATACCATGACGAAATGAGAAGGGTTTGAAATAAGCCGCTCCTAAACTAATTAGTATGCACATCCAATCGGAGTGCGTGTCTTCCGCAAGAAATCGTGCATATTTCATTTCACAGTGAACGCTTTTTGTGTGTGCTAACGACTGACTGAAGACAAATCCATTTCCTATAGCTCCAGCGTAGGGAAGCACATGTGGTCGCAGCACCTCGCCAACATACCGAATGGCGTTGAGATTCCCATTGATTTGAACGAGATCGGTTTTCCCTCCACTGCTGATGCCCGCCCATACCATTACACTGCCTCCTCCAAACGCTGTCACAGGTACCACACAACATTCAGAATGTTGCTCCCCTCGGCGACGCCACATACGTTTCCTATTGTCAATGTGGCGGCGATATACACGCACTTCTTCGGTGAATAGAACACGTACCCACCGTCGTCTTGACCATCGTACATGATCTCTTGCAAATCTGAGACGTGCTGCCTGCCCTATGGAGCGCTGTCTGTTTGGGTTTTTTATATTGGGCGACGAGCATGCAGTCCTTCAGCATGGAGGCGATTCCTGATGGTTTGGTCGCTGATTCTCCTCGCCCCAGCTCCAGCAGCTGCATGCAGCTGTTCTCTAATATGAGTTGCTGAAATAAACAAATCAATGTGTACAGCTTTAAAAATTACAGCAAGAATAATTCAAACAAAACAAATTGTAAATTTATACCGCATTAAAGATCAAATCTAGGCCTACTTTATGAAAATCAAGTATAGGCCTATAATTTATTTCCTCCTGTTGTTTATTACCTGTTGCTGATCGTTGTCTAAGCGTCATGTTCATGATCAGACGATCTTGCCCTCGAGTTGTGACCTTGGGTCTCCCACTTCTCGGCAGGTCTTTCACTTCATTAGTTTGCTGGAACTTAAAACGCAGCTTCCTGATTGCGTTTGGGGAGGTGTTCATCCTAAGGGCAACTTGTTTTACTGGAGTATTAGCTTGCAAGAGACCAATCGCAATCGCCCTTTCCTGGCTGGATAAATGGGGCATTGTTACATACACAATATGGGGGACACTAATCATAAACACATTAGCATCAGGCAGTGAAAGCCACACTGGCTGATCATCCTTGAAACATTCCCTCTTCAATGCATGCTAATTTGAGCATGGAAGCACCTGTTGGATTAAAATTCTGGTACAACAAGAATTGGACTTCCATATCGAGTAGCGCGCCTCATCAACACTATGAGAAATCGATGTCGTCAATTGATACACCAACGTGGTGGATACACACACTACTAAACATTATTTTAACAACTTTTGAAATGGGACATTCTGTCATTCAATACAAGCTCACTCAAGCATGACAGAACCTGTTGATTTGAAAATTTGTTCAAGTATTGGTATGAACCTCATAACAATTTGACAGAAAACCCATTTCAACCCAATGTATATTTGTGAAAATATAAGGGAAACCCTAAAGGGGAACTTACTTCATTTGAAGTGTTTAGATTGTACCAAGCGATTTTTTCAATTTTTTTAAATTTTACTCTAAATTCACTCTAAAACTACGATTTTGAGATCAGAAAAGTAAATCTGCAAGAAAATCTGCCTTCAATTTTTTTCCGAGGATTGAGGGCGTCCCCTGGAAAAGATCACATAATATACCTTTAACCACAGGTGTTTTTCCATTAGTAAGAAGCCACTCATAAACTACAATATTTTGACTTACTTTACTTTCATCTTATACAAACAATTCATGTCTGTTTGCCGATACAGCTTTTAATTCCTGTTGGCCAATCAACATCTGTGATAACGACATATGATATTGTTTTACTGTAGAAGGGACGGCTAAATTATTGGTATTGATCTTTATTCCAACTGAAATAGTTTGACTTGCTTGATTTATCTTCTGCAAACAATTCTTGTCCGTCTACCGATACAGCTTTTAATTCCTGTTGGCCAATCAATATAATCTGCCGTAACGACTTACATGACTTATATGACATTGTTTTACTGTAGAAGGGACTGCTAATTTGTTGGTATTAACCTTTGTTCACGCCAGCTGAAATATTTTAACTTGATCGGCTATTCGATCTTCTACAAACAGTTCCTTTCCGTCTACCGAAACAGTTATTCCTAATGGAAATTCAACATCATCTGTAATAAGTCCAAAGTACTCTCCATCAGATGTGAATCCATACACAGCTTCAGGCTCCCCCACGTTTCCCACATATATCTCACCACGGATGTGATTACAGCCAGTGGCGTACCCAGCTTTTGGAATCAGGGGGGGCCGACCATAGTTGTACCGACGAAAGGCATGATTTACCGACATTTTTTTTTACAGACTCCCAAAAAGAAATCGTAAAACATGTCAAATTTTTTCTCCGTCAGCAGCTGAAATCTTGATAGGGGGGGGGGGGGGGGGGGGGGGGTAGCGATAGGTTTGTTCACAAAACCGGCAAAAAAAACCCGCATGGTGAAATACGCAAATCTACCGACGGAGGCTCGATTTTACCGACGCCCATATTCCAAGGGGGGCCCTGGCCCCCCTGGACCCCCCCTGGGTACGCCACTGATTACAGCAGATATAGTAGGAAGACCACGTTGTGACATCAGTAGGAGGCTGAATATCACGGACATTACCACCAAAGTAGTCCATTAGTTTCATGGTGCCATTTTCGAAGTGTACAACAAGGTCTCCTTTGGAGGTAACAGCAAGATGATCCGGTATAGATTGTGTTGCAAACTTATTAATGAGAGTCCCGTATGCCTGGTGGATTGATATGGTGCTGTTGTGTAGTCCTGCTATGATTATCTGCTCCATCTACAGCAACCGCACAAGGATGAGTTAGATTGCCATCCATATCATATGTAGGAGTCGTTGACAACTGATTGCCTGCACTGTCACAACATAAGATTTCCACTTGAATTTTTCACAGTTATAGGTCTGAAGTAGGCTGGTTCACTTGTATTCTCTTCTTTTGAGATAAGTATTATTTCTCCCACTTTCCAGCCGGCAGGAATTGAAGCAGTTCTCCAGATGTCGCAGATGGTTTCATGCAACAGTCCAGTTATCCTTGGGCACTTCTTCCAAACTAAGTAAGGAATACGGTTGGTTCCAGGAGCACTGGCATTTCTTCGCTTTTGGAGATATGCATTCAATTCTGACAGGCTTGGGAGGTTTTGTCTTAAATTTGGTAGTGGGTTTCTTTGGTCTTTTCATGTTCTTCATAGGATGGTACTTGTAACCACGCTTCTTGTCATTGTTGACTTCCTTGAAGTAGTTCTCCCCTGCTGTTTTACTGAAGGATGGAGATCTGGTTTCTTTCTTATTCAACATGTTTGTGGCATATTGGTGCGGGTTCTGTCAAAATTGCTGTTGGGCTTTGTTTGCCAAAATCTGGGTCGGTCGGTCGATTTTTTTAATTAATTTTTTTAGATTAACAATAACAAACAGATGAACTCATGAACACAGATTTTAAAGAACATGCATGTAAGTTACTACTTTTCAAGTTATAGGGGGTGGCTCAACTCTCCGTTTGGCTCAACTCTCCCGCATCTCCCCTACAGTTGTTCCACTATGGAATCTTCCAGACAATGTCAATAGTGAATAGCAATTATGCCGTATCAGACCGCTACTCATGAATGGTATGAATGGGAGTTTCTTATCCCTTTAGATAAATACTAAATAAAATTAACATCCACAAACTATCGTTGATCCTATACCCATGAAAATAGAAAATCTAAAGTGTGTCTATTCTTTCTCTCTCCTTGAAAAGACAATCGTAATCCGAACATCTCACATCATCAATTGTTTCCAACACCTCACTGTGTATGAGACTCATCATTTACAATGACCAGGGTCATCATGATGGTTGTAAGCCAACACCTGTCTCTCCATATCCATGCAATCTTCATTCTAACTCCAAATCGACGAGCAACTTCAGCTTCAGTTACAGAATTTTTTATTCAAATGCATTTCACCCTATACCTATGAAAAGAAGGTAAACAAAACAGTAAATACAATTGTAAAATGTATAGCATCCATCACATCATCATTGTCTTCATCGTTCAGCATCGGAAAGAATACAGATTCAAGGAACTTTGTCCACGAATAAGTATGGTCTGCGAAGTGGTCGAAAACTCCTGCATCCTTCATACATTCATAGACGGTATACTCGAAAGACATCTTCTTTGGTCGACAGTGTTGGTTAAGAATTGTGATTACAGAATTCTTAACAGTGCGTATATAGTAATGGCAATGCCTACTCTCTTAAAAGGAGTAGCCACAATTGGCAAAGGTCTTAGCAATTGTCTTTGTGACTGCTTCCTCTTTGACACAAATTGACACTGATCACATGTTTGACAGTGATTCCTGATATCATGGGTAATATTTGGCCAGTAAAAATGTTGAATGATTCTGTCTTTTTGTCTTTTGAACCCCCAAATGACCTGATTTATCATGAGCAATACAAATGATATGCTGTCTATACTCTTGTGGAACCAAAATTTGATCTCCGACCTGCTTACGCAATCTTGTTTCAGACTGACATTTCCTCATTATAAGACCATTTGCATGTCTATAGTATTCAAAATCTTTAGCACTTTGCTTATGCATCATTGATGCTCTGATTTTTTCCAAAGTTGGGTCATAATTTTGCAATTCAATAAGCTTGTGCACATCAACCTCTAACAAATGTTTAACATCATCATCAAGTTGTGTGGTGTTATTACAAGTAGTGGTGTCAGCAGCTGATTGCTTTTTGTCATGTGACTTTACCTTAGCATAAACCCTAATGAACCTGCTGTTTTTTTTGTGCTCTGATAAGCACAAGAATATTTGAATCCCCAAGGTCACTAGATTGATTTAGGTCATCCCAAGTATCAACTTCAGTACCTAATAAAACTTGATAATCAAGATCCTCTATCACCAAAACCTAGGTCGCCCTGAAATCTATTACAATCAATGTGAACCATGGCAGTTGGAACATAAACCTGCCCCTGGCTTTTACAGTATTGCCTGTATAACAATGCTCTGGCACATGTTTACTGTTCACAGCTGTATTGTCACATCCTGAATCACAAAATATTTCAACTCTGCCCTTGTACTACACCAGAAATAATGAACTTGTCTTTGTTAGGGACCGTTCATTATTTATGGTGGAGGGCGGGTTGGGACAAATTCGAGACTCGTATGTTAAAATTACCTAACCACCCCTACAGCTGAAACTGAAAATTACATGACCCCCCTGCTAATCAGAAGCTTTTTACACCCCCCCCCCCCCCCCGAAAAATATCAACTTGTCACATACTTAATATACTTAATGGATATGTTGGCAAATTTTGTTTGTGCCCTATCTGAACGGCCAATAATTTTATGATGCCCCTTTTTATTGTGTGAAATTAGTAATGGCGAGCGTAGCGAGTTTGTTCATATTTATACATTTTAGGTGATTTTGTGAGTCTTTATAACCCGAATAAGTTAGAACATTCTGAGCAGAAACGTATAATCCAGTGAAATGCTCTACTTTTGTGAGCATTGGTGCAAAGCGGAGATGAGGTGAAAAGCATGCAATAAATCACATTTTTCAATCATAAAATTTGATTTTGTAACATTATACACCCTGTGGCTCTAATGTCTCGACCATTGATGATTATATAGATTATATAGAAGTTTTCCACCATATCGTCGATTTGCTGTCCAGAAGTCGTCTCATAGTAAAAGTTTTTGAAGTCGATAGGTTTTAAGAAAATATGCGCGAAGCGCAGAAAAAAATGGCATTTACACTCCAAAATAGCCTCTAAAATCACTCCAACCACCACCATCTTTATAGTTTAAACAAATTTACACAACCCCCTGTTCAAGAATAAAAAGTTACATAACCCCCCCTACCCCTATTTCAACATATGAAAGTTACATGACCCCCCCCCTATATTTTACCCAACGCCCCTCCACCATAAATAATGAACGGTCCCTTATTGAACTGGTGAGTAGACTTGGAGTTTTCAGATGGAAGTTGACTTCACCTGTGCACATTGTAACTATTCCCAGTGCCTGTATTGGCCTTTTTCCTAGGTTTGGATTGGATTTGAATTTCTTGTTAGGCTGATATTGACCTTGACCTTTAGATGAATCCTGAGATCTATTATCAGCTTGGTTAGAAGATCGTTGGTCATTCTGATGACTTTGGAATTTACCCTTGTCATTTTGATGTTGTGGATTTGGGCGTTTCCTAAAACGATTTTTCCCACCTACAATACCATAGTTATTTCCTTTATCATGTTTTTGAGACTGATCCTTATTTTTGTTTTTCTGCTAATAATTTGTATCCAGACTAGAATACTCTTCTGCTTCAGCAGCTAACATAGCAGTATCTAACATTTTGGACTGCATGAGATGTTTTTTTCATGTCAGTTGGTATTTGGCTAAATACCTGCTCCCTGATTATATGACTTGTGATACTTTTTTGGCATCTTCTGAAACCACATCAATATTGGAATATTTCATCCAAGAACCATAAGTTCGGCCTAGTCTCATGATAAAAGATTTAACAGTTTCATTATCCTGTTTAGTCATAGTACGGAAACGCTGTCTATAGCTTTCAGGCGAGAGCTGAAAAACATCAAAACTTAATTGATCATCATCAAAATCTTCCTCACTAATAGCATTCATGGCGGCAAGTGTTTTTTTTGTGTATATAAAGAGCAAATGTGAACAATAGCCCAACAGACATTAACAAAGTCAATGAACTGATGGGCCAATCAATTGGTTCACTGCAACTCAGAAAATAATGGGCAAGTAAAAAAGCCAAAGAAAGTGGCGTGGGACAGGAATAGGATAAATACCCAAACATAGAGAATAACATCAAAAAAATAAGAGAAGAAAAATAATATCTGGAGGTCATTGATACATCGAGAGAGCTTAGCCAACATACTCTGAAGAGTTGGAGAGAAAGTGTCTGTTAAGGGGGATGTGCACCTTCGCATAGCCTCCGTAAAACTGCCGTAACTTCTTCATTATTCATTTAATCTTAATAAAAGTATACATTTTTTTGCAGGAAAGGGTTCAATGAATCCAACTATGATCATGAAATTGACCATTTTGGAGAAAATTATAAAAAACATGTTTTTTGACCCATTTTAGGTTCTGCAAAGATAACTCAAAATATATTTTGCCAAATTGTGTCATACTAGTTTATTATATTCCTCATGCAATTCCCTAGGAATCGTTTTTTTAAAAAACATTTTACTTTATTATTTTTTGATTTATAGACCAAAAAGTGCTAAAAAACATGTTTTTTAACCTCCAAAATCGTGAAAATCACGTTTTTTGGTAAAAAATCATATTTTTTGGCACTTTTTGGTCGATAATTCAAAAAATAATAAAGTAAAATTTAAAACAAAAAAAGATTCCTAGGGAATTGCATGAGGAATATAATAAAACTAGTTAGATAAAATTTAACAAAATATATTTTGAGTTATCTTTGCAGAACCTAAAATGGGTCAAAAAACATGTTTTTTATCATTTTCTCCCGAAATGGTCAATTTCATGATCATGTTTGGATTCATTGAACCCTTTTCTGCAAAAAAATGTATACTTTTATATAGATTTAATAAATAATAAAGAAATTACGGCAGTTTTAGGGAGGCTGTACCTGAAGGTGCACAGCCCCCTTAACATGACATTTAAAAGATTGTAGTCCTTCCTCTTGGATGTTGCCAACAACATTGACTGGAAGACTGTTCCACAGTGGAACAGCTGTATGTATGTTCTGGCAGGCGGCAGTGAAAGGGCATGATCTGGCATCGCAACACTTGAACTCGTAGCACGATGATGAACATATGCAGGCCCCAAATGTCCATTTTACCAACAAAAATGTTGGACTAGATAGTCTTCAAGCCCAATGGTGTTCTAAAACAGCTACAACATCTAAATCCAGATAAATCCACTGGACCAGACCTTATCCCAACCAAGGTTATAAAGGAATGCTGTGCTGAGCTCACCAGCCCACTCTGCAGGCTGCTCGACCCCTGTTTCAAGCATGGTGTATATACAAACCAATGGAAGATAGCCTCTGTCACTCCAATTCACAAGAGAGATTACAAAGCTGACCCTACAAAGTATCGGCCAATCTCGCTGCTAAACAATATCAGCAAGATTATGGAAGCTGTAGTGCAGAATCAACTCCAATGCTTTCTTCTCAGCAATAACCTGATCTCCAGACTACAGTTTGGATTTAGAACAGGCCGCAGTACAGCTGATCCCCTAAACATCCTGTCACAGATGTGGAACCACTCTAGACCAAACCTACTAGGTTTGTGTCATTGCCCTTGACATAAAAGTTATAGTTATATTAGTTTATTCACACCAAATCGCAGCTAAAAGCTGAATTACATGGCTATTACATTGGTATAAAAATATTAAATTGCACATAGAAATGTATACAAAGATAACATCAAAATTGGACATTAAAAATGCTAAAAGAGATTAAAATGTATCAAAACTACATAAATAAATAAAGGTTGTACATGCTAAATACATCCTAAATATAGCTAATATTGCACTGTGGGTGACATAATCTTTTTAAAAAAAAACAGTTATTATAAATGACAATTATAAATGACACAGGGAATGAATCACAAACTTACACAAGAGTCAGATACCTCCCCCCCCCCCCCCTTAGAAGGCATATTTACTGCTGCTGATTCAGGAGATTAGTAAGGAAAGGGAGGGGCTATTACCATATCTTGCGGTTTTGCATCTGGGAACTTGATATTTGCTGGTGTGTCTCAAATTCATCCTGTGGGTCTTAATGTTGCTAGGGAACCAGTCGGAATACCTTTCAGAGTCGCAACATTTCTGGGCAAACTGAAGATATAATTGTAATCTCCTGTCTTCTAAGTTTAAGAGTGCCAACTGGTCCAAAGCATCTGTGTAGGATTGATATTGAGCGCCCAGAATGATACGGCATGCCCGTTTCTGCAGGCGTTCAAGTTGATAGGCGTGATTTTTACCGATACTACAATGCCAGAGAGGGGCATAATATTCACATTTTGGATGAACGTAACAAATAATGGGTCCAATTGGATTCCAAATTCTCATCAATGATGCTGCCTCAGATGCTAAATGTGAATACTGTAAAAGATGGCATCCTCATGTTGGCGCACAACGCGTCGTATCACCTTCAGATCTGGCAACACCCAATTGAACACTTTAAGAAGAATACTTAACACGTTAAAATAGTTGCAGAACTCATCGTAAAGAGTAGGAGATCATCCTGGGTCTGTTACCTGTACACAAATCTAGGTTTCAGAGGGCTTCAGTAGGAAGTTACAAGCACTAAGCACTAAATATCTGACATTATTATTTGTGTGTATGTGTTTTTCAGGTAAAAGATATTTGCTGTTTGGACATGGCCGACAATATTCAAGGTAAGGGAGTGTTCATTATTTACGCCAGGGGGAGGAATGTAGGATTTCAGTGTTTTTGAACACTTTTGTAAAAAAAAAAGACTTTTAACGCTCCTACATGTAGTATCATCCGTGCTCAAGCTGCACTCCAGAGATCGAAATATTTCTATCACTTATCAACCTATTTTCAAACTAAATTGATTGATTTTAAAGGGATTTATATCATATATTGATCCTATTTAGGACACTTTAAGAATTGAGTAGAGTTTAAGATGAAATAGACAAGAGGTATAATAGAGATATTTGAATTTAAACATTTTGTACCAGAATCATTAAATGGCCATCTCTCTAGCTTTATTTTGTCTGTTGGAATGCATAAGGTGGTTATCACCGGTTAGGGATGATTGCTGGTGATGACCTAAAAAAGTGTCATAACCACCTTTTCACCCCCCCCCCCCCCCCCCAAAAAAAAAGAAGAGAATAATAATAATAATAATAATAATAATAATAACCCAGAATATTGGACTATTGGTGGTGATTATTTTAATTACTCTGAAACTTTGATAGGATATGGTTGTCTTGTGTGTATGCCAGTCTTCACCTCCCATTTGATGCTGAATAGAAACACTTTTGGTGGTCGTTGCTGGTTATATTTTATAATGATTATACCAACCAATTTCATGTTTATCAGTGGTGATTGATCAGTGGTCATTGAATATGTCTGGGAAGAGAATGCTTGAGACAATACATGACGACATTGTGTAATGTTTACAGCATTTAAATCGCTAATATTGTTGGGATGGGAATATACCAGAAGATGTCCCAGAGATGACTGTTACTTTTGCTTGTAAATGAAGCAGCATTACTAAGGTGCACAAGTACATTTGTAGACAGCAACACGGACAGATGCAATTTTTGCATAACACCAAGTTGGGAGATGATGTTAGCACATATTGTAGTGTTTTATCATTATATTGTATACATTTTATGTGAGGGCATTTACACCTGCAATCCTGCAAGTTCAAAGATTTTCCAATTGTTTTCTGGTAGGCTAGAGCCTTGCATTGAGGGTCATAACAGGGACCACATGTCGGAAAGGGGCAAAAGTCTGTATCTGGTTATGCCACTGCTTTCATCACCTATGTAACCCTATTGAGCAGATTATGATATATATTTGCAACATTTTACTTTTGAATTAATCCCTGATATTTCATATGTAACCAACCATCTCTTTATTATATATTCTAGGTCTAACACGAAGTCCAACTACAAAGACAGATAGAAAAGAAACAATTAATGGAATCAGTAAAACAATATAAGAAAGGTGAGTACACTCAAATATGAGATCACACATATCCGTCAGTCTGTGTCTGTGTGTTGCCTTTTGGTTAGCCTTTTTGGTTAGCCTTTTTCCAAATGCTGTATCTTTTTAACCGGATGGACGGATTGGCTTCAAACCTTCAGCGATAGGTAGGCCATGGTCAAAAAATGTGGCTGCTTTTTTTTTTTTTTGGGGGGGCGGTCTAATTGCATAGGTCATCCTGGGGTCAAATCTTAAAAGTTGCCCGATTGACTTCAAACTTGGAGACAAGAAACACCGGGTGAACATGTCTAAAATTAATTAGGTCATCCAAGGTCAATGGTCATTACCGGTCATCCTAGGTCAAATGTCAACAAGGGGTTAATTCGTGCAATGAACACTGGGGGAACATGTAAAAAAAGGTTGCCTGATTAATGTCAAAACTTGGAGAATAAAACACATGAACACCGAGTGAACACGTCTAAAATTAATAAGAGGTCATTCAAGGTCAACGGTCATTAGAATAGATCAAAGGTCAACAAGAGGTTAAATCGTGCAATGAACACCGGGGGAACATGTCAAAATAATTAGGTCATCTGAGGGCAAAAGTTGACAGATTGACGTCAAACTTGGAGAAAAGGAACATGACCCCTATGTGACCTTCGAACTCATTTAGTTTATCTCCCAGGGGGATTCGCAAGTCGTGACTTGCAGTATTTTTGCAAACATCAATTGTAAACAAACCAAATTGATTTTTTGGGCAAACCGGCAAGGAATATTGTTAGTATTATCATTATCAATTATAAATGCACAAAAATATTGTATCCCGACTACCAAGACACAGATGAAACCCTCAGGATTATTTACTATCTTCTCTATCATTTGTGTATGTACCTATAGCTGCAATTTGTGACAAAATATCCTAGATCCTCAGATATTTGGGTATTATTTTGACAGATAAAACAGGTTGCACATTATAATTTCAACCATTCACAATTGAATAATTTAAAACCAAGGTAAACATGTTTCCACTGACCACTTATCAAACTGTATTATACATTTCACGGACATAAATTATGCTAATGAGCTAATTCATGAAGGGCGCCGCTCATTAAATGACGTCACACGCATCATCGGGTTTTCCCGATGATTGAAATCCGTTGATTGAAATTCTAGGTCGAGTAAAATGATGTGCTTATTTGTTGTCTGTGAGCTTTTGTGAATTTTTCCCCGTATTGGAGTATTTTTTTATTGAAAATAGACAGTTCAAATTAAACGTTGGTTCCAAGTTCAACAGACAGCACATGTATTTAAGTAGACAGCAACTACAATATGCAGGCAACATTTGAGAAAAAACGATGCCCGGCTTTGCAAGTGAGTCTACGGGGAAGTGTACGGGTGAACATGACAAACCAAAACAGCCTAGTAAATAACCGCCTCCGTGGCGCAATTGGTTAGCGCGTTTGGCTGTTAACCGAAAGGTTGGTGGTTCGAGGCCAGCCGGGGGTGTTGTTTCTTTTTGCATTTAATGCAGATCGACAAATCACAGTAAAAATATAATATTGACAAAATCACAGACCACTTACACAAAAATCGCATCTGCGCATGCTCCTGTCGTGATCGAAATCCAACACACAAGCAATGGGCGAGTTTTATAAGTGCTGGGGGATGCACGCAAACCCAGGTATATACCCAACTACTTCAATTAGAGCTAATTTCCAAAATGGGACAACTTTCCAAAATGGGACAACTTTGATGGGCCAGTACACATACCAAAAAAAATATCCCAGTGGATTTGCATTGAACATGATTCATTGTTTATTTCCTACAATGGACATAAAAAAAAGTTCACAAGTGTTCAAAGTTGACATAAAACAGTCAAAATTTGTCAAAATGGAGGATTTTTAAGCATCCATTTGGGAATTTTCCAAAATAGGTATTGAATTATTTTTGATCGATTTTGTAGAGCAACATGTGTAGCAACAAAAAAAAAGAATCAGTAATAATTTTTCTTCATTACACTTTTCGTTACGATTTGGAGAAACAATCCAATTTTGAGATTTTCAAAATGCTATTGCTTGCAATATCAGGTATTTTTTTGTTTTCCCTGTTGCCATGGAAACAACTCAAATCTGATTTTTTAAATGTCGTTTTCACAGCTACCTTACCAAACCCTCTCACCATAATAATTTTCAGGAAATTTTATTTTGTTCATTTTATTTTGCTCAATCCTTACAGATATGCTCCCTGAAACAAGAAGTGGGCCGACAGAAGGTGCACATAGTGGTGTTGAACCAACAACTGATCAGGCAAAACAGAAAAATAAGTGATTTTACCAATACATTTTGTGTATTTTCACGAAACCTGGAGGGTGTATTAGGTAAGAGATTAAACATAACATAACAATGAGCATTTATATAGCGCTCTTACACATTATACAATGGTACCACAGCGCTTAACAAAATTAAAACATAAAATTAACTAGAGATAATTGTGATCTTAGATCACGGATATTAGTCGAGGGCTTTGACCTTTGACCTTGCTATATGTTGTCAAAGGGCAATAACCTTAAGTTGTACTATATTTGATAATTGTTTTTATAAATTTCAGCCCTGAAGTAGTTAAAAAAATACATTTTGAACCCTAATGACCTTTTCTTGACCTTTGACCCCAAACTTATTATTGACTTTTTTTCTTGGCTTATCAATGCGCACAAGATAAAAGTAGTCCGGTCAAAATCAGAGCATGTCTTCAGTTTTACACCTGTATAGTTCAATGACCCCTAGTGACCCCGTTTGACATGTCACTTTTAATGGAGAAGCACCCTATATGAACATGGATAAGAGGAATCTTTTGACAAATTCTGACAATCATCGGTCATTTCGTCTCGGACAAGTAGTATTTTGAGTGCGCGGAGTGAAAATGTACATTTTGACCCCTAGGGACCTTTTCTTGACCTTTGACCTTAACAGTATGATTGACTTTTGTTCTTGTCTCATCAATGCCCACAAAATAAAAGAAACCCGGTCAAAATCGGAGCATGCCTTATATTTTCCCCTTTGTAAAGTTCAATGACCCCTAGTGACCCCGTTTGACTTCACTTTTAGTGGAGAAGCACCCTATATGTATATGGATCCAAGGAATCTTTTGACCAACTCTGAGTATCATCAGTCATTTTCCCTCGGACAAGTAGGGTTTTGAGTAAATGGAGTAAAATTTACATTTTGACCCCTAGTAACCCCAAACATTTTTCGATTTAAAAAACCGAACTATTATATATGCGTACGGTCAAAAGGAATATGTTGGCCAATTCTCAAGATCCTAGGTCATTTCACTAAATTGCAAATGCGTTTTAAGTAAAAATCACGTTTTGACCTCTAGTTACCCTTGTGTGACCTTTGACCCCTTATGCTTTACAACCTGAGTAGTGGTGCACATAAGGGTACTTAAGACTAAATATGATCAAAATCGGCTCAATGGTTGCGGAGCTATAGGTCCCATGACGGAAGAAAGAAGATTTCTTGTTTTTGTCGTACAAATACAAAAACATACTAGACATGGACTGTGATCGGAGATCACGAATATTAGTCGGGTGTGTTACATGTTAACCCCTTCGAGTGGTAAATGGAGTAAATAAATACAGTTGAACCCCTAGTGACCTTTTCTTGACCTCTGACCCAAAACTTGTAATTGACTTTTTTGCTTGGCTGATCAATGCGCTCAAGAAAAAGGTAGTCCCGTCAAAATCGGAGCATGTTTTAAGATTTTCACCTGTAAAGTTCAATGACCTCTAGTGACCCCGTGTGACATGTCACTTTTAGTGGAGAAGGACCCTATATGAACATGGATGAGAGGAATCTTTTGACTAATTCTGACAATCATAGGTCATTTCCTCTCGGACAAGTAGCATTTTGAGTGAATAGAGTGAAAATTTACAGTTTGACCCCTAGTGACCCCAAATATTTTTTTATTTTAAAAACCGAACTATTGTACATGCGTACGGTCAAAAGGAATATGTTGACCAATTCTGACGATCCTAGGTCATTTCATTAAATTGCAAATGCGTTTTTAGTGAAAATCACGTTTTGACCCCTAGTGACCTTTTCTTAACCTCTGACCCAAAACTTGTAATTGACTTTTTTGCTTGGCTGATCAATGCGCACAAGAAAAAAGTAGTCCCATTAAAATCGGAGCATATCTTAAGATTTTCACCTGTATAGTTCAATGACCTCTAGTGACCTTGTGTGACATGTCACTTTTAGTGTAGAAGGACCCTATATGGACATGGATAAGAGGAATCTTTTGATTAATTCTGACAATCATAGGTCATTATCTCTTGGACAAGTAGTATTTTGAGTGCGAGGAGTAAAAATGTACATTTTGACCCCTAGTGACCTTTTATTGACCTTTGATCTTAACGGTATGATTGACTTTTGTTCTTGTCTTATCAATGCCCACAAAATAAAAGAAACCCGGTCAAAATCGAAGCATGCCTTATATTTTTCCCCTGTAAAGTTCAATGACCTCTAGTGACCTCGTTTGACATGTCACTTTTAGTGTGGAAGGACCCTATATGAACATTGATCAAAGGAATTTTTTGACCAATTCTGAGTATCATCAGTCATTTTCCCTCGGACAAGTAGGGTTTTGAGTGAATGGAGTAAAATTTACATTTTGACCCCTAGTGACCCCAAATGATTTTTAATTTTAAAAACCGTTCTTTTGTACATGCGTACGGTCAAAAGGAATATGTGGACCAATTTTGACGATCCTAGGTCATTTCACTAAATTGCAAATGCGTTTTAAGGTGAAAATCACGTTTTGACCCCTAGTGACCCCTGTGTGACCTTTGACCCATTATGCTTTACAACCTGAGTAGTGGTGCATACAAGGGTTCTTATGACCAAATATGGTCAAAATCGGGTCAATGGTTACGGAGCTATAGGTCCCATGACAGGAGAAGAAGAAACAGGACGAATACAGTATATTAGTCGTTTCTCGACTAATATAACTAGAGATAATTGTGATCTTAGATCACGGATATTAGTCGAGGGCTTTGACCTTTGACCTTGCTATATGTTGTCAAAGGGCAATAACCGCAATAACCTTAAGTTGTACTATATTTGATAATTGTTTTTATAAATTTCAGCCCTGAAGTAGTTAAAAAAATACATTTTGAACCCTAATGACCTTTTCTTGACCTTTGACCCCAAACTTATAATTGACTTTTTTTCTTGGCTTATCAATGCGCACAAGAAAAAAGTAGTCCGGTCAAAATCAGAGCCTGTCTTCAGTTTTACACCTGTATAGTTCAATGACCCCTAGTGACCCCGTTTGACATGTCACTTTTAATGGAGAAGCACCCTATATGAACATGGATGAGAGGAATCTTTTGACAAATTCTGACAATCATCGGTCATTTCGTCTCGGACAAGTAGTATTTTGAGTGCGCGGAGTGAAAATGTACATTTTGACCCCTAGGGACCTTTTTTTTACCTTTGACCTTAACGGTATGATTGACTTTTGTTCTCGTCTCATCAATGCCCACACAATAAAAGAGACCCGGTCAAAATCGGAGCATGCCTTACATTTTCCCCCTGTAAAGTTCAATGAACCCTAGTGACCCTGTTTGACCTTTCACTTTTAGTGGAGAAGCACCCTATATGTACATGGATCCAAGAAATATTTTGACCAATTCTGAGTATCATTAGTCATTTTCCCTCGGACAAGTAGGGTTTTGAGTGAATGGAGTAAAATTTACATTTTGACCCCTAGTAACCACAAACATGTTTTGATTTAAAAAACCGAACTATTATATATGCGTACGGTCAAAAGGAATATGTTGGCCAATTCTCAAGATCCTAGGTCATTTCAATAAATTGCAAATGCGTTTTAAGTGAAAATCACGTTTTGACCCCTAGTTACCCTTGTGTGACCTTTGACCCCTTATGCTTTACAACCTGAGTAGTGGTGCACATAAGGGTACTTATGACCAAATATGGTCAAAATCGGCTCAATGGTTACGGAGCTATAGGTCCCATGACGTAAGAAAGAAAGAAAGAAAGAAGAAGAAAGAAACAGCTAGAATACAGTATATTAGTCGTTTCTCGACTAATATAACTAGAGATAATTGTGATCTTAGATCACGGATATTAGTCGAGGGCTTTGACCTTTGACCTTGCTATATGTTGTCAAAGGGCAATAACCTTAAGTTGTACTATATTTGATAATTGTTTTTATAAATTTCAGCCCTGAAGTAGTTAAAAAAAATACATTTTGAACCCTAATGACCTTTTCTTGACCTTTGACCCCAAACTTATAATTGACTTTTTTTCTTGGCTTATCAACGCGCACAAGAATAAAGTAGTCCGGTCAAAATCAGAGCATGTCTTCAGTTTTACACTTGTATAGTTCAATGACCCCTAGTGACCCCGTTTGACATGTCACTTTTAATGGAGAAGCACCCTATATGAACATGGATAAGAGGAATCTTTTGACAAATTCTGACAATCATCGGTCATTTCGTCTCGGACAAGTAGTATTTTGAGTGCGCGGAGTGAAAATGTACATTTTGACCCCTAGTGACCTTTTCTTAACCTTTGACCTTAACGGTATGATTGACTTTTGTTCTTGTCTCATCAATGCCCACAAAATAAAAGAAACTCGGTAAAAATCGGAGCATGCCTTATATTTTCCCCCTGTAAAGTTCAATGACCCCTAGTGACCCCGTTTGACATTTCACTTTTAGTGGAGAAGCACCCTATATGAACATGGATCCAAGGAATCTTTTGACCAATTCTGAGTATCATCAGTCATTTTCCCTCGGACAAGTAGGGTTTTGAGTGAATGGAGTAAAATTTACATTTTGACCCCTAGTGACCCCAAATGATTTTTAATTTTAAAAATCGTTCTTTTGTACATGCGTACGGTCAAAAGGAATGTGTGGACCAATTTTGACGGTCATTTCACTAAATTGCAAATGAGTTTTTAGTGAAAATCACGTTTTGACCCCTAGTGACCCCTGTGTGACCTTTGACCCCTTATGCTTTACAACCTGAGTAGTGGTGCACATAAGGGTTCTTATGACCAATATAAAAATTATGACTAATATAAAAATAACAGTGTTAAACATCACTCGCACTATGACGGTGAAATAAGTGAGTTTTTAACATCTTCTTAAATTGAGTCAGTGATGAGGCATGCCTGATGTGATGCGGTAAATTATTCCACAAAAATGGGCCGGAGGCATAAAATCCTTTTTTGGAGATAGTGAGACGAGTTTTAATTAATGGAATTTGGTAAGCAAGAAGATATAGAAGCATAAGTATTGGGTTCGATTATGATTTTAGGAATAATTTAGACATCGTGCAGTTACAGTCCATGTAAATTGCCTCGCAACCTTTTGCAGTTAAAACTAGATTAAATAAGAGTTAAACCAGTTTTAAAACTTGTGCCAGAAAAAAATGGCACGGCTTCGAGTATCGTAAATTTACTTTGAGATAGCATCTTAACACTGCCCTTGTGGAAAATAGGAATGATATGTAGAGAAAATAACTGTAGATTCAGAAAAAGTATATTCTCTGCTTGATGATCAGCTGAATTTCATACTTATATATATTATTTTAGAGATAAATTTATCGATATTAAAGCCTTGTTACAAGAAAAAACTCTAGATAAATTCTGTGCGTAGCAATTTTCGGGAGAGATATATTGTTATTTAAATAACACCTTTTGTACTTGATGGTTACAGTCAATAAGGTGACAATAGAATACCAGTTATCACCTATCGAACGCCCCGAAAGTCCACTGCACACAGTCGAGCCAGTCGGGCGTAAATTTAGGAAAATGGCAGTTTTTATTTTCGATAGCGATATATTTGGGCCCTTTCGTAGTCATTACATATTAATTTGACCGCTAAATGTCCTTCGTCTAATCGGATTCCCTTTTGACATGCTAATAAATGAGGGTCTTGGCAAGACTTTAAAAAGAGTTGTAGGTCTATAGAACAAGCCGTTTGTAAACCACGTCCTCATGAATATAGTGGTCTTAATATTTATGGCAAGAGTCAATTTTGCCATTGGCTATACATGGACAGAAATTGGCCCGCTACTCCTTACATCTGTTCTTGCAACTTTTCTTTATAAAATTGGATACAAGGGCGAGTTGTATAAGTGGCGACCCTACTTTTTAGTCACTCTGGCCAGTCACACAATCAAATGAGTTGGTTTCAAAAATGAAATCATGAAATAAAAGGGATGTATTAACAAAGGGTTTTGCTGAGACTGAATTTAGTGCCAACTAAATGTTCATGTAATTATCTCATCAGTCGCATACCAGCTGTTATGAAACACATTGTGTGCTGGTCAACAACCTAAATTCTCTTTGAGTACAAGGTGGTCGGGCCGAGTGCTGGTTGCTGCCGACTGGTGTCAACAAGTGTAGTAACAACCTGTCCAAATATGGCTTTTACTTCATTCAAATTCAACCAAAACCAGGTTTCTACCTCTTAGGTAAACATGTTGTGGTCATGAAAGGTAAACATGTTGTGGTCATGAAACGTGATTGGTGAATTTATGGAAAAAGGTTTGCGATATATACTTAACAAACTACCGATAGGGTTACTCCTTCCACCAAATATTTAACTGTTCAGGATTACTGGTGTAAGTCACCATGTACAACTGTATATGAACCAAGGTGACTTATTGATTCAAACTTTTCAAAATTTGTTGTGATCTCTGGATTTGATTGACAAAATGATATATTGTTTATATTCCTTTTATCCAGGAAACAAGAAGGCTCTTGACACAATCTTAGGAGAAAAGCAGAAGGTCCAACAAGAAATAAACCACAGAAAATAGAATTGAAGAAAAAGTAGGTGGCGTTTTTTCAAATATTACTTGAGACCAAATGAATTTCATCTCCTGATGAATTGTAATATCTCTTATGTGAAAAAATATAAATAAACCCTGGTCAATCGAATAACGTTGGAATGATTAAAAAATGCACCGTTTTGCCAGCAAAGGTGATTGAACCAAAACTGTTGGTACAAATAATTGCGAAAGTAATTGCCAAAAAAAAGTTGATCCTTCATGTATTTAAAAAGGTTAGTTTCTTGCATTGAAATTCATTGTAGTGTGCCTTATTAGTCACATAAGGCTACTTGAGAATGCTGGAATAGTTTAAGTATATGTAGGACCTTTTTGGTTATTGTATGACTGTTTAAAAGTTCTTTTGTCCGATTTATTGGCATATATACCTTAACAACAGAAAAAGCTACACATATTTTGTACCCTCAGACAGTGATTTTTTTTTTATATGCAAAAAGGTTTGTAAGGATTTAGTGAATTATAAATTTGTTGGAAAGAGCCAAAACGTTACACTGAATAGGTGTCTCTATTTTCCATTTTAATCCTAGCTATTCTATCCATTTTGTTTGACAGAGCTCCAGGAAAAAATGTTGGTTCAAGGATACCAAATGGGGGTAAGAAGATCAAACGGAATAGCAAGGAGAGCGCAGCAGGGGCAAGTCATGATGGATGAAGTTTAAGGTGAGGGAATAAATAAGACCATCACTTCCGGGAATCACTTGCATTCATGTGGAGGATGGGTCTAGACCAAGAATCAAATTAAGACATTGTATTTAAAGAATCAGCTCAAAATGGTTTCTTCTAATTGATAGGAAATACAAACAAATTAAGATATTGTCAAAGGGCACCGTAACCATTGTATATAGCCATTACAATTTCAAGGAGTGTTTAGAGTTTTAAATCCTTCTCAACGTAGGCAATAAATAATCAAAGAAAATTAATAATTAAAACCAAAACAAATAGATAACAATTTTGAAATTTTTTGAATTAAAAAATTGTTGAAATTCACCAACATTTTCTCATCAATTTTAAGAGAAAAACCCACACAAATTGTGAGCGACCCTTCCATAGAGGTCTGTTTGGCCGTAGAACAAGGGGTTTATATTTTGTTGTCTTATTGCTGTAAAACAGGTTAATTTCTCGAATCTAAATAATAATAATAATCAGTATTTATAAAGCGTCTTATCCAAATGGCTCAAAGCGCTGTGATATTGCTGCTCGTGAATCATCAGAATCGGGTCGCATCAACTCTGGTGCTGCCAATGTCCAGCGCAAACCTATCCGCACTTAGATTGTAACATCCACCATTTCAATTACTAACAAATATTTGCCACACGCAAGACGTCAAGACTGCCGAATTGAACCCTAATGAATCCTACACTCAATCATAAAATAAGTATGTTACATTGTTTTGGCCGAGTTCAGAGCTATTATGTGCTATTATGTGCCTTTCGTAGGCATAACTATAACCAACAGTAGTTGTAGCTCTCCATTTCTTCTAAAACCAAATCGACTGACGCTGTTTGTTTTTCCTTCGATGTCATGTGCTTTTTTAGCACAGATTGGTGCCAGTCTGCAAAATAGGAAACTAACACAGTACAAAATACACAAAGGGTTGAATCTGTCGCAATATAGATGGGGCGACAGGTGACGTCACACCGGGCAAAACATGGCCAGTTGCTATTGTTCTTTTGTTTAGGACCTGTGCTTTTAAAACTCGCGCCAAAGCATTATAAAGGGCAATACGGCATAGCGGACAGTGTTGTGGTCATATGCTGTTCCCTCAAGCGTGTATCGACAGTCCAGTCCCTTCGCCCGTTGCGTTTGTTGATTGGATGTAAACAATGGACACCTCATCAATACCGTAGTGAATAATTCGATCGCAAATATAACAACTGAACTGAATTTCAACAGAAATCATTACAATGACTTTAAAAATGATTTAAGTGTGTCAATTAAGCTTTATTTTTATGAATACCTATATCAATCTGTATCCAATGTTAAGGCTGTCAAATTATGCTACCGCTACTATCCTCTTTTGAACTCAAAATTAGCGGCAATATCATTTCATGAGACTCTTGCAAAATTCGTGAAATTCGCTTGTTTTACAGTAACCCACAAGGTGATTTTGGGAATGAAACTATCAGGGGAGAACAAATAGGTCAAATAAAGGGTCAGGGCAGAGCCACGTCTGCCTGTGTTTGGATTCATACCCCAGGTTGTTGGCCCACATTAGAGTCCTGGTCATTAGTTGCTATGCCACAGGGGTATGTATTGATGATTGATGAACTAGTCTTTCAAGTGCATGTATAGCTTTCCAGGAATATGCAATGAAATACAGAGTCAAAATGTGCAGGTCCCATTTTCCCTTTTCATACTTGGTGAATTTTTCATGCCAATACACAATTACAAACCAGAGTTATAACAAATTGATGAAAAAGCACACGATTTTGAGTGTTCACGCTAGATTGGTGATATTGCAGTATTGTTATACACAAATCCCGCAAGCATAAAAGTGTGCATTATATGTTGGACAAATAACTATAGAGCTCAACTTTTGTAATTAAATGGAACAAAACACCACACTTATGACAACAACAAAAAATCTCTCAACATGCACTTTTTAAAATTCGCGCCGATCGCATGTCCCAGTGTCGATGATGTCATAGTTATACAATGCACATGCGCAAATTTGAGCACCGATACCCATGACGTCATCGACATCGGAACTTTCGATCGCCGCAAATTTTAAAAATGCATGTTGAGTGATGGCAGTTTTTATTTATTTTTGTGACTAGTATGGTGTTTTTATATAATAAGAAACTATGTACACCCTGCAGTCATGTTCAATATCAACACGCCATATGTTGTCTTATATATAAGAATGTGCGGTTTAATAACAATTTCACAGTGCTCCCGTGGAACAAATTGGATTTCACTACTTACGGGGAAATGCGCATATCTTCCATTAGAAATGATAAATTTGAAGAAAATGAAAAGTAGGTTATAGCTTACAATATGTTAATTTGTTGCATCTCATTAAATCTATTAATTTCTATTTTTTTGTTTTTGTTTACAGGCCAGAGGCAGCAAAGGCAAGAGTTTTGAAGGTAAAGGTGAAAAAGGAATGAAAGAACATGCAGAGACTAAATTCAACCTTTCCAAAAACTTCATTAAATATGGATAACATTCTACAAATTTGGAAGGCTTTTGAGAAGCACCAGCTCCTGCCTGTCGGACATTCATAGTATAAATCAAACTTACGGTAAGTTTGATGGGAAGTACTTCCTGTTTCTTAAGTTAGACACTAAATTACATTATTTTGCATCCCTAGGATCAATATGAATCAAGTATTCCTTTGATGTGGGCTGTTAGTGATATTTATAAATGTAAACTATATGTGAGGTTTTGTATTAGATTCATGATTCATGAATTCATGTTTTATTTCGCAATGGTGGCCAAAGGCCAAATTACAGGAAATGTTACATTATTATTGCACACAAATTAAAAACATTAAAACATTTAAATTAACTTGATTTAAATATGGAACATGTATGTTATATGTACACTAAAACATGCCTACATTTTAAGAGTGTATAAAATTAATAGAAGATTTTAAAAAGAGACAACCCGATTTATAAAAAGGCAAAGCTAGCCCTCGAGCGGGTTTTTAAAAAGTTTAAATACAAAATATTGGCCCGCTATCTTATTGTATATCGTCAGCCTGCTTCGATAATTGCCTAACTCACTTTTCAGCAAAATTGAATTTTTTGCATAAATCATGACTTCATTACATTATGCACATGCTGTTATAATACCTAAGTCATTGACCAATCAAAAGTGTTGATAAATGAAGAGCTTTGTTGCAAAAGGGACACCAGATCACTCCAACATGTTACTCATTTTGCATTATTGAATTTGCATTGACGAGACAAATCCAGGGAATTAATCAAATTATTGTATGGCTGTGTTCATCCGTTTCATATGACTTCGATTAGTGCATCCATGCACGCCAATCCTCAATTGGCGTGCACTAATCCAAGTCACATCAACAATACAAGCCTCACATCAACAATACAAGCCTCATTCTACATAATAAATATCCATCTATCAATAATGCAAAATGAGTTACAGGTACACATGTTTCATACCGTCGTTTTCTAAGAACTAGAAAAAATGAGTTAGGCAATTATCGAAGCAGGCTGACGATATATTCAATAATAAACCAATCTATAATGACACAAAGTAAGGGATTAGACTCTGCTTGAACCGTTCGAGTTTGGTCATGGCAAGGAGTATATATAATAGGAGAGGACAGATAGCTCATTTGCATATTTGTCATTAATATGATTAACCCTGCCTTGACCCTATGCCCTGCTGTGCTCTAACCTGAGAGGGGACTTTTCTATTATTCTCATGCACAGCGTTGGCAATGAGCGACCGAGAAGTATAACAAAAGCGTACATAAAACAGATCGATTCGAAGCAGTAATTTGAATACATGAATTTTGCAACACGTCACACAACGTCGTCTAACAATGATTGTGGACCGTATAAATGACAACTTTTTTACCGTTCTTTCAAAAATAAGGAGTATAATCACATTACAAACACATTTTGTGCGAGAGTAACATACAAATATGGTATAAAATGGCAAAAATGGCACGATAAAAATCTGTTCTTTATAAATAAATGGATAAATGGTTAAATAATTAGACTATCACAACCACACTCGTCGATCTCTGTGGCGTGCATCGTTGGCCATGTCGTTTGCAAACGGCAACACAGGTTCGATCCCCGGTGTATTCCTTGTTATTCTTTTTTTTCCTTTTTAAACTTGACAGTGGATTAATGTAGCATCATTTTTATGTCAATTTTTGTAAATTATAAAGGCCCATGCATTTATAGTTTTTTTCTTTCTATCATTTATCTCATCGATTTATAACTTCTAAACAATCGTATGTTTAAACAATATACATGTATATTAGCGCGATAAATAAGTGATTTGAGTTGTGTTTGATAACGATAGCAAAACTTGTTGTAAAACCATTTTACCAGTGTGCCAAAGTTTGTGTACATTCAAAGATGTCATTTTAGTTTGTTATAGCTAAGCTGATATACATTTGTAGCTATTTCTATACAAGAAGCAAACACATTTCCAAAACAGAAAAAAACATGATAAACGGGACCGTAACTAACGTTAAATTTAATACCATTGCCATGATTAACAATTTGTGGCTCTTTTGGAAATCTACAACCGATGAATTTCTAGAAAATCATTGATAACTTCACTCAGGAAAGTCAAATCTTGTGGCAAAACAATTAGCTAGCTTTTTAATAAACGAATTGGGAGACGATGTCGAAATCTATGTGGAAAAGGGAATCGGATAACTATTGATAGACGCGAACAATTCTTAAGGGTGATTAGAGGTAATACACGTATCGGCCCTTTGGGGAGCTAAAGTTTGTTTCAGAATATAAAAAGAGCAACACCACAGAATATATCTTACTCTGTGCAACACACATGTTGATTGATTCTCGTTTGAAAATGACCCCGCCAGTGTTATAGATCAGTCTTTTAACGCTTGTATTCAAAGGGTTGTTTGAAGGTCGTGCATTGACTTGATCTGAACAACGAATAATATGGGAGTGAAAACCTTTTGTTATGGGCACGCATGAGTAAAGGTGATTCCCGGTATAATAAAACAAGATTTGTTATTTAAGATCTGGAATAAAGGTTACCAGGGGACATTCGCTTCAACGATGCTCCTATGCGCACGTCAACTGAAAGCCTGGTCCGATGGTCTCAAGGTGCCATAGCCAGCACTCGGAACCCCAGAAACAAGTGAGTTTGTTCTTACTTTTTGAAAATATGTGCACATTGTCTCATTCAGTAGATAGCGCATTTATCACATGTGGCACTAATGTGTGCTATCTTCAGTAGATAAGCGCATGTATAATCGTGGTGGCAGTGCTAGTCTTATAATAGCGCATGATAGTCACGAGTATACGCATGTCACACTACAGTCACATGAGGCATACTAATGTGTGCTAAGTTAGTGCATGTGTACGCGGTGGCTGCGCTATCTTCAGTACATAGCGCATCGTCACATGTGGCATGTGCTTATTTCGTATTGGGAATTCAGCGGTTATTGAATATGCCAGGCCTTTTTTTAGGTGGGGATCAAACCATCTAACAAAGTACGGGCCATTCTATATACCATCATAGAGGGAGCATAATGAAAACCTTTTTGATTACCACCAATCGATATATCAAATTTGGCGAAAAGGCACTCCAAAATGCAGGCACATTAATACGTATTACCGCTATATAGTGAGAACGCCCGGGTCCAAAGCTATTGCTCGAGGTCTTTAAAAATAGATTGTAACAAAACATAAAAACTGGTATTGTCTATCTTTTAGTTTCCAGTAAGTTAATGATTATATTAGCGCAAAGTGGCCAGGCTCCTTTTATGTTGCAAGTTTCAATGTCGTAATAACTTCAAATCATTGACGATACTGACACTTTAATTTGTCATCCAGCTCCAGCGGTTTTAGGATGATAATAATTTAGTTACAACGTGGGATAAATTTTCTTTTGTCATAATCAAAATCCATCCATTATAACATTGAAACCAACAGATTCAAAAATGACGGCCGTTCGTGATGTCCACCATCGACTCTACAAATTCATTGCATATTCATGAACGTCGCTGCGTTCTATTGTTCGAAAAATAAGTGTCCGGGGGTTGGTCATGGGCTGGGATAGATTGTTGGCATTCCTCGGATTTCTGCCATGGATTGAAATTCTAGAGGGGGGGGGGGTAATAGATGATTGGTTCTCTGATTGTCACCCAGTCCCTGTGCAAAGGTAAGACAGTGGTCCACTCTTCTATCACTTAACCTATATTGCACTGTGTGATGGATTCGGAGTAGGTAGTGAATTGGTGACCTAGTATGGTTCTATATACATGCTCTTCTTTGAATTCTTTCTAAATCACCAGCCTGTTTATGAATTAGCCCAGAATGCCAAACCACATTAGCATATTCGAGGACCGGTCTGACATAGCTCTTGTAGACAATGGTTAGCTCATCCTGATCAAAACCAAATCTTTTCAAGGAGCTGAGCATAAAAAGACGTATGTTGGCTTTCTTGATCATTACATCGACCTGGGACTGCCATTTCAGATCGTTTTGAATCCACAGCCCCAGGATTTTGGCTTTATCTACATGCTCAAGCTTGTCAGATCCAATTCTCAAATCTGCTTGTTGTGGCGAGGTTTTGCTGAAATTGACCTCGAAGGTTTGACATTTCTTGGCATTAAGGTTGAGGCCATTAGTCGAAGTCCAATCAGAGAAGGTATTTTAAAAGAACATACTGTAGATGTTACAAGATAAGTTTTCTCCCGGTATTGTGATTGTGGGACATCCCTACAAAAAACAATGGTTAGTACAATCGGATTTATAGTTTTTATGTTACCAACAATTTAACCAACTGACAAACAAAGAAATCCTAAGAATGAATTTGTTACTTCTTCACAGATGATGCCAATGAGTATCAGAACCAGGTGCAATACAGTTTTCCATTTAGTTTAGTTTGTGAAAATGAGTATCGTCCTTGGCTCATTCCTTGACATTGAAACCATGTGTCGGTCCTAATGTTATATCTGAGATGGATAAGGCACCTGTGCTCTCATGAATGCCACCCGCAACATACATAAATCCATCGATCTCTGGAGTGTAGCTTGAGCACGGATGATAGTACATGTAGGAGCGTTAAAAGTCATTTTTTTTTACAAAAGGGTTCAAAAACACTGAAATCCTACATTCCTCCCCCTGGCGTAAATAATGAACACTCCCTTACCTTGAATATTATCGGCCATGTCTAAACAGCAAATATCTTTTACCTGAATAATAATGTCAGATATTTAGTGCTTAGTGCTTGTAACTTCCTACTGAAGCCCTCTGAAACCTAGATTTGTGTACAGGTAACAGACCCAGGATGATCCCCTATTCTTTACGATGAGTTCTGCAACTTAATTAGAAGATTCATAGAATAATTCCAAAATTGAACTTACTGTTCCAGACAGTTTCGACGTCCGATCGGATGTCTTTCTCAATGGTGTATGACGACCGTTGATCCAGTGTTACCAGAAGTAGTTTTTCTGATGACGTCACGAGATGTGTTAGATGACGTTTTCTGGATCAATTGATCATACAGGTGACTAAGTTGGTAGGCCCCCTCGTCGCTGTTCATGAGGTGCTGTTTCATGTCTAGATGGGATTTGCGACGGATCCAAATGGATTCTCTAATCCATCTGGTGTTTCTAGTGTTGTCTCTCGCGAGAATGTTTGTGTCGTCCCATTTTATTAGATGGTTTTCCGTAGCAGCGTGATCTGCGATCGAAGACTTCATCTCCGTATTTTGTGAGTCTATCCTTGCCGTGCGTGTAAATTTGCGGCCTGTCATTTTGTCCGTTTCTGTTTTGTGTTCCTTTTTTCGCGTACCGAAACGTCGGCCTGTTTCGCCTATGTAGGTTTTATCACAATTTTGACAAGGGATCTCGTAGATCACGCCTGCTTTATCGTCATTGTCATTATCCTGAAATTTACATATGAGAAAGAACAGGAGGGCCAAATAGCGTTCTTAGATACTCTCATAGTACGCAAACCAGATGGCAGTGTAAAACTACTTGTGTACAGAAAACCGACCCACACAAACCAATATTTGAACTTCAATTCGGCGCATCCATTACATCAAAAACTAGGGGTGATCCGCACGTTGTTGGATAGAAAGGACAAAATAGTCACTGAACCCGAGGACAAAATCGCGGAGGAACAGATTATCAAGTCAGCACTTCATCAATGTGGATACCCTCAATGGTCGATTGAGAAAGTCAAAAAAGCGCGACAGCAACCGAAGAAACAGAACAATAAAAATGCAAAAAGTGAGAGAAAAACTCTAACAAACGTCACTCTACCGTATATTGCAGGAGTCACAGAAAAGATCCAACGAATCTTCAGAACTCACAACATAGGTTCGGCGGTCAAACCCCACACGAGTCTCCGCAATATGCTTGTACATGTGAAAGACAAACAGGACAATGACGATAAAGCAGGCGTGATCTACGAGATCCCTTGTCAAAATTGTGATAAAACCTACATAGGCGAAACAGGCCGACGTTTCGGTACGCGAAAAAAGGAACACAAAACAGAAACGGACAAAATGACAGGCCGCAAATTTACACGCACGGCAAGGATAGACTCACAAAATACGGAGATGAAGTCTTCGATCGCAGATCACGCTGCTACGGAAAACCATCTAATAAAATGGGACGACACAAACATTCTCGCGAGAGACAACACTAGAAACACCAGATGGATTAGAGAATCCATTTGGATCCGTCGCAAATCCCATCTAGACATGAAACAGCACCTCATGAACAGCGACGAGGGGGCCTACCAACTTAGTCACCTGTATGATCAATTGATCCAGAAAACGTCATCTAACACATCTCGTGACGTCATCAGAAAAACTACTTCTGGTAACACTGGATCAACGGTCGTCATACACCATTGAGAAAGACATCCGATCGGACGTCGAAACTGTCTGGAACAGTAAGTTCAATTTTGGAATTATTCTATGAATCTTCTAATTAAGTTTCCTTGGATTCCTGATGAACCTATTCTCCGAGTTCTGCAACTATTTTAACGTGTTAAGTATTCTTCTTAAAGTGTTCAATTGGGTGTTGCCAGATCTGAAGGTGATACGACGCGTTGTGCGCCAACGTGAGGATGCCATCTTTTACAGTATTCACATTTAGCATCTGAGACAGCATCATTGATGAGAATTTGGAATCCAATTGGACCCAGCTTGTGCCCTGGGGGACACCAGCAGTGAGCTGTATGTCTTGAGAAAGTATGTTGTTGAATCTAACACATTGCTGACAGTTATGGAGAAAGTCGCATATCCATGGAATAATGTTCTTAAGCACACCCATTTGAATGATCTTGTAAATGACGAACCGAAGCATTGTTTGTTTCTGCCCGACATGATTGAATTACTGATCCGGTTGTGATAGGCGATATCCATGGTGTGGTCGACCAAGTCGAAGGCTTTTGAGAAATCTGTAAGAACAACTCTCCCGATATGTATGTAGTAAGGATGTTTACAACATTACACAGTGGGAAGAGATTCATCTATATTATACACTTTTTTAGTTTTGTCAAATTGGCTAATTTTCACGAATGCTCCGTCAATTTTTTAGAAAATATCTGTAATATCTGTATTTGCCTTTTGTCAATCATGTGACCAATATCATCAATGACCCACCTCGAAACAAATCCCTTGGCCACTTTGGCAAAGATTGATGTTAATGAAATCGGACTTGACTTGTCAAGTCTAGGGGTGCTCTATTTCGGTACAGGCATGACAATACCCTTTTTCCATTGAGTTAGTATATACCTTCAGCAAATGATGAATTAAATATATCTGTAAGAGGGATGCTCAACTCATATGAACATTCCTGCTGCGGAAGTTTTCTGTGCCGGAAGTTCCTTCTGTGAATGGAAAGTGAAAGAAAATATTAAATAATTAATATTGTCCCCCACTTCCACACTCTCGCCTGTAGGTGGCCCCATTGTCCACATTCATAGCACTGTATTTGGCTTCTGTCCCTTCTTGGCGGTCTTGGGGGATACTGGGGTGACATCAGGGAAGGGCATTGTGGGGCGATGTGATCTGGTGCCAAACAAAGCTGGCATTGAACTCTGCTAGTGTTCATGGTATTACCTTGGGCATTTTTCAGTTCTCCCAATGTCTCCTGCAGCCCTTTTAGTACTTTCAGCATGTCTTTAGAATTGTCACTAGGCGTTGCCGTGGCAACAGCTACCCTTGGACCAGTAGTGGTCACCATTGCGCTTTCTTTTGCTGTTGCTGCCTGATGTATGTCCCCCATAAATTTGGAGGACCCCCATAGGACGTGTGTTTTTATCTCTTGCACCAGCCCTTGAACAAACGTGTGCAGGTGTTCCTCCTCGCTTACCCCTAACCGCTGGCACATAGTAGTTATGTCCTGCCCATAACTGTACACAGACTCTCCAGTCCTTTGTCGTCGGTCACGTAAATGCTGTCTCATCTGATATCGGGAGGGCGCAGACATCTCAAACTTCTCTTGCGTAGCCCCACTGAGCGCATCATAATCGTCCAGCACATCATCACCCTCAAGGGATTGCAGCCAACAAGCCGCAGACTTGTCCAACAAAGCTTTCAAACATGTTAGCTTCCTATTGTCATTCAACTGTGCATGGTCACAATAACGAGTGAACTTGCTCATCCTTCCAACTCTTTTTAGCTTACTACAAGTAAGCTAAAGCGACTCGATGCGAAAGGTCACGGTAAAGGTCAAGGGGAAAGTGCGACTATGAAATATGGTTTTATCTCGGTCACACAAGTGGTATTTGTCGGAAAATGTACATTGAGATGGTGAAACAATATGATCGCATGAATATGTTATAAAATGAGTTAGATTGCCATTCGACAAACTTGGTAATTTTTCGTTATTTTCTTTATTGTCAAAACTGTATTGAAAATACGTGTAAATCGCTATGACATAAAATTTGATTAACACACGACATGCATGTATCATGATGTACATGCGTGTTTTTCTCATTGTGATTGGCTTACTACAGAAATCACGACAGGAGGGGTTAGAGATCATTATTATTCATGATATAATTATAATAATATGTGACCCGCTCCGACGAAACCAGACATAATTAGTCGCACAGGATATTTCAAGATAAAGCTCGTCAAAGTTGAAATGGGGGGGGGGGGGGGGGTGAAAAATCTGGTGGATATCAATTTTTGTTTTTCGTCCTTTTTTGATTCTTCAATATGTATACTTGAAACAAAATCAAATTGATTGATGAGGGAGGAAGTACAAAAATCATGCCTTTATTGAGGCAAACTGTGTCCTAAAGTGGTGATTTATCTTCCAAATACATCGTATTTTCCATAGATAGACACTACGCACTGACTTACCTATATAAATTTGGTATCGTTCGAATCATGAGTCATGATCTTGCCATATATGGCAACATTTAATTAATTATGCATCGTATGTCATGAATATTGATCATTTAAAATGGTAAATAAATCTGACAGCTGATCTGATTGAACGACTCCGATTGGTCCGCGATGACCCAAGCTACAGCTAAAAATAAAATTAATGACCCCATGCATCTTGTTGGTGTCCGTGTATACTTGCGCACACGCTACTGCGTTTGTGGAACCCGTGATTTACCGAGCCCGTTCTTTCGTTAATTTACAGTAAAAGTAAAATTCTGAAAACGTTTGCAGATAATAAAAAATGACTACGAGTGAGTCGAAAGGCTGATATAGCCTAGACGTGAGTACAAAATAAACCAATTATAAAATGAAAAGGGGTACTTTAAAATAAATGATACATCATCGTCCAACCCCGCCTGTTCCTCATACGGTTGTTCTCCTACTAAAAAAGGAACCCAAGAGTATGGCACCCAAAAGTATGGCGCCGCTCACATCGCCAGCGGTGTGTTTACGTACGCACGATGTTGCTCTAAAATTCGCTTCATTGTGCACATTTGGCTGCACTTATGAAAGTTTTATGCATTTTGGTAGTACACAAAATTATTCTGATGGTAAATCTTGAACGAATCGCGATTTTAATATGTAATGTTAATGTCCGGAAGCTGATTAAAACCGGTGCAGATTTGACAATAATAAATGAAGACAACACAGAGAACAGAAGTACATATCTACAGTACAGTACACTTTGGTGGACATTTAGTATATTTTATTGCGTTTTCACTTCCTCGAAAATCTGGACTACCAATTTTCGTAAATCCCGAGTCCCGCCCGAAAAACAAAACCGAGTCCCGGGAGCACCAATTCCCGAAAATCCCAGCCTATGCCTAGACCCAATGGTGGCTATACTATCGTTCATGCTTCACTATACTATAGCCACAACACCCTCTATAGACACACGACGTCGCGAAAATCACATTTTTAATTCAAGATTTTCACATCAAATATAATTTAAATCAATCAAAATGCGCTCACATCTTGTTCCTAGAACTCTTCTTTATACATTGAGTTAATTAATTTTGATCAAGCATCCTCATTTTGGGGAAAATATTGAGGTGAAAAATCGGCAGTGCTGACACTCAATGTGAATTTCGCGACGTGAACAGTCAATAGGGAGTTTTGTGACCCTAGGTAGCCAGCTACCTAGGACAGGTCACTATTGGGACTAGCCTATGCCTATAGGCTATAATAGGCTATAATAGGCTATAATAGGCTATAGGCTATGTATTGTATGGTTAAACTATATGTAGTAGTACTATTTTGATATCAGAGGAAAAGCCTATCTTATTTTCAATATTCCCCTAAACCAATCACCTCGGTAGATGTTATTGTTACTTATTGAACCATCCAGAAGAGAACGCCAATTCGCCAACTGGTTTTTGTGGCATTACCAAAGTCAAAGTGGCGCACCATTTAAAAGGCCAAATAAAAAAATTAGTAGTTTCTCTTCCCCATCCATTTTGGCCGCCGCGTCAAAAAAAAGAAGTTTTTTTCTTCAATTTTTTTTTTCCCAATTTTTTTCTTTCAATTTTTATTTTTTGAATGTTCTCAAGATCACACTGATGTTGTAAATGGAGAACGTGTCAATATTTTAAAAAACCCTGTTAAAATCAAAGAACAACATAACAGGCAAACTGTTAATTATCAAAACATGATGCAAATTAAACTGTATCATCAGATGATATAAATAAACCGTGGGTAAAACTGGTGTTTTAAAATACCAGTGTGGTCTTCGCCAGTTTTCGGAACATTTGTTTGTCGTTTTTGGCTGGAACTGATTTATTTATCAAGATATTCCCGAGATCACACTGATATTTTGTAAATCTAGAATACACATGTTTTCTTATTTAGCTTTGTATTCCTGAAAGAGAAAAAATAGAGAATAAATCCTTGTGTTATATTAAAATAAACATGTAAAATATCGCGAGCAGTTTCCAGTATGTACCCATTTTACATGTTTTAAGGTTATAAAGCTAGTCTTAGAAAAGAGGCGGCCATTTTGAAGCAACAACATTTCCACCATGTTGGATAAAGCGAAACCAGTTTCGGAAAAAGGGGCATTCGCCATTTTGGGAAAAAAACCAAAAAAAAACCTCATCTTCCTTTTTTCAAAAAGTTAGCACGAGAAACTAGTTTTATTTCTACTTGGCCTAAGATCCAGGGGCCATGGGAGTTTGGTGACCTGTAAATATTATTATTTTCATTAAATGATGCATATTTTCATAAAATTGGTGTTGTATTTTGCCATTGTTATGTACCGAAAATATTCATCTCTGTACATATTATTTATTGAACCTTCACACATTACAAAAGAGAACAATCATCTACCATTAGGTTGCATTATCCAAGGTGTTTGGCAATATTTTGTTTTAATACCAGAAAGAGACATTTCTTGATCTTATGAAATCTCAACCGAAGCATATAGAAGGGCAAATGTGCTTACACGGTGAACGGTGAATGCATAATAATATATATATAATTCTTGTTTCATGTAAGGTATAATATGGATTCGAGCTTTGCATCATTTGTTATATGCTGGACAGATTATAGTGGTTTACAATATGAAGAGGTTTTTTGCAAAAGGGCCTGCATCCACTTTGGCTCTTATTGAGAAAAAGTTAAAAAACTGTTTCTAAATATTCAAGTTGAGCAATTGAAAAACTGAATGGATTATGAAAGAGGTACACTACATACTAATTTAAATTGAAATACATTCCAAATGTGCTAGTTTTCAAAAAAAATAAAATCATGTTTACATTTTTTGAAAATTTGGATGTAGGCCCTTTTGCAACAAAACTCCATCTGTTTGTACTTTTGTACTTAGAGAAAAAATACCACACAAAAAAAATCATTTATTTTAATCATTTAAAAAAAATAAGTTTGATACAGAAATGTATAGCTCACAATCATGTTTCAAGGAAATAAAGTCAAGGAAATATTTTTTTTTCTCAAAAAGACCTACATCTCTTTGTAAACAATTGAAGTTGTTGTTTTGTTGCAAAAGGGCCTGTATCCCGATTTAATTCTGGACACATGCCCTTTTGCAACAAAACAACAATTTCAATGGCTGTTTACAATGAGAAAAAAATGACTTTTTGAAAATGACTTTTTGAAAAATGTCTTTTTGAAGAAAAAAATGACTTTGTTTCCTTGAAACATAAGATTTTTCCCTATACATTTCTATATCAAACTCATTTAAAAAATAAAATGCACCATAGCCCTTTTGCAACAAAGCTCTTCATATATAGACATGAGTTATGAATTTTCCCAAATTCTCAGCTGTAGTGAGCTTCTGCATCATTGATGCTCTCGTTTGAGCTCCAAGATCTGTGAGACAGAGCTGTGCGATTTTTATTTATTTTTAGGAAAAAGGCTATGAGGTATGCATGACAGGTGTGTATTATATACATTGGTGTAGAGGGAGGGTGATACGACGCGTTGTGCGTTGAGGATGCCATCTTTTACAGTATTCACATTTAGCATCTAAGGCAGCATCATTGATGAGAATTTGGAATCCAATTGGACCCAGCTTGTGCCCTGGGGGACACCAGCAGTGAGCTGTATGTCTTGAGAAAGTATGTTGTTGAATCTAACACATTGCTGACAGTTATGGAGAAAGTCGCATATCCATGGAATAATGTTCTTACGCACACCCATTTGAATGATCTTGTAAATGACGAACCGAAGCATTGTTTGTTTCTGCCCGACATGATTGAATTGCTGATCCGGTCGTGATAGGCGATATCCATGGTGTGGTCGACCAAGTCGAAGGCTTTTGAGAAATCTGTAAGAACAACTCTCCCGATATGTATGTAGTAAGGATGTTTACAACATTACACAGTGGGAAGAGATTCATCTATATTATACACTTTTTTAGTTTTGTCAAATTGGCTAATTTTCACGAATGCTCAGTCAATTTTTAAGAAAATATCTGTAATATCTGTATTTGCCTTTTGTCAATCATGTGACCAATATCATCAATGACCCACCTCGAAACAAATCCCTTGGCCACTTTGGCAAAGATTGATGTTAATGAAATCGGACTTGACTTGTCAAGTCTAGGGGTGCTCTGTTTCGGTATAGGCATGACAATACCCTTTTTCCATTGAGTTAGTATATACCTTCAGCAAATGATGAATTAAATATATCTGTAAGAGGGATGCTCAACTCATATGAACATTCCTTGATTATTTTTCCAGGAATATTATCAGGACCCCCTGATTTTGAGGGGTTGATTTTCAGTAGCTCAGAATAGACCTAGCAAATGATGAATTAAATATATCTGTAAGAGGGATGCTCAACTCATATGAACATTCCTTGATTATTTTTCCAGGAATATTATCAGGACCCCCTGATTTTGAGGGGTTGATTTTCAGTAGCTCAGAATAGACCTCCCAAGGGTGCAGATGCGGGGCAGGTACTTCCTTGGCTGGAAAGTTTGCTGGTAGTTTGGCAGCATCCAATGGTGGAACATGTGCTGAAACCAGTGGCATAACTAGACTTTTTCATTTGGGGGGACCAGAAGGGGCAGTGACTTGAAACAGGGGGGGCTCCATTCCAGTGTAAAGAAATGCACGCGTAGCGCGCAAACATTTTCGACTTTACACAACTTTTTCACGATTGAGCTAAATTTTGGCTCTAAACCAGCTTGTACTATAGAATATTGCATTTTGGGAAGACATGCGCGTGTAGTGCGCAAATTGTCATCTGTTACTTTGTACCATCATTATTCCATGATTCATTGGGGGGGGGGGGGGAAGGTTCAAAGTGGGGGCTCCAGACCTCTTATTCTATTGGCATGGTATTTTATTTTAGCCTCCTCTATTTCATGTTTGACTTCATTTCGCAGTCTACGCCATTCTTGATCATTGCCAGAAATAAAAGCCTTTTGACGCTTCGCAATCAGGTTCTTAATATGAGGGTTTACCCAGCTCTTGTCATTAGTGTTAGCCCTTTTCTTTTTTTCTGGAAAGCATGTGATCATACCCAGATCAAGAATGTCATAAGAAGCATGTGTTTTATTTTGGGTACCATTGACATCTAAAATCCATGATCCAAATGTTCGCATACCAGACTCGAGCAAAGGGTGAGTGATCTGTGTTTTACGCTCATTTTTTACCACTCTGTGATTTTTAGGTTTCCAAAGAACGCACAGGTGATCACTTAGGCCAAGTTGGGAGTATGGACATAGTTATTTATAGCACTCTCTCAGGTTGTTACTGATAATCATCAGATCAAGTATAGCATTTGCCCGGGTATGGAAGTCGATGATTTGGTATAGATCATTAACCATTCGTCAATTGCAAAATGTTCATACGGTCGAAGTCACCTGTAGTTAGAATGCCAATGTCAGGGTATTTGGAGCAGAGATGGTCGACGCTGCTGAGAAGGTGTTCTAACAGAAATTAGTGGTAATGTACACAGCACAAACAGCAATGGCAGATATTTTACGTGGGAGTTTCTTAGGTCTTACTTTTACCCATAAACACTCTAGCTCTGGTGGAACAGCAAGGCTTACGATGTGAGAAGCTAGTACTGTTTCCTTCACATAAATTACACATACCAGGCATATTACTCTTTTTGGAAGGTGGGGTGGCTCTGAAAAGAGCCGTTGGTGCTGCAATGTGATCTGCACATCTATTTTTTGTGGCTTGATTGGTTTTCCATTCCAACCATCCAGGGCCTGCAACCACCATATTAGATCTCTGGCCGCCCCTTGCGTGAGTTTGACTGTGTCCTGCCAAGACCGTTTTTGGTTTAACACCCGATACACATCGCGTAACAGCAATTTTGCCGGCAAGATTACTTCTGCCATTGCCACACATTGTCCGGCAATTCTGGCTATCATGCGGGCCGTGGCTTGACCCTGATGTAGAACACGTTTTATATCTTTCTTTAGTTTCCGTATTCTGGTTGCAGGAATAAGTATACCTGGCTGCCCTTGACTTAGGCTGGACGACACTACATAACCGATCCACTTTTTTGTAGTCTCTGGCACCAAGGATGATTTTTTGTAATTTATCATCCAGCCAAGTCTGATCAGAGTGTTCAGCAAGACATTTTTGTGAGCTATAATTGTTTGTGGACATGCTGTCAAAATCCAATCATCAACATACAGACAAATACGTAAACCCTGTAATCGTAAAAAAGTTACAACAGGGCGCAGAATCTTTGTAAAACAAAACGGGCTTATATTTAACCCAAAAGGGCAACGGGCCCATTGATAAAACTGGTTATTCCACGAAAAACCCAAAAACGTTCTGTAATTTTTGGCAATCGGCACATGAAAAAAACCATTTTTCAAATCAACTGTAACCAACATGTCATTTGGCTTAACAAGAGGCTCAAAATCCTTAATACCTTCATTGGTGAATTTTGGCGGTGTAATAAATGTGTTTAGAACACGCAGATCTGTAATAAGACGCCATTTTTTGTCGCCTGATTTAGGCACAACCTTAATAGGCGATACCACATGTGGTTTGTGATTTGGCGGACATTGTTCAACAATCCCTTGATGAAGCAAATCCTGAATTTCATTGTCAATGAACTCTTTTTGTACCCTGGTACAGGGCTGGTTAGAAAGGTAAACACTATCCGGAACAGAATCAAAGGGGAGTTGAACACCATCACTAAGCCAATCTAAAACCACCTGTGGCGCTCCAATAGCTTGCCATTCATTAATACAGGACTGTAAATTCATGTGTATAACCAAAATGTGGGCCTACACTTGCAATACAATAATATTCAACAATTAACAATAACATGAAAAACCAAACACCTGTCCTACATGTATGTACATGTACAACCAACACACTTTACTGATCACTCTGACTGGGCCCCCAATTATTATTGGGATTATGGGTTGGTGGTTGATTGAAGCCACGACCCCTGTAACTGTAGCTTTGGAACCGTCCACCGCGACCGCGTTGGTATGAATAATTGCTGGCGCCTCTTTGCCACTGCTGATTGCGTCCACCTCGCGTATTAGCGGCCGAGCTGCGTCGATCGTTGATGATAGAAAGTTCAGCTGCTAGCTTTAGCTGATCTATTGTCGTGGGTGAAAAGCAGTTAGTGTTCTGTTGGATCATTCTAAACATACGTGTAGTGTCATCATCAAACTGCCCATTGACAAGGACAGCCTGATACTCCTGTTGGTTAAATAATATTGCTGCTCTGAGCACAATGTCTAATTGAGAGAGATAATGATGGCCAGTGCCACTAAGCTCCGGATCTTGACCGGCTACGAGTATCAGCTTCAATGCTGTTTCAATGTAACGCGAGTTGCCTCGCAACAATTTTGCGCACTGTCTATCTTGTTTATTAAAGTTACCAGCAGTAACTTCATTCAACCGTAATTCGGGAGTCAGCGGAACCTTGGATAATGTGTCCTTTACTGCTGAAAATTCCCTCTGGATCTCGTTGGCGTCTGCTGCAGTTTTTGCAGCTCCGGTGTCGAGTGTATTGTCCTCTACTGGCAAAGTTGCCGAATTATGTTCTTTACCGTCTGCGCTCAAATCAGGCGACGAATTTTCTTCTTTTTCAGGTTCTTTCTCAGTCTCTAACAATTTTGCAGTCTCCAACGCTTCCAAACGCTTTGCCAATTCTCTAATTTCTTGAAGTATCACACTATTTATCTCCTGAGCATCTATATTTTCAGGGTTTTTCTCGGCCATGACCGGGTAAGGTGGAGGTGAATTTGCACCAAAACACACAAGACGCAAATAGATGACCTCTGGGGTCAGAGGTCATCCCTGTGTTTATCCTGTGTTTCTAGTTAACAATTATTATGTTAAATCAAACTCGTCGAAACTCGTTGCGTTCTTGTCTACTGCGTTGATATCTTAAAGACTGTAGAGATGGGCCCGGGTAGTGTCTCATGAGCGGTGGTGATCGCCGGTTATCTCTGGGAGCTTGGTGATATTCCGTCGCCTTTCTTTTTCTACTATTGATGTGTCTACTTGTAGTTTTGCCTCTCCAAAGTTGATTTCTTGTTGATGCTTTGAGCTTGATATCTTTCTCCATCGTAGATTTGGCTAATGACAACTCCTTGGGTAGGCATTCTGCTGCTAGTCTTCTTCTGGCTTTCTTCTCCGCTTCGTGGCAGTCTGCTTGGCATGCGGGGATGGTTTTGGTGATTAAATCATCTCCGAGGCGAGTGATGATTGTTCGTTGATGACCATGGTATACATTGGAAATGTCCGCTACTAGTCTATTTCGCTTATTTTGCTCAATCCTTACATATCTGCTCCCTGAAACTAGAAGTGACGGTGTTGGAGGTTACAATCAGGAAACAGAAAGAACACATTGTGGACTTAAATACACAGTTAATTAAAATGAACAAAATCAAATGTCCTGAAAATTATTATGGTGAGCGGGTTAGGTAAGGTAGCTGTGAAAATGACATTTAAAAAAATCAGATTTGATTTGTTTCCATGGCAACATTTGGGAATTTTTCCAAAATGCCTTATTGAATTATTTTTGATCAATTTTGTAGAGCAACATGTGTAACAAAAAATGAATCAGTAATACATTTTATTCATTACACTTCGTGACGATTTGGAGAAACATCCAATTTTGAGATTTTCAAAATGCTATTGTTTGCAATATCAGGTATTTTTTGTTGTACCGCAAGTGCGGTTTCGTAGTCCAGTGCCAACACCAACGTTTCTGGGAGACTTATGAACCTTCCTCATTTGAATCCACAGAGGAAGTCTACAAATCATGATCTGATGCATCTCTGGTTTCAGTTGGAGAGGACGGCGGATGGCTGTTTTTCTGCTTCTTGTTGGTCAGATCACCTGAAAAGAACAAATAAATCAGCAAAGTGTGAATTACCCGAAAATGGACACTAACATTTTTTTAAAAAAAATAAAATTTATTTTTATTTTTTCCAAGTTTTTATTTTTTTTTCCAGTAGAAATTTGTCCCCAAAATGACACATAATGGGGTCAATAGAGGTCATTTGGGGACAAATTTGTACTTTTTTTTAAATTTTTACATTTCGGGTATTCGGGTACCAAATTTGGTACCCGGGTACCCGGAATAGCGGGCGGGTACCCGGGTTCCCGGGTATAAGTCACAGCCTTAGTGTGAATTGAATTTCCCAGCAGAGTAAAACGTTCCATATTTATCAAATGATGTTTTCCTATATAAAAAGTGGCACTTTTCAACGATGCAGAGAAGTTATGGACGTGAACCCTTTTTTTACATGTCCAATGTAGGATATATAAACAATGAATCATGTTCAATACAAATCCACTTTTTTTCATATTATTCGCGCTATTTATATTTAGCGAGATAATTTATCGATATAAATTACAATTTTTTAACGTGCCTCTTGCGAAATCGTTTGTCCTAAAGCAAAAATAAAGATTGGAGGGGTGATCTGGAAAAGGGTTGGGAAGGGAGGGGAGCCGAGGTTGATTCACTGTCGGATGGGGCGGTGTATCCCCAAAACTTTACCTTAGGAAGAGGCTTGCTTGCCATTTTCACTCGATTCCTGTACAGCCCCTTCGTGAATACGATGGAAGAGCCAGTTACCGATGTGCTCACGCCTGTCAAAATTGTTCTTCCGCACAGCAAATAAAAGGGCAGCCTTGCTCAGCTGTACACCTACATGGTTTTGCCTGAAAATTCCGTGGCTGTTCAGACATCTATGGAATCTTTCGTTCCTGTTTGTGCCGGCCCCAACCGGGATGTGGGATGGACAACCACGGTTAATGTGGATAATAAGTCTCTCAAACGTGTCTTCCACCTTTTGTGCTGTATCCACCTGAAGGTTATCACGCATGTGCTGTTTCCATCTTCTTTCGAAAATCTGCAAGTTTTGCTCTGATCGTGCCAACATCAGACGTTGGCTTTTCTCGTTTAGGCCCCATGTCGTTTGCTGCCTTGAAAACTTTGCCGAATTCTTTTAGGATTTGATTACGCCAGGACCATCTTCTTCGGTATAGCTGCACTTACGCGCCTGGTTGTATTGAACAAGTACAGTTTCACCTTCAGTTGTTGTCCAAATATATTTGGCAAAATCTCAGCAATTGTACAACAATTATCAGCTATTAATAATTCCAAATGAGAACGCGGCTGAGTTTTGATGTTTTCAAGGAGATCACTCGCTTCATGCAGATGTAACATTGTAGTTTTACTGGTTTTAACATACAACTAAGACCATGATGAAACAGCTCTCCAATAATATAGTTCAAATAATTTATTAAGAAGACATAGACGATATCGGCCGATACATGATTATGATCCCTTTATAAAATATATGATCCCTTTATAAAAGAAAGTGAGTGAGGAAGATGGTGTAATGGATGATGAGGACATCATTCCGTAAGAAGGGGAGTTATGTAGGATGCTAACTGGTAAGATTTACTTTTATGGGAACTTCTTGTCAGTAGCTTGATGAGTCGGTTCAAGGACTATGTGAAAGCACATTGGGCAGCTCAGGAAACTGCCAAAGCTTTGGCTAAAACTAAAAGGGTAAGTTGAATGCGTCTTAAATTAAGTACAAAATCATTTACCTACTGAAAAACCGGAGACCGCTGCGCTACGGGAGTTGGATGAATTTAGGCCTTGAAGGTTTATAAGCACGGGGCGGGTGGGAGTTATGTAGGATGCTAACTGGCAAGATTTACTTTTATGGGAACTTCTTGTCAGTAGCTTGATGAGTCGGTTCAAGGACTATGTGAAAGCACATTGGGCAGCTCAGGAAACTGCCAAAGCTTTGGCTAAAACTAAAAGTCCGTGATACTTGCACTTCCGGGTCAAGTCAATCATTGGCCAATCACAGAGCTTCAAGTAGTGTATAATCATGTATCATCTAGTTTTCAGTTTTCTATCATAAATTGATATCAAATAAAAATTGTAAGTCATAATTCCCTTCACCAAAATTTCTTGTTCATACAATTCATTGTATCACCTTTCCAAAATTCTTCCATCATTATCGTACCGCTCGGTATCCAGGTGTTCATAGACCTTATCCTAGTTACTTTACTTGACCGTTTCTCACTGTAAATTTCTTTTGGTTTGAAATTTAACATTTTTCTCCATTTTCATTTGCTAGTTTCTTCATATTATATGACAAGATTTATTTTATATTACTACAACTATTAATTAACCTCATTCCAAAATAATTCATTCAAGTATTCTCAATAGTGATAACGTGTATCCAAGTATTCATGTATAGACTTCATTCATACATTAAATTATTGTCCTTATTGAAATTACTAGCGGGTAACGCTCACCAGCGGTTCTCGGCTTGTTTGAGAATCAAAAAACCACAAATAACATAACATAGTCTCTAGGCATTTTTTTTTAAATATAAAAATTATTTGAATAAAATATTAAATTGTTAAATAAAATAAAATAACACCAATATAAAATATATCAATCGATCGCAAAATTTCACTGTGATGAAAAAATGCAAAGCTGCCGAATTCTGACCATCGGCGTAATTTTGGACTCGATTTTCAAAAATTCTCCAACTTCAGAGGGGGGCACATTACCCCTCATCCCTCAGACACACTCCCTGAGGCTGTGTGCGTCGCACAAGGACAAGCGTGACAAATGGTGCTTAATTAAACGGAGACGGCAATGGGCCGAGTCGGTCACCAGTGGGCCGAGTCAGTCAATGGGCCGAGTCGGTCAATTGGCCGAGTCGGTAATGGGCCCAGTCGGTATGGGCCGGGTTGGTAAATGGGCCGAGTTGACTCGCATTCATTTATCCAGGACATTGCCGCGTTGACTCGGTGACTCTGTCCTGAAGTGACACTGACAACCGAGGCAGGCAGTTACAATGGTGGATATCAACGTAGACTTTGAAGGGATAAGGCGAGGAGTGTGCACCATTCACAGTTCAAACACACTATTCCCCTGCACAGGGTTTGAAAAAAATGGGACCAATAATGGATGTAAGAGATGCAAATGTGTAGCTCGCTTACATGTGGAGCAGCTGATTAACCGTGAAGTAAGTCGATTCAAGGTTGGTGACTGCGCACGTCTATTTTAAGGTTTTGGTTTTAAATCTACAAGTTTGTTTTGGTACAGGGATTGTCCCGAGGCCCCGAAGGGCAATCTACCAAAACAAAGTCGTAGATTTAAAACCAAAACCTTAAAATAGACGTGCAAGGTCACCAATCTTATTCATAACTGTCATTTTGTTCTCTATTACAATTCAAATTGTGAATATTGAGTTGTTCTAAGGTTTATTTTGAGTTCGGATTTCGTCTATTTTGTGATTAGTTCACGAATTAAAAATGTACCACCCCCCATTAAATAATAGGTCAATCTAAAGGAATTCCCAATACTTCATCATACGTCATAGCCAAATTTATTTTTACAGAATTGTTTTTCTGGATTGACCAATAGCAGAGAAGCTTTTACCATGTTTAAGGAACGATTACCGAATAGGCCAATCGTAGTGCTGCAACTGTATTTTGTAACCCATGTTCTGGGGCCACAAATTAACTTGGGTCTGGGAAGTAGAAAAGTTCAGTGATCGCGGGAAATAAAAGTAAAATCCAGAAAAACACACCACAACAACACAACCGGGAAAACAACAGTACTTGGATTGTTTTCATCGTTCATTATTGTCGTTAAGAAGACTTCAAGGCAGCGAAAACAGCATGATTTGGAATATTACGATTGGAATAAATAATTAGGGGAAGTGTTCTTCACCCCGGGGTTCTTCATTCATCGTCCGAGACTCGGACCGAGTAAGCTTTGAAATTATTTTTTTATTTATTCAAAAGTCATGCACACATAAACTGGATTCAGAATCATCTACAAATTATTATTTTTGGAAATCTGGACAAAATTGTACATTTATCATGTTTATGATCTCTGGAATAGGCGTTTAGGTGAGAAAACGATGAATTATTATTTTAGGCCTAAAGCCCGGCCTATTATTATATTAATTAAAGTTCATTCCTGTTACATTTACTACATTTTACATAGAGACGACATACACGTCTATCAATCATGACATCAATTAAGGCTATATTTATAAGGGAAGGCTATGACTTATAGTGGGAAGGCTATGGCTTTTAGTGTAACAGTGTTCATCATATATTCAAAGAATTATTGTCCAAAATGGAAGTGAAGTTTGGCACCATGAAAGTCACACACTCCAAATAATGGCTGCAACGCTGCAGCAGCTCTAGCCATTGCATCAGGGGGGCGTTCTGGTGCCATGATCATTGGTGTTGTTGACGGAGCATCTTCTTCGTGGGTGCGTCTTGGTCACACTGATGTTGATGGTATGCTACGTCTCGGTTGCATGGGCGCTCGTTCTGGTGCCATGATCATTGATGCTGTTGATGGAGCATCTTCTTCGTTGGTGCGCCTTGGTGTTGATGCTGATGGCATGCTACGTCTCGGTTGCATGGGTGCCTTGGGTGGTGCGTTGTTGTTGGTTTGGTCCCATAGGTGATATTGAGGTGATGTTGCTACCGTTTCGTCGAGACATTTTGGCTGATCCCATTGAAGCTGCTGGTGATGGCTCATTAAAGTTAAGAGCATCAGTCATTCTTCTTTTTTGTCCCGCTGATGCATCCTTACATTAACTTTTTATGCTGGCTGTGTTGCGGTGGCCTGATAGCGAGCAAATAATCCGGTCCTCAAACCCTGCATCGTTCAAGTTAACGATTGTATAGTTGCCCTGATTGAATGATTTGTGTAGGATCTACTCAATCCTGCGGCAATGGAGATGGACTTCATCATCGCACCAAGTGTGTTGTGACCAACAGCCATGTTGTCATACCATACATAATCTGATTGGTTGACCTTGCTTTTAGGGCGCTGATACAGCCATTGGCACTTGGGATTTAGTTTTGCCAGATACAATTTGAAGGCTGCTACTGGGCATGATGCACCACCAGTTGCATACATGCGCTTCTCGCTCTGGAAGTTATTGCCGAGTGTTCCTGGGTGATTTTTGGAATGTTCGTTGTAGCTTAGTACAATGTACTCGCGATCAACATCATCAGTATTCAGCTTGAAGGAATCCGTTGTTAATCCCCGGTTCCCTTCTCTCCCTCCTGCAGAAAAAAGACTGGAAGTTAAAGAAGATCATACGTTGGGACTCAGTGGATTATCTATGGATAGAACCCCGCTCGCTGCTAACTTATCCATGTCTCCTTTGGATATTGGTGGGTAGCTTGTGGTGGTGTCCTTCTTTTGACGCTTTTGGTTTTTCAGAAACCCATCCAGGACGTTGTTCGCTCTTTGGAAGGCCTCGTTTCTGATGATGTTAATGATTCGGTTGTGTGGTGGTGACGATATGTGCCTCTGTATGCCAGCACGGATGTTGCAGAGGTTCGATCGGCTGTAGTAATCACCATCTGTACGCCGTACTTCCCCGTAGAAACGCCTTAGGAGAAGGCACAATTCCTCAGATGGCAGATCTTCAAAATTCTTGTTCAGGCCAGTATACCGACACCATTCTGTATAATAAAAAAGGAAGGAATAGTGACTTTATAAGTTTAAAAGTGCCTTTTTAACAGAACATTTGTTTGTTTTTAGTCTCTAGACTAGTATAAGCGCTGCTATTTCTTCTTTTTCACTTTTTTTGAAATTGTTTTATATTATTTTTAACCAGCAAAAAAGCATACATTTAATCAATGATTTTGTTGGGTATTCCATTAGAGCATTAGCCCAAGTAAAAAAATAATGTTGTTTCTTTCAAGGAATTCTGCAATGTTTGTTTTTTGGTTTTTTTTGTCCATTACTTTTTTGTTAAAATATTAATTAAGAAGCTCAGTAACATCAAAAAGGAGGGACGATAAACTATTTATTATTATAAGAGTTAAGAAGATTCTTTTAATAAGAGTGCCTATATTAACTCATCTTTATTAAAGAAGAATATTTTGGATTTTTTTATGATCATTATGAATTCATTACTTCATTAATAATCGAAGTGCGTTCCAATACAATTAATCGTTATATCAGAACGCGCCAAGGGCGCAGATCCAATCTTGAAAGTGGGGGGGGGGGGGACATAGTGAATTGTTTATAATGATGAAATTGTAAAGTGTACCGCGAGCGCGTCAGCGCGAAGCCTTTGACGGGTGGGGTCTAGGGGCAAAGTTCTGACAGTGGTCCAGGGACTTTGCCCCCTGAATCTCGTGGTTTTTTGACATTTGATGCGTGTCAGAAGTGCATTCTTGGCCTATATTGGTGTTGATCGTAATAGAAAATTCTTATTGATAAATTAAGAGGCTTTCCTTTTTGAAACATTTCCACCCCCTGGAAGCTCTTGGTTTTTTTGGACATTTTATGTGTGTCAGAAGTGCATGGCTGGCATTGCTAGGCAATTGCTGTTACACAAAAATGAAACGGAGCTACAGGTTAAAATGCACAGGTTTCTCATTCCTCATTGATATCTACCAATTCACTTAAAATCCTGTTTAAGGGTGTTTTTGGAGATGTGGTAACTTGTTCACACATGTGTACACCAAAATAACTGAGTGGCTCCCCAGGTAAGCTTGTTAATTAGAAGTGTAGGTGATTCAACACCTTGTAATAAATGTTATAGCTGTTAAATAATAGTGTTGCTCATTGCAGTGTTAAAATGTAATTATAATTCAGCTTTGATGAATCTTGCACATTCATTGGCTGAAGCTTTTCCAAGCCCCTTCGTTATCGGCTCATTGTTCTACTTAAAATAATGATTGCTCCCTTATATCAGACGACAGAAACATGCATCGGTCTGAAAACAGTACCTTAATTTTATTTTCTAAGTAAACTTACTAGATATGTGAGTGGCCCTTTGGGTCAACATGTTAATTACTAAACAGGTTTTTAGTAGTGTGTCTTGTATAAATGTTATACATGTAAAATTTATAGGCTACATTGAGCCTCTTTGCTATTTGCCAAATGGGTGGCCATTACTCCCAGAAGTAAGATTCTGATGAGAATAACTTTGCCTGTAATTGAGGTGCACTGCACTTTATGTACCCTACTGCAACATTTAAGGCATAGAAATAAAGTTATTTGGCGAGTTATGTAACTGATATTAGTGCAATATAATTAGGTTAAAGAGTTACCTAATTAATCAGTTTTTACTCATTTTATTGCAACTGTGTCAAAATTATTTTTCTGTATGATGATGTTAAAATGTACAGGACTAGTAGTAGCATGTAGCACTTTGGACGTACCCAGTAGTGTCAGTGGTTGGGAAAGTGGTTTGTCAATTTTTGCTTCAAACATTTTCAACGTGAAATAAAAATCTGTGTTTTGGCCGCCATTTTGAATAGGTAAAAGTAATTTTTGTTTGTTTTGATATTGTAGACATTTACTCTATCACTGACCCGAGTTTGACTGATACATTCCTACTGGAAATTTCAGAATCCTAGCTTAATGTCGATTTTTCTTCGTACACATGTCTTGCATACCAATTTAGCCGATTTCTTTGCTTCTTAATTTGATCACATTCTCAGGAAGCTATCGGATTTTTGAAGACAGCAATTCAGGACCTCTGCAACAAGCTATTTGTTCGTCGTAGCAAAATGTTCGTAAAAGGTTGCCCCCAAACAAACAAAGCGTTTTTAGAGGGAGATCCATGTGGAACCCCTTATGGACAAATGGTAATGAAAACTACCTTACGTACTTAAGTTTTAATGAGGAAATTTTCTCGAGAGCTTTTTTTGGAAATCTTTGTCTCGGACTCGGAACGCAAGATCTTGGTCTCAGACTCTTAATATTTAGTAGTTAAGATTCAAAGGCAAATTTTGCTCACCATTTTTTTACTTATTGGATGTTAACTATATAAAGGATGTGAATTGATTGGATGTTAACTATATAAAGGATGTGAATTGAAGTTTTAGAAATTAGGGTTCAGACTAAAGAGAAATTAAACGAAGTCTTTACTTCATTTCATGCCTGAGTGAGCATTCAACGAATACAAAAGAGTGAGCAAAAGTTCATATTGAATGTTTCCTATTGAACTGGGGGGGGGGGGGCAAGATGGCAGGGAGGAGATAGTGCAAGGGGGGGGGGGGGGGGCGGCGAAGTGTCCTGTTACCCTCAAGACATGTTTAGTAATTAACCTACTTAATAATGTTCAGGCATGTCAGGCAAGACAACAAATGCTTCTTTTGAATTTTCCCAGAGCAGCCAGGCTCATGTGAATGTAATCTCTTAGGAAAGGAGTCACTGCGATTTTGTAAGTTTTGAGATGTCTCCAACTAGCTTGACTACTTTTGGCTTCTTTGTTACTGCATCTTGCAAACCTACGAAGACCTTCTGAAAAAACACTAATGTGTTTTCAATTGCCTGTGGGTATGCTATGTTGAAAGCATAATAGGTTGCAAGTTAGTAACTGGAAGCCTTTCAACACAGACCCTTTCATCTGAAAGCTCTTCCCAGTCACACCCTCGGGGGCATAGATGTACGGATGGTCCATCTCTGTTCTGAATATCTTGTTAACATCTTCGCGGAGAAGAACCGGAACTGTCAGTAGTGCCTGCATATCAATTGCATCTGTAAAAAACCCCAAAATCAATAGCAATTTTTAACACTCACAAGTTGAAATTATTAAAAAGTAAAGAGCCAGCCCAAAATGACTGTCGACTTCGCTCCGGTCTACCTGAATTATAGCCTGGGATCTACATAGATTAAAATAGCATGGAAATTGTGACTCCCATTATCATACTATTTAATTAAAATGTTGCAAAACTGAATAAGAGAGGGGCTGGGGCTAGTTTTTAAAGGTCAGTAAGACTCGCTGATTCATGCCAACGGCAGTTTATGTGTACTGGTTGTTTAGATTTCATGGGGTGCAGACATTTTTTCACACATGGATCACTCAGGATCAGTCAATGCAATCCTCCCGCGCATCATAAGAACATCGCGCAGTACCCCGAGTGCATTGTGGATTTTCTATCAACTCCGCATTCTGTTAATTCTTGCTCTTTGATTGGTTGACTACTACGCGGAGTGTATTAACCCTAACCCGGGCGAGGTGGGAGTGGGGAAGGTACTATAGAGACTATCTCCTAAAAAAAGAAATTGCGCACAGGGCGCGGGCCGGGATTGAACCCGGGACCTCCCGCATGATAGGCGAGATACACGGGCTTCAGACCACACCAGTTGCTTCGACAAGCCAGCCTTTCCCTTAGCAATCACCAGTTGTGTCGTATTCGGACTTAGTCTGAGTAGTACTTTTTAGTACTTGGGCCGTTAGGGTTAATAATAATATACATTTCTTCACATTTTTGTGAACAGAATTTACTAAGTTTAACACCAGAATGGATGACAAAACTGAAGAGAATTAAACTTCTTCAAGTTGACTCCATAATCAAACTAAAGCTTATAATTCCACAGCACTTGGAATGGGGAAGGACGCAGAAAAGTATGATGCGAGCTACTGTGGAATGTTGCCTATACTTTATAGGCTATACACACTGTAAATGATAGTGTTAAAATGTTAACACTAATATTAACACCACTTGGGTAACGTTTTCTTAACACGTTGAAGTGTTAATCTTGTTTTCTTAACACGTTGAAGTGTTAATCTTATATTAACACCACTTGGGTAACGTTTTCTTAACACGTTGAAGTGTTAATCTTATAAAACCTTAACACGTTGAGGCATTAAAAATATAACACTAGACACGCTAATAGAAATTAGTTATGGCTAACGATTTATTAACACATATACATGTTAATACACCCTGCGGTGTTAAAATAAAAATGGCAATGTTAATTTTACAACACTGATGTTTATCACATATTAATACACATTGAGGATACATGTTAATACACCCTGCTTTGTTCAAATAAAAATGGCAGCATTAATTTTACAACACTGATGTTTATTGCACACATTAATACACATTGAAGTGTTAAAATAATAACTGTGGTGTAAAATTTACAACATTGATGCTCATTGCACATTCTCGTACACAATGTTAGCCTTTTCAGAAAATCAAAGATTAACTGTTATCTAACAGAGGTATATTTTCTGTGACACGATTAAGGGGGTTGTTGCGACCTTATGTAATTCCCTAGAGATTTTGTAATTAATCCACAGACTTAGATTACAGAATACCAGACTTCCTATATATTATACCGCCCTGTGTAATGGCGGCGTCAGCCATGGGGCTCCAATTGGGGGTAATCAGGTTCTTGCTGAAACACGCAGAAATGAACACAACAAAAATGCGTCCACATCTGCGGGCAAAAAATTAGTCACAATGTTGCACGGGCTGTGGCTTTTAAAGAGTGTTTAAAATCATGCTCAGAACGCAGTAAATGTATGCAATTACACGCACTTGACGAATCACAGTTATTTTGCATGATCTTGGGCAAAACCGAATACCCCCAATTAGAGCTCCATGCCAGAATAACAATGGCGGATCTCCGTAATCTTAATCTGTTATCTAATCAAACAATCACTTTATATCAAAATGAAGCTGCATGCATGTCATTTAATAAATCAAAATATAATTTAATGTACATTTTTGAAGTCGCAGTGATGTCATAAGTGAGCAAGCAAGAGTAATTTTAAAACAGTCCGGAAAAATTTCCTGACTTTTCCGTTATATTTTTACTCTTTTTTTTTAAACAGTCCCCTACAATGTATGGGTATACGCTGTGTCAAAATGACGAAAGTGTAGCTTGGCATGCAAGTTAGACCTAATTTGACATCAGCAGAAGTGTTACAAAGTACCATTAAACATTAACGGTCGCAGCAACCTCCTTGATTTAAGAAGGATTAAGAAGGATTCACAATATACATTACATATAGGAGTTGTACTCACATATTTTTGGAACAATTTACTTGGTTTACACGCAACAGGATATGCAACTAGTCGCAGTTTGTACTATTTAATTCTAAACATTCAATTTCAACAGAATTGTCAACCGTTCAATAATTAAATTTACATTATTGTACATATAATTCTTTCAAGAGTTATAGATATTAATTCAATAACAATAATTCTGAATTAATCATACTGCCCCTAATATGCTTATACTAATACTTATAAAAACAAATTTCCTATTCTTTTTAACCAAAATTGTTGCAATAAATGATACAATAAAACACTTTGATCGTACTTCTTTTATCACTTACCAAAATTTAGCAAAATATCCGAAATAACAGATTATCTAATCACTTTTATAAAGTTTCTGAAACACTATTCATAACTAATTAATTATAGGTCAATAAATAAGTATTGTTTCGAGTGAAATTAGAAAAATTAATGCACTCGCTCTGATGTTGATGTGAATAATGGCACAACCCCGCAGGGAGGGCTATTGTGAGCATATCAACATTTGCGCAAGTGCATTGATATTTCTCATTTTTTCGAGAAACAAAACATACGCATGTATTGATCTAATTCATACATGACACTATACAAATCAAAATTCACAATATAAGCATAATTTTGATCCATTTAAAAACGAATAAAAACATGTTAACAAGTTTGCTAACACCTGCAGTGAAAATCAGCGAACCCACCTTTCCTGAAAAACTAATAAAAACAAAGCGTGCCAGAATGCAAGAAACTAAAATACGCGGAGTGCATTGAAAGTGTCTAATGCACTCCGTGTGCGCGCCGTTCAATACGTGCATCGCCCACTTTGTTTTGATTCGTTCAAAATAATGCTCAAATTGTGAATTTTGATTTGTATATAAAGTGTCGTGTATGAATTAGGTTAATACATGCGTATGTTTTATTTCTCAAAAAATTAGACAAATCAATGCACTTGCGCAAATGTTGATACCCTCACAATAGCACTCCCCCCCCCCTGCGGGTCGTGTAATTATTCACATATCAACATCAGCGCGCATGCATTGACTTGTCTAATTTCTCTCGAAACACATTTGCATTTATTGACCTATAAGTAATGTTATTTTACATCAATGTCAAGAAAGTATGATTTTTGAAAACCTTTAAACCCTTCAATCAGCAGAAAACAACCATTACATATTGTTTGCCTTAATGCTAGTGACATGCAATTTGACACAGATTATTGAAAGTTTTGAAATATTGCATGGGGTGAGTTCCTGTGACCAAGGACCTGAAATGATCAGCCATGATTAATTGAATGGAAAAAACAAACAAAATTGACAGTTTCCTTACAGATTTGATTTTGGAAAATGTGAAATATTTTGTGTTGAAAAGTCAAATATTTATGCCTTAAAAATAGACGTTCACAAATCTTGAAGACTTTTACCAGAGACAGTTAAAAAAAATAGGAACGGCAAAGCCGGTATTATCTATTGAGGCTATGTGTGTCTCAGATTAAAATCGATAAACTACAGCCATCATAAAAGGCTGCGTAGTCTTTAGCAATTAAGGCCATGAAATAACTTCTCAAAACTAATCCCTCTCATTCCCAAAAACTAGTATCTAAATCTCTGCATGAAGCATGTTTGATTAACCCAGCGGGGCGTGTGTGTGGGGGCCTTTTAACACTTTCCATGCAGCTATTGATTATACCATACAAAACAAGATTTAGGTCTATAACACACGGGCTGAAGCAATTGTATATAATATTTCATAAATGTTGTTACATAAATCGCGTCGGTGAATGTATGTTATAAATGTTTAAAGTATTTGAACTTTCACCGACGCGTTTTTTCTAAACATAGTTTTATATGTAACAACAGCCAGTATACAAATGGTATGGCGGCACGTTGTTGTCGCAAGAGACTACAACTACCCATTTGGATTACCAGGCTTTTCAAACCAGAGACATGGTTCTGGCCAGCGAAACATACATAGCATAGCAATTTTACATGGGGATATAGGAAATTATATGGGAGTTGAGTGTCCTTTTTAACTCTCTCTGCTTTTACAAACTCTCACAAACTTGTTTTGCAAATGTTACAAGCTCTTGTTTTGAAGGACTTCTCAAACTCTGTATTTTGAAGAAAGGCTTAACGACCTCTTGTTTTCTAGAAATATTTTTACGAACCTTTGTTTTGGAGAAAGAGTTGCACTCTTGTTTTGAATAAAAAATCTCAGAAACTCTAGTTTTGAATAATGGCTTTTACAAACTCTTGTTTTGAAAAAAAGACTATTTTACAAACTCGTTTTGAAAAAAGACTTTTTACAAACTCTTGTTTTGAAGAAACACTTTAACACTTTAACAAACTCTTGTTTTGAAGAAAAACTTTAACACTTTAACAAACTCTTGTTTTGAAGAAAACAGCAGTTAATGATAAAAAGATTTTTAGCTTATCTCCTTCGCAGCCTGCTTGAGACTCATACTGTAACGGCAGGAGTCTCAAGCAGACTGCAAAGGAGACTAACTAAAATACGATATATCCTTAATGCGGTTTCTTTGGCTTCTATTCGCCATTTTCACATAGTTACATATAAGTACAAAATGGACTGTCCAATTATTATTATTCAACATTTTTGTACCAATAAACCTAAAAATGTATCTTACGGTTTTTATCTAAAGGTGATCCGAGGACCAATGAATTAATGAAACTCCTAGCCCCACTAAAAGGCACATTCTTAAAGAAAAGGACTGTTTGGACTTTAAACAGTTGTTACATGTTGACAGAGAGTATTCAATTGTTTGTAACAGAAATGGTGTGTTTAAACTTTTTAAAGTTGGTACCCTTAAAAAAATTGAAGGGGTCTTGCAGGATGTGTTCCTGCAAGAAACCCATAACCTGTCCATATATTGCTGGGTAGTTGACATTGCAGACATAATAATGTCCCAGCAAAAGAATAAGTGCTTTTGTGGCACTTGTGTTACATTTAATTGAGTGGGTACCACCTACTAACCAAATGCACGCCACCTTGTCATCAACTTTAACAATTCGTATGGAGACTGGTGTGTTCTCCTTTGTCTTCAGCTTTTTCTTCAACTCGGGGGTATCTAGTGTGTCCATCTGCGGGAAAGAATGTAAAGTTTTAATTGAAAATAGTATACAACTCTTAGTCTGTGTTCACCAAACACGGGCAATACCCAATATGAGGAAGCAATGCATCGGGCATCAACTTTGAAGAATTTTGACGCTGAATTCAGCGTTGCTATCTGGTTACTTCACACACCGAAAGCGAGAACAGTATAGATTGTGCTAACTTGCCTGCTATTATTATTATTGATTACAAAATGAGCAACAAAGTTTGCCGAAATTATGTTGTTTTCAAGTATTTAACCCACCCTTCTGAAAACTAACAAAGAACTGTCCAAAAATGGGCTAATTGCATAGATCTAAGCAGCAAAATTTGATAAGTTAACCCCAAGACCCAAAAACCTTACAAAATCCCACAGACTATCTCCGAAAAAAGGCACACATGCGGTTTGTGCAATCCTCCTAGCCTATCTATAGACACAGAAAGGCTTATTTGTCGAAGCAACAGACGTGGCGTGAAGCTACCGACTCTGGCCTAGCACGCGAGAGGTCCCCGGTTCGATTCCCGGCCCCTGCGGGCGTGATGCGCAAGCATTTTGGGGGGACCCTCCCTCCTCCCTTCTTTTTGGAGATAGTCTCTGAAGCAGCTTCCCCCAAAACCACTGTGCAGAGTGTTAGGGTTAAAGGAAGCCCAGTCCAATCTTTCACATTTTTTTTCAAACTTTTGGAGATTTTGATATCTGAAAGCTCATATTTTTCTCATAAATATATATATTCCCTGGTAAATTTTATGGCTGAATAGTGTACTGTTTGGAAGATATTGATGAAAACTAGTTATGGTAACCATAATTGAGCTTACATAGTAAGATATCTATAGGCAACCACAATATACAGAATATGCAGATTTGGGCCATTCTTTGAAAAGTGAAACTTTTGGTCACACACGTGACTGACTAAATTTGTTACTTGTGGACATTTTGAGAAGAAAAAAAATTTGTCCTAAATTACACTTCATAATCTTTAACTATAATTTCAAAAGATTTTCATGGGTCAGTCTTGCTATGCATAAATTTGCATAATTAATTGAAATATTTTTTAACAGTAAATGTCACACACGTGACCAGTCATTTTCTTCAATTAAACAAGTTTGGTTTGTTTGTTTTTTTATTTGATAGTGTTTTTATAATGACAAAATATTTGAGTGTGTTATTGCTGTAAGTATGAGCTTGTGGGTCCTTTAAAATTGACAAGAGCTTTGCAAATTAATGTTAAGACACACTTGACCGACCTTCGGTTGACCCTTAACAAAAAATAAGCATGCGTAGTGAAATGGAAAAAACTTTTTTATGTTGAGGCTGACAATTAATTAATAAAAATATAAAATAAAAATTGGTAAATATAAAATTGTTAAAACAGGAGGGAAAGGTAGCATGGATTTCCACCTTTTTCGGTCACACACATGATCAAAGAATGGCCCATTTGGGGTTTCATTACCGTATGCCAAGGTGTGCCGAAATGACAAGCTATGACCCAGAAAAACTGTTCATATTACAATGAGCTTGTTGCATGATAAAAGGATTATAGATATCTCCTTGACCACTTTATTGATATGTAGTATATGCAGTACCCTCATTGTAACGTGAATAGGTTTCTTAGGGCATATATAGCTGGTCATTTCGGCACAACTTTACTTCCGGTATTGAAACCCCCAAATCCATGTATTGCTTAGTAAATCCAAACAGCTTGACCTTTCAACTGAAATTTTAAATTTACATCTCTGGAGTGATGATTCTTCAAATGAAACAGAAAATTCAATTTCGAAAAATCAGACCAGGCACCTGTAAATTTTCAGTGCAAGTTTCTGAACAATTTTTTTCCCCTTATCACTGTTCAGTTTAATAGGCATTTCATGATTGTCTGTGAAATTATATCTTCCTTTGACATTGAATCACTTAACTTGCAACACAGACAAGTCAAACACAGACATTAACATACCTCAATCTCTGTGATAATTCACTTGGATTTGACGCCTTTGCCTTGTGTGATGGCAACTTTGTCTTCCATTGCCTGAACAGTTGCAACAGGATCATCAACAGACACCTGACAACAAAAGTTTGGTAAAGAAATTAAAATGATGATCTACAGAATCCTGACACAGAATGTATTGGCAGAAAACTGGTACATTTATTTCAATCAAACATTTGCACGCTGAGAAAATCCTTGTTGAGATAGCATGGAATCCATATTTTGGCAACTTTTAGAAGCATTTAAGTTTTTTTTTTAATGTATCATTCAAACTTTGAGAAAACATCCACATAGGACCACCTCAAAAGCAAAACTAATGCCCTTGGGCAACGAATTACAGAATACAAGTAAGGATTTTAGTATGCCCATTTGTTATTGTGTCATTGACCCAATAATTTGACAAGTATAGATGCTAGCAGAATTGTGTCATAATTGGTGAACAAACAGATACAGATAACATTTGATTTCCATTGTTGATTTTTTTGTGATACAATTGTAATAGTTTCTAGAAAACCACCTTTTGATAGCCTGTTGTCCTTTTAGTCTAATAATTCAATAGTAATCATTCATTAGTGCATGCGTGTGACCAGAATATAGTACACGATATGGTTATAACAATATTCTGTGTGACCATGGCTGACCCTGGTCGTTCTCAGGTCAAATTAATACACTCAAATGTTTAGGCAAACTTGCCTATCAGGCCCGTAAGACACTTTTTTCAAAGGGGGGGGGGGGGGCGTTTTCAAAAAAAAAATCACCGGAAGTGATAGAGCTAGGTTTTTTTCCCCGGAAAATTTGACCAAAAACAGAAAATCCCCCAAATCCCCCCTTCGAGGGGGGATTTTCTCTGTTTTTGGTCAAATTAGGGGGGATTTTCTCTGTTTTTGGTCAAATTTTCCGGGGAAGATTTTCAAGGGGGGGGGGGGGGGGGGGGGGGGGGCGATCGCCACCGTCGCCCTCCCCCATCTGACGGGCCTGCCTATGTGACTTGGGTATTTAAGAGCATACACACCTTTGTGAGCTTGGCTACTGTCTCAAAGAGGCTGTTTGCTTTGTCCATTATTGCCTCCTCTGTGTCATTTACTATGCTGCAGAACTCATCCATGACCTACAATAATGAAAAAGAAAATCTTGAAAATCATACCACTGTCTAATCATTTTCTTTTAATGAAACATTTGAATCAAGGTAGCATTAGTAATTCTGTGGTTTACAAAGGATTGGCAAATTACCCTTTTGAAAAACAATGCTATTGAAAAGTTTATTAATTAGTGCACTATATTTGTTTAAAACCACACACATATAGGTCAATTGCAGTTTGTAAAGATGGTCAATATTGAAGTTACTTTGTCATTTTGCAGTCACCACTGAACCCCAATTTTTACCATTTTCACCAATTTCAGTGTCCACCTGTAAATCATGATACAAGCCTCTTATATTTGGGATTTCTGAAAATCATATTACCATTCATTCAAATAAGCTCCCAGGGCGCTTTACAAAGTCATTTGGATGATGGTGCTTTTTTTCAAGGTTAAACAACTTGATGACCTGTTCATATGTAGGTTTCAATGCTATATTATATAACACATAGAAATATTCATGTCATGTTATTGGAGAATACGATATCACGTGACATAAAATAATCCAACCATTTCCCTGGTTTATATGCGGTCCAAAAGTTCCCATAAAAACCTACTATTTTATTTCCCCCAACTGTGCAAAATGGGAGGTTTCCAGTCACCTCATGCAGGTATTTTGAACCATTTCCCTCATGTCAAGCAGTAAATATTTGTATACTAGACTCTAGTCAGTATAATTGGTTGGGATGTAGGTTAGCACATTCAAAATCGTCCCCACTGAGAAATGGACCAAAATGACATGATTTTGGCATTGAGTAAAGTTTTAATAATAGGCCTGTGTTACATCCCTTTACATGTTGAACATTGCTGGGTGGGTGTTTATTGGGGAAAGGGGCGCTTAATGGAATGAATATGGTACTCAGGGTTGCACAAAGTTGTTTCTTCCCCAGGAGCAAGGTTTTGAGCTTAACATTTCCCCACCTACACTTACAGATTTGGTAAAAATCAGATTACAATATGTTTACTATAATAGTCCGTGGTGGCGTCAGGATAACAAAAATGGGGCCAAACGGGGGGGGGGGGGGGGAAAGAAAGAATCTGGGGGTGAAGAAAAAAATCTTGGTGTAAAAATGCGCGCGCAAAATTTGGCCTTTTAATGTCAAAATTGCCTAAAATGAACTTAATTTCATCTTAAATAGGTATTTCAGACCATTTTAAAAGCTAATTTGGAAGTGATTTTTACATTAAAAGTCAAAATTTTGTATCTGACTGGGGGAAATGGGGTGGGGTGTGGCAAGGTTCGTGGCTGTTTGTGGGAAGCAATAAAAAAACAATAAACACTAGTCAGTATACCTGTGCAACCACAGCTCATAACCCAAAGTTGCAAAAAAAATTCTCTTCATCTTTTTTCACCCTTTCCCCCATACCTTTTCTTTTTCCACTTGGCATTATTTCCCCAATTCTGCTCATTATTTCCCGGGAGCGGTGCTCCCTGCTCCCGCACTTTGTGCAACCCTGATGGTACTTACATGGCAGCTATCAGCAAAGGCTGGAAATTTGGTCATGATCGCATTCACAGACATGCCCCTCTGGATTTCTTGACGTCTGTTTTGCCTGGTTTCTTTCATCAAGATCTTTATCTTTTTAATATCCTTCTCTGTAGCGAGTTCTTGGATTCTCTGTTTATATGTATCTTCATTAGAGAAGCAACGGGGTCCCCAGCTCAAGCTCAGCACTGTGTTAAAAAAATTGTAGAATCATGAATCCATGCGTTTTGAAGTCACCACTCAAAAGATGTTGGCAAAGTTGAGTTTTACCAATTCGTGTTCAGCTCAAGCACATTAAGCAATTAACTCTTAAACACCGTATTACATCCCCCCAGTTCAAAATGATTTTACTAGAGTGAATTTTGAATAAATGGCACATGTTACTTTAAAACCACTTGTTTTGACATAGAGCGGAACCCACGTCAACATAAAATCTGTTGGGCCCAGAGACTTAATAACTTACGGAGATTCAAGAATTCCTATACTGCACTGTGTAATGGCTGCGTCAGACATGGGGCTCCAACTGGGGGCATTCGTTTTGTTGCCGACATCAGACGCGAAATAAAATGCGTCTAAGCTGTGCGTGAACGTCTCTTGCTTTTCAAGCGTGTTTAAAGTCATGCTCAAATCACAGTAGATGTATAAATGACACACACAATTCACGAATCACTGTTATTTTGATCACATGCAAAACCTGAAAAAACCAATTAGCCACCCATGCCAGAAGAAAAATGATGGATATTTAAGTCTTGGATCTCCGTAATCTAAATCTGTGGTTGGGCCACACATTTTAGTTTGTGTTATCAGGTACTTTTACATGCAAAATCTGTGCTAGGGAGTAGGACTTGTAATCATTTTGAGTTATCAGAGTTTTTGTATCAACAATAATAGAATTTGTGTTAACAAGGTTCCATTCCCCTGTGAATGCAATTCACCCAAATAAAAGTGGTAAACATTGATTGCTTGTCCTGATCTGTCATATTTTGTCAAAAACTGTCAAATCAATATCATGCTGAAATTAGATGCAAAATATCAACTTACCTAAATTTGAAGCGTTTCGACTCTTGCTGACTCTCTTGAATGTTGCCAATGCCAGATGTCTTCTTCTTGTTTTCCTTATCCTTGATTCTTAGTTGTCTTATTCTAGATGACAATTTGGCACTGATGTATGACTGATTGAGAAGAAAAAAAAGAGAATGAAAATAACAAATACTGTAAGAAAGCTATATTTTCACTAGCATGCCACTAAGGAATGCCATGCACACATAGGTGGCGAAGCGGGGAGACACGTCCCCCCTAAAAAAATTTGATGGGGGGGGGGGGGGACATCCCCCCCCCCAAATTCTTACGGGAAGAAAAAAATAAAGTCAACAATCATGAAATAGGTTGTTCAGTGACGTTTATAAGGCTTTTCCCCTGAAAAAGGTCAAATTTTCCCCTAATACCCCCACAATTTTCTCCGCTCGCGTACTTCATAGGATTATAATTATAATTCCAATTTTAAAAATCAGATTTTAATCTGCTCGTCCCCCCCCCTAAATGTTAAAGCTTCCGCCGCCACTGCATGCACATCCTCACTATTAAAAAAATCGGAGTCACAACATTTGTTCCACAAGGTCTATGTAACTAAATTTATTGTAAACTCTACATATCATCGGGCACTCACCATGAAGATGCTCTCCTCATTTTGTATCTTACTCTTAGTCATAATTGTTTATAACCTAAGCATATACAACACAGAGCCCTAGTTTATTAGCACAGGGTTCCCACACCAACCCCCTTTCAAGGCCCTGAAAGCTGATTTTCTATGACCTAAATTTGGACTATTTACAAGTTTCTCTGATGACTTGAAGCATCGATGGTAAAAATAACCTAAAAAATACCTTTAGAAACATCTTTTTGCTTACATAATTTTCAAAGACTTTCAAGGACCTTTTGCAAAATTCAAGGACTTTTCAAAGCTATGAAAAGTTTTCTATCAAGTGCAAGGACTTTTTAAGTACTGTGGGAACCCTGTTAGCACAATAACTATTGTATCTATTCTTTTTATCAAAATTCAAATAAACACAAACTGGCAAACAAAATATAGCTGAAAAGGCAGAAAAATCAGTTCCAACTGTATCAGTAAGGGGCACCAAGGATGGATCCAGATGGATTCAACAGCACTACACCAACAATGTAAAATATTGAAATGACTAAAAAGGTGTGCAATGACAACATCCAAGGGCGAGACAATTAAAAGGCAAAAGAAACAGCACAATAACATGGGGACCGACGTTTCGGAATGATAAAACAATTCCTTTAACTAGGTATAGGACAAGTTAAAAAACACAACTGTCTCTGACCAGCATAGACTAAAAAATGATGCACTGTAATGTTTTATCATTCCGAAACGTCGGTCCCCATGTTATTGTGCTGTTTCTTTTGCCTTTTAATTGTCTCACCCTTGGATGTTGTCATTGCACACCTTTTTAGTCATTTCAATAAAACAAAATATAGTCTTACCCATGGATTCTTCCCATCACTATGGCCGAGATATGCATATTGTTTTACCAGCTTTTCCCCAATCGCCTGATAATAATCTGTGCTTGCTATTTGGGGATATTTGTTGTGGTAGAAACCTGCTGCTTCTCGTAACACGTACACTATCAACACCCTTCTCATTTTTTTGCTCCAGTAGTAGTTTTGTGAGTGGTGAAAACTCAGGAATGTCAATCAGTCTTGGTGGTGGCATATCAGGAATTTCAATCAGTCTTGGTGGTGGCATATCTGATGAATAAATAAATTGATTGCATTATGCAATTTCTATAATAAATTACTGTATATAATAATTAATAGATGCAATAATTTAAGGGTTTAACTTTAACAATAACAAAAACTGTGCACATACAGGCAGGCAGGGCTTGAATTTCAAATTTCCTAGGACACTAATTTCAAGGCCAGAAAACAAGCGGCCACTACATACTAAACAATACCATGAAATGTGTGGAAGGGCACCAAGGCCAAGTTGAGGGGCAATTGCCAGCCTGAAATTTGAGTCTTGCATACAGGCACCAAAGGTGTTGAAAACAAACAGCATTTTAAAGACACACTGCACACACAATACAAAAAGCTTACAGATAAGTGTAAATGTAAAAAGATTTGGATTGCCATCAGAGAAGTTATGACGCAGACCTTCTGGAACGTCCTTCTTCGTATGAAACCAAAAAGTGAATGAGCAATATGGCCGACGTAAGCCGAAATGCAAAAACCGCGCAAACAACAGGCACTGACCTGATTGGACGAGCACCTCGGTAGCTAGGATGCATCGGTAAACAAAAGACGTCCACTTCCTGCATTTGCCAAATCGACTTTCGATAGATAAACTATAGAAACCCTTAAGGCTTTTGCTTTGTTATGGCTTGGCACATCAGGGGTCGCCAACCCCTGGCACACATGCCAAAGTTTGCACACCGGATAGTCATGCTTATACTTACCAGTCTTGCTACTATGGCTGCACCCTCTGTAGCTAAGCTGTCATGATCTTGTGTGCCCTCTGCAGCTGGGCTGTCATCTAGAATATTTGGAGTGGTCAGAAGAATAAATATTTCCTCTTTGTACACAGTAAAAAAAAAAGTGAACAACATGTTTAAAAAATTGATCAACTGCTGTTTAACGGGTGAGCTGAGCAACTTGTTGCTCAAAATATTAAACATCTGGGGTTGTTTAAAGTTTTAAACACCTAGTTGTTTAACTTTTTAAACAACATGTTTAAAATCAGATTTTACACATTGGTGTTGTTTAAAAATTGTTGTTCAATTTTCAAGGGTTGTTTAAAGAAAGTTGTTCAATCCTCATGGGTTGTTCAAAGAAAGTTGTTCAATCATCTTGGGTTGTTCAAAGAAAGTTGTTCAATCATCTTGGGTTGTTCAAAGAAAGTTGTTCAATCCTCATGGGTTGTTTAAAGAAAGTTGTTCAATCCTCATGGGTTGTTCAAAGAAAGTTGTTCAATCATCTTGGGTTGTTCAATCATCTTAGGTTGTTCAAAAAAAGTTGTTCAATCCTCATGGGTGAAATTGGCCCTCTAATTCAGTGATGGTATGTCTCCTGTATATAACAAGGCGGTTCTCGAACCACTAGTCTCGCCTGTTTCGCGACCTCATTCTTGCGCGATGTGTTGTAGGAATTAAATTGGCACCTGGATGATAATTCGTCGACAATTCGCTTAAACAGGATTCATATTTTTGATACCCTTCCCTCCACAAAATCCCATCAAGATAGGCCTTACTGATCGATTTGACCCTATATTTGACCCCCGCTTACCTTGAATGACCTCCGATGACCTTGAAAATTTCATCAGCAAACATTTACCCCACCCCACTTCCCTCCACCAAGTCTTATCAAGATAGGCCTTACGGATCTCCAGATTTCTTGCACACAAGATCAGACAGACAGACAGACAAAATAGTGGCCACTAGGTCTCTTTCTGAACTTTGTTCAGGCGAGACAAAAAGCATTTACTGCAGATTTCTTTCACAACTATATCGCAAGGCTGGCACACAATATCATTTTCAATTGAAATTTATTATACTACATGCACTCAATGCAATTATAAGCATACATTTGAAAATCATACATGCAGGGTATTCAAGGTTAAAAAACACTAAGGTAATTGGTAATTATACATGCAACTTGTGAATCTATGAGTTTTTCCCCTAAATATAAAATATATTGCAAACACATTTAGTCAAGAATTGAATTAAATTTATTGTTAAAATGATGTACATCGCTGATCGATCTTAAAGTTAAAAGATAAAGTTTGCATGCAGCCCGTATGTATTGTTCGGACCTAATTAGTAAAAATATTAATTAATTTTCAATTACTGTTCATGAATTATTCAAATTAACTAATAATAATTAGTTAAATTGTCAATTGTACAAAAACAATGCAATAAAAAAGCCATACAGACCACTTTAATCAGTCTGTATACAACCTGGCAAATTTGCTCCTCCTGATCATCCTCCTCCTGATCATCCTCCACCCCGCACACACTGCTAATTAATTACTAATTTGTTGAATGTGGGCATTATTTTAACATATTTTTTATATTGATTGTGTTGCTATGATCAACAGCTTTAATTTGATACCAAACTCAACAACATAGGTTGGATATCAACTGAGAAAATTATACTTATGTACCCCAAAGTCACGCAGATGTAACATCTCCACCTATTTACCGGCCCAACTCAAAACGCATGGCCATCTGTAACACAGGATTTCTTATTTTGTCGCCTTAATTTCTTTAAATACTGCTTAACGTTACAACATTCTTAAAGCCACTTCAAAGTGAACATTACAATTGAAAGAACATTTATACAATATTGAGGTAATTTAATTCTGTTTCATGTATTACCAATTGTTTTTCCCTACTTTGAAATAAAGATCTTTTGTCTCAAATCTTATTTTTATCACATCGGGAGGGAGGCACTCTTCATTGACAAGGGGTATCATTCATGAACCAAGGACTTTTCAAAATCACTCTAAACACATATTTCTAAACAAGTAAAATTATCATTGATGTGATGATACCCTAAACAATTGTAATAATCAAAATCTCACTATGAAATTTTAACACTGAAAATCACACAATTTTTTTTAGAGTGACTCTGAAAATCCATGAAAATTGCCCGAGACAAAGGATTTCAGTAACACTGAAAATTTTTCAGAGATATTTCAGTGCATTTTCAGTGTTAAGCCTCTTACCTATAATGAGCACTGAAATTGATCTTAACCATCCCAAGTGATTTTTCACATGATTGCACTGTAAAACAGCAAAGTACTTTTTCAGTGTGATTAGCAGTTAATCAGTGTGATTAGCAAAGTGCAAAGATCAATATTTGAATAACAAAGACAAATTTTCAGTGATTTTCAGTGTATATTTCTTTTGTATTAAATTTTCAGTGCAATTTCATAGATTTTCAGTGTTATAATTTCATAGTGATCTGCTACCCTAAACAAGACATCACACCATTTACACCCCATGAAGCAAGTTATCACATTTATCCTGCACTGCTTTTGCATTTTGATTTCCTTATCTACAGGACAAGCAGACAACTTCAATTTTGGACCCTTGCTAAATGCATATAAGTTCTGTTATGGAAAATGCACCCTTTTTCTGGATTTTGGTGTTTTTATAGACAACTTTCAACGTTATGTACGGGTTTCGTCGTAAAAAAGACCCTCTTTACATACATTCTTGGTCAGGGATGATACCCCCTTGTCAATGAAGAATATGGCCTCCCCCGGGTTATCACCTTATCTCTTGAAGGTGCCCGATCTTTGAAATGTTACTAATTATGACTATACTGTGTGAAATTTTACCTTTCTTTGTTTAATTTTGGTGATGCAAAACCCATAGAAAGATTTGGTACCGGAAACAATGAAGTCGTACAAAAGGCTTGTATAGAGCCGACTAACAGATTACCCCTAAATTTTAAACCTCTCCTTATCATCATTATAACAAGATAAAACTGGAACTAACAATAAATTGATCAGCCAGACCACTTATCAGTACCACTTGGGGGGTCGAAGAATATTTTAAAATTCCATACGCTATAACAAACTTCAAAATGCAAGATATCAATTTCAAAGACTAGGTTTAGTCAGTTATTGGTCACTTAAAGTCATATTATGTGATCTTTTCCAAGTAGCGCCCTCTATCATTGATTTTTTTAATGAAAGCAGATTTTCTTGCAGATTTGCAGATTTGATCATAAATTATAAAGATCTTCCAAGTTACAGATCGATACGATTTCTAATTACTTCAAAATCATGGTTTGAAAAATAGATTGTCCGCGTGGACAATCTATTTTTCAGATTTTACTCTAAATTCACTCTGGAAAACCATGATTTTGAGGTTATTAGGAATCGTATCGCTCTGTAACTTGGAATATATTAACGATTTACGATCAGAAAAGTAAATCTGCAAGAAAATCTGCTTCCAATTTTTTTTCGAGGATTGAGGGCGCCCCTGGAAAAGATCACATAATATACCTTTAAGGTCAGACAATGGTCATTCAAAATACTATTACCCGATACTACATTATCAGCCATATTAATAGTAATTACAATACCCTTGCAATGTACCGATATGTTATTATTATTTAATGATCTAGTATTCAAATACACTATTAACCCAATAATGCATCATCTTCATCATAGATTTTATACTATCATAAACTGGGGCCTACCAGTGTAGAATTACTGATACCGGCAATTTACTACATAAAACAGATTGCTTCGAGTCCCTCCTCGTCATAAACCTAACAGCTGAATATCATCAACATATTCAATATTTTAAGACTATTTAACCACGGCATTCTACCAAGGCCTATCCATATCTATATCATAAATAATATTTATTATTATATTACATTGTAAAGGATGGCCTATATCCATTTGCCTGGTTATAGTTACGTACTGTTTGTTTTGACATACTATCTGCAGATAACCTGCGTAAAGTCACGGCATTTTATCAATATGCTAATTGAATTCATATCATAACAACTTCAACTCGAAGTCTACGCAAATACATCATAATATCCTGTTCTGTATCAACATCAATACGAACAATTGCTTGTTTTACGTCAGTATTTAACTTTATTTACCAACGGTCTTTACCCACCCATGATTACTTGATATATCGTCATTCAGACTTCTATACCTAATAAGGCCCGCCATGTTTGGTAGGCCTAGTCTGAAGACGTATATGACAAACAATCACTACCGCTTTTACTTGACCACTCAATCAATACAATAGAATAACGATTTGTTTATGCGTCGTCATACCAGTTGTAACTGGAATTCTCTGTTGCCACGGCCTAATATAAAAGCCACGCACGCACCACGTGACAACATGCTGGCTATCTGTTAGATAGTCTATAGATATCACTCACAACGATACGAGCATTCATTTAGATAACATCATAATTTGAAAGCTAAGCAGCATGCAACATTATGCCTACATAAATAGGCCAATATCCAATCATAATGTTGATGCTTTGCCTGCTTTTAAACGACAAATTAGCCATGTCATTGCTCTATCTGTTAAATATCTATTTCCTCTACCGCCTCTGATGAGGATCTCACTCTAACTATCAGAAGATCCGAAACTAGTCAGGCTATTTTATCCGACGTAGCTTAATCTATACTTATGTACCACCATGCGCACGTGTAATTCTACAGGTTTAATCAAGGCCTACCACTATCTATTTTGATGATGCATGCATTATGATCAACATATCAACCCTTTATTGCATATCCACATAATTTTACTCTGATAATGTGCATTATCCACAGCTTATCGGTTTTTCATGCTGTTTGGGCGGACCACACTAGATGCTAGCGAGTCACCATTACTCAATAGTCCTAGTGATCCTATACAATTGAAATGCTCCAATCTTGATTAAATGCATCAAATTATCAAATTGGCTGTCTTGTCACAGGGATTAACAGTAAGAATAGTTTGTACCACTTCCGACCTATGGTTACAGATCGAGTTATGGGACAAAAACAGTCAGTAGCCAGTAATGGTCAGTCTTCATTATACAGGGGTAACATTTTTTTTTAAATAGTTTGATTTTTGTCAAACGGTTTTTTTTTACCAAGGAGATGATGGGAAAAAGAATAACTTGACCTATCTACAAAGTTTGCTTATCATGGTATAAGGCTGCGAATGTTAATGGCCATTGTATTGACCTTCTGGCCCCTTATCTTAAAAAGTAAACAATTCTTTTTCTAAATCTCCCTGATGAAAGAAACAACTTGACGCAAGTTTGACAAAAATCGATCCAACTTTTGATTTTGACCTTCTATACGAACTGAAAACTGACCACTGCTGGCTATTGACTGTTTTTGTACCATGACTCTGCAACCGCACGTCAGAAGTGGAAGAAATTCTACCAGACTCTAAATCCTTGTGACAAGACGCAAAATTTGACATGCATTTTATCGAGACTGGAGCATTTCCAATTTTTCAACCACTATATGACCTTCAGCGACCAGTAACTGACCAATGCTACTACTTTGAAATTGGTATCATGCATTTTGATTATGCCATAGTATACAGAATCTTAAGGGTAAACGCAGCTACTTCAGGCTCGAAGTTTTTCACAACTGTAGTTCCTTAAATTTCTATTGATTGTGTGATATAAGTATTATTTTGTCAATTTCTTTGACCACATTTTGCTTTAAGATGACAAAGCAAATGTTTACTCAATAGCACACATGTATTATTTTCTGAAACGAGAGGTAGCTAGTTATACAAATTTTCACAACCACCATTTTGTACAAAAGTCTATGGCGTGTGCAATGGTGGTTGTGTACCCTCAAAATTATAGTGATTCTTTGCCCTCCAGGTGGTGCCGACTAACATGCCTGGGCGATTGACTATCAAGCTAACAAACAGAACATTTGTCACTGCTAAGGCAAAATGTTGATGTACAGAAATGTAACATTATCTAACATTGCAGAGACAGCTGATAACCTCTCAAATCATGAACTCTCACAGTCATGCTTCTTGAATTTCTCTTAAAAGGAATACTTCAAGTTCACGGACTGACGAACTTGGGGGACCTTGCCCCTCTACCTTGTAAATGAAGTGCTCTAGAAACTTCCAAACGGCCACACATGTAGGTTGGTATTCAACATCAATGATGAATATCAGCTTGAAGCAGTAATCAACAGCTTTGGTGAGTGTGCTGAATGGTAGTGCTCGTCTTTCCACCACCACAAAGCTCTGAAGTGGTCTTAATCTGCTACCAATAACTATGATAAAAGGTTGTGGTTGCGCAGCCTTGTCAATTGTTCTTACATAAAATTCCATGTCCGTTCCTTCCTGTACAAAGAGGGAAACAAGTTTTAACCATGTAAATGAATGAAAAGAGCTACCCAGTATGCATTGGTTAATATTATTATCCCATTTTATGGAATTTCAACAATTTGTTCAGTCATTTTGGGACCCATTTTGGGGACCATTTTGAATTTCTAAGTATGTTAACAAAGCACAAATACTAGATATGAGTTACTAGTGGTCTAATACATACATCCCATCATTAAAACTATATTTTCATCATAAATTTAGGTTGATATTATCCCATTTTATGGAATTTGACAATTTTGCAGCCACTTTAGGAACCTTTTTGGGGGCCATTTTGGCAGCCATTTTGGATTTTGAACCATTTTTACAGAGCACAAATACTGGATATGAGTTACTTGTGGTCTAACACATACATCCCATCATTAAAATGATATTTTTATCATACATTTCGGTTGATATTATGCTATTTTATGGAATTTTGACCACTTTTGACTATTAATTTGGCGGCCATTTTGGTTGTAAAGTATGTTAACAAAGCAAAAATACTAGATTTGAGTTTCTAGTGGTCTAACACATACATCCCATTGTTAAAACTATACTCTGATCATACATGTTGGTTTATATATGCCAATATATAGAATTTTACCAATTTTGGCGGCCATTTTGGCGGCCATCTTGGATTTAGGTGTGTTAACAAAGCAAAAGTTCTGGATATGAGTGTCTAATGGTCTAATACATATATCCCACTATTAAAACTATACTTTTAGCATACAATTTGATTGCTATATGTCATTTTATGAGATTTGACCAGTTATGGCGGCCATTTTGGACGCCATCTTGCATAACCCCTTAGCATTATAAAAATATTTTTGTTAACATCCTGATTATGTCTTAGGATCAAGATAGGAAGTAAAAAAAGTTGGTTTGGGGGAGTCCTGGGGGGGGGGGGTGCCTACTAACCCTCTGTAGATACCCGACTATTTGTGATAGGTGTGGATACTTACCGAATTTCTTTCTACCATTTTATTATTATTATTTACCGGTGCTTATAGAGCGCATTTCCAAAAGATCAATGCGCTGTACAAATAACAGACATCAAAAATGGCATACAATTATATAACAACAAAATAACATCAAAAACATTAAAAATATGATATAAAAAATGCATTACAGCAAAGCACCACGGTTGTATAAAAAGTATTACATAATTTACACAATAATCAGTTACAAAATGTTTAAAAATACGAATAAATTGACAAAGTGATATATAATTTTAAAAACCCCAGTAGGCCAGGAAGTGAACTAATGTTTAGGAAAAAGATGAGTTTTAAGAAGTTTCTTGAACTTTTTCACACTGTTTGCTTCACGAAGAGACCTAGGTAACATATTCCATAAATTGGGTCCTAAAACAGAAAAAGATTTATCCCCATAGGTTCTGTTGGTGGCGGTCACAAGACGGGTTGTATCTTGAGTTGACCTAAGACCGGCATGCCCTGGTGTATACAAACAAATGAGATCTTGCAAATATTGTGGGGATGAACCTTGTATACAATTGTACACATGCACTAAGATCTTAAAATCAACTCTCTGCTGGACCGGCAACCAATGCAGCTCACGAATCAAAGGTGCAGCGCTAGTGCGCCTATCAACATGGTAGACAAGGCGTGCAGCGCGGTTTTGAAGCCGTTGGAGACGTTGCATATCTGATTTTGACAGGCTACCAAGCAAAGAATTACCATAGTCGAGCCGAGAAAGTTCATCAGACATGAGACCGTTGTATTTTGTCAGGGTTTGGTATGACCCATCAATGAGACCGTTGTATTTTGTCAGGGTTTGGTATGCCCCTTCAATATAGGCAGAAGTTGTTTGCTTACCGAATTTTATAAGTTCGCCTAATTGCCTGCAAATCGTAAATCTTTGATTTTGTAATACACAGATTTTATGATTTGCAGCCCTGACCTCTGCGTCTCTTTCTCCTAACTCATTTTTGAGCTCCAAGATCTGTAAGCGTAAATGCCATGGTGGTCGTTGGAACGTAAACCATAGGTGAACTGTTTCGCTCCATGTAGACAATCCAGCCAGTTGTTTATTCTTTCTTTATTGAGGGTAAACAGCTTCAGTGTCAAGCACTGCTTTCCAAGCAGGCCCTCATCATACAGAAAATAATACAGTATTTACAAAGACATGTTCAACTATTTACACATAATACATGAATCAAACAGAAATAGCAAAATAATATTTACATGTATAATTAAGAAGTACTTTGCACACAATTAGAGTCCTTTAATCTTAGACTTAAATTGGTGCACGGTCATGTTCTCCAGTTCAATTCTGACTGCTGCTGGTAGGCTATTCCAGGCATATGCTGCCCTAACATGAAATGTGCGCAAGCCTGAATTGGATTTAAATTTTGGCACAGCCAATGTATTACTGGTGTGATTTCTTGTAAGATGTAAATGGCTGTTATGAACAAATTCAAATTGGGCAGATATGTATGATGGACTTAAATTTCTCAAACATTTATACACAATAAGAGTTAGGTGATTATGCCATCTTTTATCAAGTTTTACCCATTTAAGTATATCCATCATATCATTTGTTGGTGTTCTAATATCAGCTGATAGAATTATCCTAGCTAGGTTATTATGAAGTACCTGTAATTTGTTATGAAACTCAACAGAAAAGTTTGACCAAACAGTGCTTCCATAATCAAAGTGAGGAATAACAAGAGCATTTGATAGCATTACAATAGTCTGATATGGAAGAAAATGTTTCATACGTTTGATGATACCAGTTCTTTTACTGACATTTTTACATAAATAATCAACATGAGCCGACCAAGACAGGTTGCTGTCTAACTTTACACCAAGGTACTTAAATTCATCTACTCTTTCAATAGTCAAATTATTGTAAGTTAGTTTAACATCTTGGAACCTCTCGAGCATTTTTTTAGTACCAAATATCATGAACTTAGTCTTGTCAACATTCAGAGTAAGTTTATTAGCTTTGAACCAGTCAGCTACTTTATTTAAGCATGATTCTAATTGAATTTGAAGATCACACATAATGTTAGCTTTATACATTAATGAAGTATCATCGGCATACATTACAGTCTTACATCCATCTACAGCTTCAGGTAAACAATTAACAAAAATTATGAAGAGTAATGGGCCTAAGATAGAACCCTGAGGAATGCCTATGTTAATAGGTTTGAAATCAGATAAACTTGAATTTACATTTACTGTCTGTAATCTGTTGCTTAAATATGACTCAAACCATAAGAGTTCATTATTATTAATACCGTAATGCTTAAGTTTCGTAAGAAGAATTTCATGATTTACAGTGTCAAATGCTTTTTTTAAATCAATAAATATTACACCAGTAGCATATATCCATCATCCATATTTTTCAAAATGAAATCTTGTACATCAAGAAGAGTAGTGGAAGTGGAATGTTTGGGCCGAAATCCAGATTGAGCATTTGAAAGTAAGCCTGCATTTGTTAGGTAAACATATAATTGATCATGAACAGCCCTTTCAATGATTTTAGAAACAATTGGTAAAACTGAGATGGGCCTATAGTTACCTACTTCTGTTTTGTCACCTGATTTGAATATTGGTGTCACCTTAGCTTTCTTCCAACCATCAGGGAAAGTAGAATCATTCAGAGACAGGTTGCAGATATGAGCAATGCAATTTGAAATGAAGGGCACAGCCAATTTCAACAACCTGACATTGAACTGATCTTGTCCTGGTGATTTACTATTTTGCATTTTATTTATATGTTTAAAGACAAACTCAGCTGAAATTGTACCAAATTTAAAATTATTGTCAATACCAATACAGTTGTCACTTGAACATGCACTATTACAAGGACATTTTACATTATTATGCTCATTGAATTTACTGCCTAGTTTATCACCAATTGAAGTAAAATACTTATTAAATTCATCTGCCATGTCTTTACTATTGCCAGAACATTTACCCTCTTTGTTAGAAATTGAAGTAGGCACAACTGATTTTTTGTTAGGTACAATTTTCTTAATTGTTTTACATAATTTTTTACTATCATGCATATTACTGGTTATGGCATCATTACAATAGTTCTTTTTCAAATAATATCTCATATTGTTTACTTTATTCCTGAGTGATTTAGCTTTATTCCAATCTTCTTGACTATTTGTTTTATGCGCCATTGCAAAATAGTAATCCCTGTCTTTACTTAGTTTTAAAAAGTCCCCATTAATCCACTCAGGTAGACAACCTTTAATTTTTGTCTCTTTAAATGGTGCATGCTTATCGCATGCTTCAGTAAAAAGACTCTGCCATTGGTGAAGCGCATCATTAACACTGTTATTAGAGCATATATTATCCCAATTAATATTCTTGATAGTATTGATAAATTCAAGTTCATTGAAGTGTTTAACAACTCTTGGAGGAAGTTTAAGTTGATTACATTTCCTTACAACATATGTTAATGAATGGTCACTGAGGCCTAAGCTGTGCACACCACATGATTTAACAAGTTCTGGCTTAGACACAAATATTAGATCAATTTTAGTTTTACTATTTACTGCTATCCTTGTATAATCTTTAATGATTTGTTTCATGTGTGAATTATTTGCTAAACTTGTTACTTTCCTTAAATTACATGTTTTTGCTTGATCTAAGTTAAAATCCCCTAAAATATATACATCATCATAAATATTATTAGTATTACACTTTTGGAACATATTGTCAAGCTTATCTAAGAAGTCTACAGTACAGTCTGGTGGACGATAGATACTACAAATGAGAATAGGCTTGGTTTTTGGCAAGTTGATTTCAACAAAAATAGCTTCCATGTCAGCTTCATATAGATCAACATTTTGTTTTGAAGAAATACCATCCTTGACATAACATAAAACACCCCCACGGATTTTCCCGTTTTGTCTATCAAGTCTGAATGTAGTATAACCGTCAATGTTCACTTCTGCGTCATCAACATCCTTATTTAACCATGTTTCATTTATACACATTACATCAATAGCATTATCATTCATAAAAAGATTAAGATAGTCGGTCTTGTAAATTAACCCTTGAATATTTAAATGAGCTATCTTTAATCCCTTTTGAATCTTACATCGGAGATCAATAAAACCATTATTGAAAGGAAGTTCATCATTACAGACCTTATGAAAACAATTTCTGCAAAACCAATTATAGGTATGCTGAATTTCTGAAATATCAACACATTTGAGATGAAAATCAAGAGTGCAATTATTACAAGTTACATAATTATCATTCTTAGCAATTTTTGATACACATTCACCACAAAAGTTAAGGCAAGATTTCTTGCTACATTTTTGGATATTTGTTACACAATGTGATTGTGAAATTACAGTTCTATTAATATCAACATTACCATCCACATTTCTAGGGTTTGAGATAATTAGTTCCTTCTCCAATGAATAGGTGGCATGGAAAATCCTGAGATGAGTTCCAAAGTCCTTTGATATACCAGATATAGTTCTTTGCGAGAACGGTGACACCAGCTCTATTAAGATGCAAGCCATCGCGCGCGAGATATGAATAGTCTATATTATCATTGTCAATGTAGGTCCAATTGTTCTTGTTGCACATTTGTAGAAGTCTCCCATTGAATTCTGTTATCCAAAAGAAATGTCCTTCATGGTTCTGTGTTGTGAGAGACGACACTGTAATTTTGATAGTAGGATCCACATTCAGAATGTTGGCGATGACACATTGGTAGAGGTCTATACTATGATCAGTGTAACAACGGGAAATGTTATTTGTTCCGATATGAATGATCACACTTGCTGGCATAAACTCCTTAATATACATTGGGGCAAGCTTAGTCCATGCTTCTAGATTGCTGCCAGGGATACACTGGTTGATAACATTGTAGCGCTTGGACATCTTTTTGCCATCCAGGTATTTTGGGATCGAATCACCAATAATAAGTATAGTCTGCTTTGTAGTCTGCTTTGTAGATGTTCGAGGGGAAGATGTTAAATGCTGTTGCTGTGTCCTTGGTTTTGGAGTAGGTCTTACTTTGGTTGTTGGGCTGACACTGGTTCTTGGTTTGGGTGTTGGTCTTTGCTGAGATTGTTCTGTGACAGAAGTTGATGATGTTGTTGAGACTTTAGGTTCCACAGATGTGGCGCAGGGAAACATTCTTGGGGCAGGGATGGGCATAGATTTTACAACTGCTTGAAGGGAAAGTCTTGGTGCTGGCTTTGGCGCTGTGGTATTGGTTTGTGTTCCAACACTGACACAAGCAGCGGCCTTATCTGTCTGTATACCAACATGATTGGTAGATGGATAGTCCATAAACATATATGAAGCATTGATGTCAAAGCATGGCAATGTAGAGCTGTGTTGATGAGGCGTTGACGTTGTTGGTTGTGTACATATTGATGTTGAATTATCTATAGAAGTGTCGACTGTTGCAAGTTTGAGTTTCATCTCTATTAGTACATTGTCTATCCATTGTTCATGTAGAGAACCTTGCACAGAAATGTTAGTAGTGCTAGAGTAGCAGGTAATTGTCACAGTTTCTCCACTATGCATTTGACACTTGTAGATATCTCCTTTGCTTCCTCGGTTATCAGCTGGTCCATATCGTGCACAAAATTCATCCATAAGAAGATCATAAATATCAGGATTGATGGCCACTGTTGTAGATTTCAATTTAGGCATCACTGTCCATAAAGCATTCTCATATATAGAAGTATTAGAGAAGCCATTGAAAGTTTGGTGAAGAGAGTTAAGCAGGAAACTCGTGGAAGGGTGTATGCGCGAAACGATGTTAAGTTGTTTACTTTTCTATAGTCTACACACAAACGAGTAGTTCCATCTTGTTTACGAACAAATACCAATGGTGAGGCCCATGGACTAGTGGACTCTGTTATTATTCCTGCCTTTAATTGACGCTCTATAAAAAAACAGATCTCTGCCAGTTGTTCCGCCGGTTGAAACTCCGTTGGTTGTTGTAGCTAGGACGACAAGTCTTGCCGTCTCTTCTTCCCTTGTTGATAATCTTGGCTTGGCTGCTGGTTGTTCTACTAGGGTCTTCCTCTTCCGTTTATCTTCGTGCACTCGTTCAGAATTTGTTATCGCATCTCTCTGCTCCTCTTTCAGGATGTTCCTCTTCATCTTCGCCTCTGTGGCCAGCCTGATGGTTGCTATCATCTGTAGCGAATCCGGGATCATGTACTCTTCCATATCCGTCACCCATAGATCTATATACTCGCGCTCTTGTGCTTTTTGTAAAGTTTCGGCTGGCGTCCGAGCCCTGCATGGCTGAAAACTTACAGCCAGGAGCATGGCCAGGGATACCCCGGTCAACACGCAATTCTTTTGGTATTTCTCGATTACCCGCGAGCATTTCACATAGTTTTCTGCGCTTTTCTAGCAAAATTGTGTGGGCAATGACACTGCGTTCCACTAAAACCAAATGGTCGCTAACCTGTGTCATACTGACTTTGGAAATTCTGGATTCTGGCTGGGCTCTGCTGGGCTCTGCTGCTGGAAGGAGGCTGCGAGGGTGATGTAGAGATGATTGGCCGCCAAGGACCGCGAGACGACTTGGTGCTTAGCTTGCTCATGGTGATGCTTGAGTGCAAAATAATGCTATCTGACTAGACAACTTCCCCTTTTATGGAGAAACTAAGGATCCTGTGAGGTAGCGAAATCAATGGACCGTGGTTCTATTGGCCAATGAAAATCGGTGCCTTGTGTGTGTAAATCTTCACTGCTCGTCGTTATAAGTTCCATGATGCGTTTTCCTGATCAAAGAAGATAATAATTAAAACTTTATTAGGAGTGGCGTGTTATTAGGCTATATTAAAAAAAATCATGACCATTAAATTATTCCTAAAATCATAATCGAACCCAATACTTATCAGTCTACATGATTCTATATCCTCTTACCTCCTATTACACCCTCCAGGGCGCGTTTGTAGCCATGATAGGCATTCGTAAAATATGTGATCTGCCGGTTAGATCCAATCAATTGTTCATTTAATTGAACAAGGTGGTCCTTTTGTCTTTCTACCATCTTTTTTAGGGAGCATATTGTCCTGGTTTGACGGATTAGTTGTTCATTTAAATCTACTATCATCTGCTCCTGTCGGCCCAATTCCTTTTTTAGGGAGCAAGGGTGGCTTTTAAAGCCACGAATTGGCATGCCAAGGTCCTGGTCAATGTTTTGAGGTCTTCCTTATCTGTGATCTGTGAAGAGAAAAATTAGATGACATCAATCTTGGTAATGCTTACCTAATATACTCATGTTCTTTGGCGTGGGCCAGTCACGGACGGCCTCAACTTTCTTCGGGTTTGGTTTTACTCCCTGTGACTGCATCACATTGTACCTGGAACCAAAATATTCAATAAATAAACCAACGGGTATGGCAAAAACCTGATTTTGAGATATTGGCATTTATAGTTCACACACGGTTAGCATGTAGCATAAACCACTCACCGAGTCATTATTTACCAGTTCATTCTCTTTGTTTAATAGTTGTACAAGTATACAGTTTACAGGTGAAACCTAAAGTGCATGTACTCCTTCATTGGCAATGTCGGTCTCATTTTGAGCACTAAGCGCGAGCTTTCTTTGCTGTCTGGCCACTTTAGTTGCAGACTCGGCCCGTATTTGCGCCATCACTATTCTCCGCGAATCTTGTTTAGCCACTCTGGCTTTGACCTGCTGATTTACAGTTATGTTTATGGCATTGAGAATGTGTGCTGTGGTATTCTTTCCCTTGTTGAACTGACAAGAACCAAAAGCTACGGGTAACGCTCGCAGCCACGCTTCCGACCAAGGAATTTTTCTTTCGGGCGTCGCACCTCGTAAACACCGCTCTAAGAGTTTTTTTATCGGATAGACGATCATACGCTGGTTTCATCGCTTCTGCCACTTCCTTACGAAGCAGTGTTGAGACTTTCTTTTTATGTTCATATGGTTCCTCCCCTTTATAGCAATCGCCTTTATTCAGCTTCTTGTTCTTGTTGGTCAGTGATTTGTTACTAGGTTGACGTGATGTCATGTTTACAGGCTGTTCTCCAGCTGCTGCTATATCCATCATGGCATTATTTTGTAATTGACTCTGCTGTGACCAAGATCATCTAGAAAGAACAAAAATCAACATATAAATCAGCAAAGTGTGAACTATTTACAAACATCTTCATATATGCAATTGGTCGTTCCTCTAATTGCTTACGTTCTCGGCAAAACCAGTGTGATTACACCATACATTTTATTTAAATTAACACCTCCCATTTTCATTTAATAAGGGAATATTATTTTTTTCCCCTCCAAATATAAATCTAATAATATATCCAGTCGGATTGTATGATTGCGCACTGCTTGTATGTAAAATAAAATCATATACATGTTACCTCCGAAACAACATGAAATCATGCACGAGAAGCTGTTACTGAATATTTATATAAACATTAATCACCCCTATTGTGATTTAAATCAACTGTCAGAGGATGTCTTTGCGTGAATAACATAAAAAACTACACTAATAGGAGTAACAAGATTGAGACAGAGAGAGGCTATATTCAATTAATTTTTAAGACAACAAATTATTGATGCACTTGTTCGCAAACTACAGAATTTTGTGGAAAAAAGTTGCAAAATAATGCTATCTGACTAGACAACTTCCCCTTTTATGGAGAAACTAAGGATCCTGTGAGGTAGCGAAATCAATGGACCGTGGTTCTATTGGCCAATAAAAATCGGCGCCTTGTGTGTGTAAATCTTCACCGCTCGTCGTTATAAAGTTCCATGATGCGTTTTCCTGATCAAAGATAATCCAAGAAGATAATAATTAAAACTTTATTAGGAGTGGCGTGTTATTAGGCTATATTTAAAAAAATCATGACCACGAAAAGTATTTGAAATTTCAACTATTCATCAATTTCGCTTAATCAGTTGTTTATTAATCTCTACAATATGTTCTTTCTGTTTAGAGATTGTTATCTCTAACGCCTTCACTGGCTGTTTCAGGGAGCAGATCTGTAAGGATTGAGCAAAATAAAATGAACAAAATAAAATTTCCTGAAAATTATTATGGTGAGAGGGTTTGGTAAGGTCCCAAACATAACTGACTGTGATTCCCTCTTTATTGAAATTCCTGGGATTGATATTATTGTTGGGACAATTTATAAACCTGATTACGTTGACTTCGATCATTTTATAACTAAAGACAAGTGGCATCATTTTTCTTTGTATTACTAGTGTATACTATATTGAATTATGCAGCTTAAAAAATATAATTTTATCTTCAAGGTATGTAAATAACCAGTATTTGTTTTTGTATTTTTAGTGCATTTCTTGATGTTTGCACCCTATATATTATCTACCCACCCTGTATAATGACCTTGATATTGTCATTGTGAGATTTGGACATTTGTATGCTTTCAGGAAATGTATACTTTCCTTCTACTCGTATGTATAGTTTTAATGCTAAAAATGTTTTAAGCAAAATCCATGTGATTTTTCCATTTTTAGCATATGTCGCACAAAGGGGTCCCAACTCAAGGCACACGTAACCAGCCGGGATGGAGTAGGTCTGGCAGTATTTCATGTCATGGCCTTACACAAACGACTCTGCTTACAGCATCACTCACTTCATTTGCAGCTGTCACTCCCTTTCTGCTCTTCTTGAGGTTTATCACTGCTCGTCGCATTGCTTTCCTTCAAATGAGTTGTGTTTGCATTGGTGGCGTTCACACTGTTCGCATTGGTGTCGTTCGCACTGGTCTGTGCAGTAGGATTCATTTCACTTTGATTGGCCTGTTTTGTGTCTTGCCTTGGGTCTACAGTCATCAAAAAAAGTAACTTTACAGGTAATAAATGTACTTTTAACTCTAAAAATATATATCCTACCTAGAAATATTAAATCATAAAGTTGTTGAGAAATTTATCTTCTTTAATATGAGATACTGCATGCTAGAATCGGTTGAATATTTAGGAAGCGACAATCCAAAATGTAATGTAAAGTCACAATTTCAAATTCACATTTTACATTTCAGCACGGGGGAGAGAATGACTGGTAGCGTGTGTGTGGCGTATTGATCAATCGGAACAATGCGGCCGACTGTCCAACCTGCGCATGCATCACCCAATTGCACTACCGGTAATCAATAAGATACCCGTAGATTTGGTCCGCGTGTAGAAAATAAAAATGTGAAAATGAAAATCGGACTTCTCCTTACATTTTTGAGTGCCACTTCCTCAATAATCACCCGATCTTAGCGTGCAATATCTCATATTAAAGAAGACAAATTTGTTAACAACTTTATAATATTATATTTTTAGGTAGGATATATATTTTAAGAGTTAGAAGCCCATTTATTACCTGTATAGTTACTTCTTTTAATGACTGTATGTCGTCACATGGGTTGGATCTAGGGATATTGATTGAAGCAGTCTTTCTCTCAGCTAACCATCGACGGAATCGTTCCATGTCATGTTTGATCGTGGCTTTTTTCTTGGTCTTGGCTGAACACTGAGACTTCTCTTGCTCCTCTTCTTTCGGGCCCGAAACTGGTCCTTGCTCATTGGATGAGGTGTTAATGATGGGAGTCTTCCAACATATATCTAAATGAATCTCTCCACTTGCATTCCTTATATTCCATTTGAGAGGAGTCAGCTCCTGGACCCCCAGTGCCTGAAGCACCCGCTGAAAGTGCTGCCCACCCGATCCGGACAAGATTGGAGATTCCATATTTTCTCCGGGGCGACACCACTCACAGGCTTATACTCCAGGTCTGGTTCTTTTCCAAAGTTACATCGGTAGTGTCTGTCCTGGCAAGATCGCCAAAATGTTACGGGCTAGGGTCTCTGAAAATTAGCATACATCGAAAAATTTAAGTCTTGAATAAGGTTTTCACTTTCTCTGCTCGCTGTATGTAAAGTTCCCAAAATATATCTTTTAGTACTTCTTTGTGAACTCATGCGTTGATGATTCGTCAACGATGCCGATGAGATTATTTCGATGAATCATAAAAAGTATTTATGATATTAAATATTTATCATAAATAATCATGAATACATTTCAGTCTTACCTGCTTTTTCCCGATTGTTTATCACCACCCATCATCATAGCACCCACGGTTAACTATGTCGTTTATTGGAGTATACAGAATGCACTTGTTGTGACTGCTTCTCATTATCTATTGAACACCTCCCTGGTTCAACGAATGTGAACTCAGATTAAGATGTTTGTGGATAACTTCCTGATGCAATCATAATCTATCTTACAGATACATCAAAGTTTCTAAAAATATAGGGGGCAACATTTTCATATCCAGAATAACCTTTGGGTGTGTTGTGGGTATAACAGTATGATATCCATTGAAAAGAATATAGTAATAATCCTATTCCGAGCATAGAGTTTATAAGCATCTTGATTTTTTTTATATCTGGCTTCAACTGTGCGCGACGCGAAGTTATCACTTGACCAGCTTTACTGAAGAGCCTCTCCGACGGTGCACTGCTAGCCTGAATACACCGATACTTCCTGGCTAACTCACTGAGTAGGAGCAGACAGGGAGCATGATCCTTCCACCAATCCAAAGGATTATCCTCACCGTTGATGATAGCATATTGTCTGTATTTAGTGAATTCCAATCATAGTTTGTCCTTGGTAGAACTCGCGGATGATGGTGTTGAACTGATGGGACTCCGCATGCTTGTAAGGGATCCAAGGGTCTTCTTGATCTTCACTGATGGGGGTGTGGGATCTTCGTTGTTGACGACCATGTCCGAATTCTGAAGGTTGACCGCATCCTGAAGTAGAAACTCCTTCACTAAATCAAGGGGCGATGGCTTGCCGTCCTCCGAATCGGATGTCAGGAAGTCAGTCTATAATAAAGATATCAGAAAACATTATTTGACACGTTTTAGTTATGAGATACTGTAAATATTCAAAATTGTTAATCGCCTCAAAATGCATTTAAACTTATAAACAACATTTGCCTATCTTCACTTGATCACATCACCAACCGGACGTTCGGTGCCAGCAAAACACCGACGGTTTGACGGTTGATCAGTTTTATGCATCAGCTTAATGTACTCAAAAGATATTTAAAACGCGTTCGATAACAGGAATACATGCTGATATCTCAGCCGTTCCCCACACTCTACATTTTGTGGGCGCCTCAAAAGGATTTCTGGTTATTAACTCCAAAAGGTGTTCTACGATTTTACACTTTTGTATTTGAAATATTTACACATATTTTCTGTTTTTTGTTGTTTTAAATTCATCCAATTAGCGTTGTTCCTCATGGAGGGTATAACATTTTCTGTTTGGTGATGCCCCATCAGAAACAAATGCCCTCACTTTCAGTCCAATGCACTCAAGGGTTTCAACAGCTGAAACCGATGCATGGCCAGTATCCAATTGGTTGCTTCAACGATGAGCATATACCATGTACCATGAGGACGAGTACATGCGTGGCCAATGCAGGATCTCCTTCCCCTGCCATTCTCCTTTCAAACTTGATGATCTCATCATTGATGTCGCAAAGTTCCACAAAGCCTGCAATTTGTCCAGTGCCGGCTGCATACACACACGTCCAGATTTTATCTTCATCTCATCAAAGAGTATTGAGATATTTTGGTCTCTCTCTGGACAAGAATCTAACCTTGCTTCCTTGTAGAGCCTATCAATTATGTCAGGGTTGATGCCACTTCTTGCCTCGGTAAAGTGGGTGTAAACAAGATCGTTTTATGTGGTAGCTTGATGAAGTTTGATTTCCTGAGCATTTTATATGCTGTTGGTGACTTATCATACAAGGCGATACACCACCGAATGATTGCAGGATGCCATCGCATCTGTCTGGCATCTGATAGTCCCAAATACTTTGTCTGTTCTTCCCACGGAAGCCTCCGAGGTGTACCCTCTTTCAGCAAATTGTCCAGATTGGATGCATTTTGACCAATCACATCAGTTATTGCTGAACTCTGCTCATGCTCCACTTCAATTGATTCTTCCTCCATCATGGATTCAACCTTCTGTTTTAACAAATCTAATCCATGTAAGTGTGGTAGGACTCTCTGATCAGCTTGGTCACATGATTTTGTTGCTTCTTGTAGTTGGTCTCTACTTTATTCCCCACGATTTGTTATCTGATGTTCCATTTCCGATATTAATTAGGCCTTCTAGTGTCGCCCGACTTTCTGCTGTATCCTTCCGGGTCTTTGTCTCAATTTTGTAATCCTCACCGCTGTTATCTCATCCTGTTCCTTCTCAACTCTGACACACTCCTTAATAATTATATGGTTTCCCTCCAGATTTGTGATGTCACCTAAATACAAAAAAAAGAAAAAAAGAATAGGGATTATTATTCTATTTGTAAAATGAGAAATCTTAAAGTGTCTTTCGCCTCTATTTGGCTGAGCTTCCCAGAAGCAAAACAACACAAAAACAGTGTTGCCTGCTGATAGTTGATGTTACTGTAGTATCCTTTAGTAAGTGATTGCCTAATATTTGCTTACCGAATTCATAATTCATAATTTATCATTCAATCCATTAATGGTCTCTTTGTGTAGATCAAATTGAAGTTTCAATGTGGTGATCTGGCAGCAGCCTTTTGCAGTTCCGCAATTAATACTTTCACTTGGTCAACTCTTTCCTCCGTAGAGGCAGAAAAACGACCATCCCCCGTCCTCTAACGCAGATAATGTGGATTTCAATCCACTCACCAAGTCGTTTGGTTTTTCTTGAAGTGGCTTAAGACATTCCAAGCTTGCAAAAACAAGTTGTGGTAGGTCGAATGCTCACTTATACTGTGGGAAGCAATAATGACAATTTCATGAGAACTTGTTTGGTTTGTACTAAAAATGGGTTCAGAAATATGGTCCAAAAAGACAGAAATGATATAAAATTTGGACTGGTTAATTGATATGAATTCGGATATCACTCCTTGTTACATTATTATGGATTGGTATTGACATAATGTTAGATATTCCTTGGCAATGTCTGCCCCATGAGTCTCATACCGTGTTTTTAATTCATCATATTGTTTATGCCCCACGATTTGTTATCTGATGTTCCATTTCCGATATTAATTAGGCCTTCTAGTGTCGCCCGACTTTCTGCTGTATCCTTCCGGGTCTTTGTCTCAATTTTGTAATCCTCACCGCTGTTATCTCATCCTGTTCCTTCTCAACTCTGACACACTCCTTAATAATTATATGGTTTCCCTCCAGATTTGTGATGTCACCTAAATACAAAAAAAAGAAAAAAAGAATAGGGATTATTATTCTATTTGTAAAATGAGAAATCTTAAAGTGTCTTTCGCCTCTATTTGGCAGCTTCCCAGAAGCAAAACAACACAAAAACAGTGTTGCCTGCTGATAGTTGATGCTACTGTAGTATCCTTTAGTAAGTGATTGCCTAATATTTGCTTACCGAATTCATAATTCATAATTTATCATTCAATCCATTAATGGTCTCTTTGTGTAGATCAAATTGAAGTTTCAATGTGGTGATCTGGCAGCAGCCTTTTGCAGTTCCGCAATTAATACTTTCACTTGGTCAACTCCTTCCTCCGTAGAGGCAGAAAAACGACCATCCCCCGTCCTCTAACGCAGATAATGTGGATTTCAATCCACTCACCAAGTCGTTTCGAATGCTCACTTACACTGTGGGAAGCAATAATGACAATTTCATGAGAACTTGTTTGGTTTGTACTAAAAATGGGTTCAGAAATATGGTCCAAAAAGACAGAAATGATATAAAATTTGGACTGGTTAATTGATATGAATTCCGATATCACTCCTTGTTACATTATTATGGATTGGTATTGACATGTTAGATATTCCTTGGCAATGTCTGCCCCATGAGTCTCATTCGTTAGCCCCTTTTCATCCATAAAGGTGTCCACATATTTATTAATCAACCATATTTAATCACCCAAAAGAACGGGAAATAATCGCTTCCGATTAGTAACTTATGATGGTAATGATATATAAAAGTATAAAATAAGGCAATACAAAATATGGCAATACAGGTTGCAATTGTCTGCGGATGTTAGCTTAAATTCAGAGATCCTGTCGGTTTTCCCTCTCTAGTTGATTAAATATAATTGTGTTGTATTTGATCAGGGTTTGGTATGCCCCTTCAATATAGGCAGATTAAGTCAACAATTTCTCTTTAAAACCGTCTCTTTCTTTTTCACATATGCACCTGCCCACATCTGCACCTGTGCGTGCCCCTACCGACCGAGCTATAAATGTAAGCTCCCACAGAAGCCTCTTGGGTGTACCCTCTTTCAGCAAATTGTCCAGATTGGTTGCATTTTGACCAATCACATCAGTTATTGCTGAACTCTGCTGAATTTCATTAGTTCGCCTAATTGGCTGCAAATCGTCAATCTTTGATTGTAATACACAGATTTTCCGATTCGCAGCCATGACCTTTGCCTCTCTTTCTGGTGTGGTTTTACTCTCCTCACCAGGTCCACGTGTATTCCATTCAGCTGAATGTATTGTTGGTGTGTGTCTTCTAAATCATCCTCCGATTCTATGATCCTGTTTAACCAGCTCTTCCCTCTCTGCCGTAGTTTTTAATTCTTTTTGTAGAGTTTTGATGACATGCACCTGGATACAAAAACAAAAAGAATAATAGGGATATACAAACCATTAAACTTTCCAAACTTTCCAAACTTGTTATGAGAACACTAAGCAACATTAAACACGGCACAGAAATATTTATGCTCCAAATTTGTGAATTATGTAGCTATTAACCCTAACCCTAGAACGTGGCAGTGAGGGGGTTAAATAAAAAATGTGAAAATATATACAGACCATTAAACTTTCCAAACTTTCCAAACTTGTTATGAGAACACTAAGCAACATTGAACACTGCACAGAAATATTTATGCTCCAAATTTGTGAATAAATAGTAATCAAAGTATACTTTCACCACACTTTCCATTTGCTTACCGAATTCATAAGTCTCCAATGCGGATTTCATTACACTCGTCAAGTCGTTTTTTTTTGTTGCTTCTTCGGTTTTCTCCAATTCTAGTTTAGCCAGTTTATCATTCAATTCATTGATGGTCTCTTTCTGTAGATCACATTGAATTTTCAATGTGGTGATCTGGCGGGTAGCCTTTTGCAGTTCCGCAATTAATACTCTCCCTGTGTCAACTCCTTCCTCCGTCGCTCTTCTTGCTTTCCCCGTTGCTCTACTCACCTCATCAAATATATTGAGAGCAGCTGCTGGATACAAAAGAAGAAAAGGGATTATTATTCTATTTGTAAAAAGTGTCTTTCGCCTCTATTCGGCTGAGTTTGCCGAATATGATCTAGCAGAGCCACAACACACCCCTTGTTGCTGGGTCGGCTCCGTCGTAGATAGTTCACCACGGGATGGTCCTGCTATCGCTGCCTCCTCTGACCGCGCATTGATGTGTATCTCGGCTATGCTGGTAGGGGACACCTTTCCCGGTGTACTGCTTCGAGGCTCCGTTGCAGCATTTGATCTCTTGACGGCCGTCGAGGCGATGGTACTGCCTGCAGGCGCTGCACTAGTGGCGGTTGATAGTGCTGGTTTCAGGCGTTTTGCAGCACTGCCGGCTTGATCAACTGCTTTCCGCAGAATTTTGTAGCTGCCTACGCGGTGGTGGGATGACATTGCCGGAGCTATCATGGCAGGGCGACGGGTCACTGATGTAATTTCTTTTGTTAAGGTACCGCGGTGGCGTCGCTGTGACAGTGTTGAACCTCCTCGTCGTGTGGCCGACGACTGACTGGCGCCGTTCCCCCTTTTCTCCCCTCGTTCTTCCCGGCGTGGCGAGTCGTGGCATCGCTTCTGGTGTTCACTTAGTTTTGTGCTGCTATATGATGTGAACAAGCAATCCGTGCAGTACACAAAGCTTAAACAACCGCTGCTGCTGCTGCTGCTGCTGCTGCTGCTGGTGGTTTTACTCGTGGTCTTCATCTTCTTCTCTGTTTATTTTTTTGCTGCACTGACGTGATGACTCTAGATACGATAGGCAATGGCCTTACCAGTTGAAGTGAGAGGTTTATATATCGTAGCGTCACTGTTATTAGGGACTTGCCCTTTGATGTACAAAGTTGAAAATTACTGTATCTCCAACCGGCAATCCCATTTAATAAAATAAGCTTGGATAAATGTTTTTACTCCTGGTGGTCCCCTGGAATAAATTAAGTTAATTTCCTTATTTCTCTTTCACCACTGTTGGTTGTTAATTATAGGATTTTCAACCTACCGCCGGCAGGACATTTTTCACCTACACGTTTTATCTTCACCCAATTATCACGATGATCCAGGGCGCACTCATCATATACTGTTAGTAACTTCCTCGCTGCGTTTAACCCCTTACTAGTTCTTGATGCAAGAACTATCATAGGTCCTGCAGTTCGTTAGCCCCTTTTCATCCATAAAGGTGTCCACATAATTATTAATCAACAATTTTCAATCATCCAAAAGAACGGGAAATAATCGCTTCCGATTAGTAACTTATGATGGTGATAATAGAATACATATATAAAAGTATAAAATAATAGAGAAATATGGCAATACAGGTTGCAATTGTCTGCGGATGTTAGCTTAAATTCACAGAGATCGTGTCGGTTTTCCCTCTGAGAGGTCAAACTAGAAAGAATGCCTAAAACGCGAGTTAATTTGAAACGGCTTGTTCCAGTTATGTCAATCGCCCATCTTTCCATGGGTAGCCCGACATTGTAGATCTTCATTCCGGCCCGTGGTGTTTGCTGCGGTCTTTTCCTTGTGGCACAGTGATCACATACTTTACACCAGTGTTCACATACTTTACACCAGTATTGAACATCCGCACGGTAGTTGGGCCAATAATATCTTTCTTGAACCTTGGCCTCCGTCTTCTTTATGCCCAGACGACCGGCTGTTCTCACGTCATGAGTTGTCATATTTTTTGAACAAGTTTGTTTACTACTAATTATAGCAGCATAAACTCGGGCTGCTTCCGAGTCCCATCGGACAACCAGCTATTTGAAAATAGTATCTCAAAATAGATAATCCCTCTAACTAGTACTTGAAGTGGCTTAAGACATTCCAAGCTTGCAAAAACAAGTCGTGGTAGGTCGAATGCGCACTTATCCCGTGGGAAGCAATAATGACAATTTCATGAGAACTTGGTTGGTTTATTAGTACTAAAAATGGGTTCAGAAATATGGTCCAAAAAGACATAGAAATGTATAAAATTGGAACTGGTTAATTGATATGAATTCCGATATCACTCCTTGTTACATGGATTATTATTCACATGATGTTATATATTCCTTGGCAATGTCTGCCCATGAGTCTCATACTGTGTTTTTAATTCATCATATTGTTTATTCTTCAAGAGTTTGTCTTCTAGACTGTCTCTGTCCTTTTCAAGTGTTATGAACTTTAAAAAATCTGATCCTCCTTGCCTAATGGTAATCAAAGGGTACGAGAAGTTTATGGATGGTGTGGATAAATAGTAATCGAAGGATAGTAGGGAATGGAAGTGATTGCCTACTTTCACCACTTTACTTTTGCTTACCTAATTCATAAGTCTCCAATTGTGATTTCATTCCACTCACCAAGTAGTTTGTTCTTTTAGCTTCTTCAGTTTTCTCTGACTCCAGTTGAGTCACTTTCACGTTCAATCTATTGATCTTCTTGTTTTGTTGATCACGTTGCAATTGCAATCGTTCAATCTTATGGGATGTCTTCTGTTGCAGTGCATCCTTTTCAGCCATAATTACGTTGTTTTGATTTTGAAGAAGTTTACATGAAACCGTCAGACTATTTCGGTCTGCAATTGCCAGATTAAGTTTTTGCTGAAGTTCATGTTTTTCCGCCGACAGGCTTAAGCACTTATCCTTGAGCGATGTAATAACTTTCGGAACCACCAGTTGCCAGGAGATCCGACTCGCGTCATCCGACTCCCAACACCTGTAGAGGATGTTTTCTCAAATTTGTAACCGTTCCCACTGCATCCAAATTGATTTTACCATCTTCCCTTCCGGTGATACTTTGCTCCATAGTAAATGTCGGGGTCTTCACATTTTAAGATTTGTTCTAAATTGTATTGTTGCAGTTAAGTTTCCATAGAGAGGACAATGTTCTATGTGGAACCATGTTGGCTGTGAATACGGGGATAATAATAATAATAATAATAAACATTTATAAGGCGCCTTTCCAAATTGATCAAAGCGCCATGAATAAAGAATAAATAAATAAATACATAAATAAATAAACAATGCAAATTGAGTCAGTGTGATGGATAGAAGTGTGACTTCAACACCTTCTTGTAGGTAGGCAATGTACATGCCTCCCTGATGTTTCTTGGGAGGCTGTTCCACAGCAAGGGTGCCGACACATAGAAAGATTTATCCCCGATGCGATTTTTTCCCACATGAACATGAAGAAGAGAAGAATCGGATGAAGAACGTGTGATAAGTTATGTTTCTGTGACACAGTGCATCATCATAGGTTTTGGCAACAACATATATACTTAGGGACGCACCATTTGATTTTCAGGGGGAGGGGTAGGAAGTTTTTTTAATGTATCCATTCATATTGAATTGGGTGGGGGTAGATATCATATTGAATTGGGTTGGGGTAGATTTTTTATTTTTTTTATTCCTCAGGGGGGGATTTTTTTGTTTTTCCCGCACAGAGGGTGAATTTTTTTCCTCAAAAACTTTCCTACCCCCCCCCCCCCCCCCTTGAAAATCGAATGGTGCGTCCCTTATTTCGTGTGCGGTTTGGTTTAGTCTTTACACGGCTGTACCATACATCCTTCGTTGTATGTACCATTGATCAAATATCTCTTCGCGTGATTCAGTGGCATCCATTTGCCACGGACGCTATCTGTCCCCTTTCCGAATACAGATGAAGTGGCCAAAACGTGTTCATCGAATACCTTCTTTGCGAGCTCACGCACAGCCTTAGACACGGTAAATCCTCCAACCATGTTGATATATGGTATCTGAGGGTAGAAACAAAATTAGTCAAAACCACGACGAGTATTTACAAAATAATCTTGAATATTCAACCATAATTTTTAACAACCACAAACTCAACACTTGAGTTTACATTGGTTGTATACGGCTACAGTAATATGTTGCTGTGTAGTGTATTGTGATCTACACTGCGACAAATATTTGTCTCATGATCGGCATTCGTATGATACTAATATTTCATATTATTACATACATACATACATACATAATCTTTATTTATTCACGATACATAGGTCAACTTTACAGCTGTTTTTCACTGAGGCCGTGATAACATTAACATTAACATTTTATATAATAACTCTAAAATTACATAATATAACATATTTCTTTAATCTTATAGTAATACAGTGTAATAAAACAAGATTACAAAAATTGAATTTTAAGATATCGAAAATTACAACTGACACATTCGTTTAAGACGGTTGATAAATATACTAATATTGGGGGAGACTTGTATACTTTTGTCAAGTTTGTTCCATTCAATGGCACCCCTATAAGAAAAACTGCGTTTTTTATAATTTGTTTTAGGTTTAGGAATAATAGCATTAAACTTACTTCTGCGTAAATTGTAATTAATTACGTCATTATACAAAAGTAAATCATTCAAATACGATGGTGCAATATCATTGAGTATTTTATAAGACAAAATATTACAGTTGTATGTCTGTCTACTATCGAGTGGTAACCATTTAAGTTTATTAAGAACTTCAAGACTAGGTGTATCCCAAGCTACTCCACAAATAATACGAGCAGACCTGTTTTGAATAATTTGAAGACGAGATGCTGAAGTTAAGCCACAATTTCCCCATACAATATTACAATACTGTAGATGAGGAAGTACTATGGCACTGAATACAGTTTTAAGAATATCATGTGAAAGAAAAGGCTTCGCTCGTTTTAACATGTGTAGACCCTTTAATGCTTTTTTTCGGGTATATTCAATATTTTCATTCCAAGTTAAATTTTTATCAATAATTACACCAAGATGCTTACATTTATCCACTTTAGCTAAATTGTTTCCATTAATTTGTACTGTCAAATTATGATTTTCAACATTTGCTAAACGTTGCCTTGATGAGATCAACATGAACTCTGATTTTGTTACGTTTAAACTGAGTTTATTGACTTGAAGCCAATTTCTTACAGACACAAGGTCTTCATTTATACATTTTACAATATCATCAACTGAGTTAGATGCATAATAAAGAACTGTATCATCTGCATACATGCTAACTTTAGAGTGAGATACACATTTAGGTAAATCATTAATATATACAAGGAAAGCCAGAGGGCCATCGATTGAACCCTGGGGCACTCCACACTGAATTGGCTTAGGGCTTGAGGAAATTCCATCAATACATGTAAATTGAGTACGATTGCTTAAATAACTACAAAACCAATTTATAACATATTTACTAACTCCATATAACTTTAGTTTTTCTAAGAAAATATCATGATTTACAGTATCAAATGCCTTTTTTAAATCTAGCGTACATAATCCAATTATATTACCTTTATCAATTTCATTGTACCAGTCTTCAGTTAAATTAATTAAAGCTGAAGCAGTGGAATATGATGGCCGGAAGCCAGATTGATTTACATGAATCAAATTATTAACATTGAGATAATCATATAGTTGATCAAACACAGCCCTTTCAATAACCTTTGAAATAACAGGTAGAATAGAAATAGGCCTGTAATTACCAGGATCAGCTGGATCTCCCGCCTTAAAAATAGGAGTAACTCTAGCTTTCTTCCAATTATTTGGGAAGGTACATGTAGTAAAAGAATGATTAATTATATGTGTGATGATTGGTGAAATAATTGGTGCTGCTAGTTTTAATAATCTTGACGGGATATTATCACAACCTGTAGCTTTATTATCTGACAACTTAGAGAGATACTTGAAAACAAATTCATGTGTAACAAACTCAAAGTTGAATGTTTTATTAGTATTGCAGTTGGTATTTGTGTTGTGAGAGAAATTACTACTATGATCATCTGTAGTAATTTTTGATGCAAGTCTAGGCCCTATTTCAGCAAAATAGGTATTCATTGTATTTGCAATATCTATGGGTTTATTTACAGAACCATTTTCTGTATTCAAACAAGTAATGCTGGTGTTTTTACTTTTAGACGGTACTACAAAACGCAGTTGCTCCCAAGTTTTCTTAATATTATTTTTACTCTCAGTTAAACCCTTATTTATAAATTGTTTTTTACTGGTACGGACTAAAATATTACATTTATTCTTGGCATCACGAAAATCTTTCCACTTCATAATGTCATTACCTGAGCGGATGGCTATTAATTTAAGTTTATCTCTGTAACGCATAAGTTGGATGATATCTTTAGTTAACCATGGTGCTGATTTCTTACGTACCCTGTGTCTTTTTAAAGGAACGTGTTTGTCAATGACTTCCAGAAAAAGTGTTTCAAATGAAAGAGCAATTACATTAACATCGCCATTCAACATAACTTTATCCCATCTAATTAACCTTAAATCACTTAGAAATGCCTTTTCATCAAACATTGTGTAAGAACGAGATATAGCATACTTATGGTTTTGTAGCATACTTATTGATTTCATTTGTCCTGTATTCTTGCAAATTTACAATATTACCATTTTGTTTGGTTTTGGGAGTCATTTTAGGCGGTAAGAGCCAAATATGGAGAGATTTAGGTGTAGAGTTGGGCTTAAGGTTCATTTTGGATTAGAAAATAGGCCAAACCTTTAAGTGATTTACAAAATTGCCGTCAGGGTATGGATGAAAGTAGAAGTCCTAGCTTCCAACCATGTCAGTTAATTTCGGATAGAGATAAACTAGTTAATATTATAGATAGACTAAGAAAAGTGACTAGCCTTATTCCGTATGGAGTCTTAATGCGATCATCATCGCTTTCTATAATATAGCCTATGTCACAATATAGCCTATAGGCTCAGCTCAGCTTTGTTCTTTTTTACTATGTATTTTGATATGATATTGATTTCTAGAAGTAAGCCTTTGTTCCTTCTTGGATAATACCCTCATATCTTCATCACCTTTTTCCATTGTCCATGTCGCACATCTTATGTTCTTATCATACACGCCATTCATATCAGCCTTTATGTTTTCCCACGATTTCTGATATTTTGTGGAACTTAAGGGGGCTGTGCACCTTCGTACAGCCTCCGTAAAACTGCCGTAACTTCTTCATTATTCATTTAATCTAGATAAGTATACATTGTTTTGCAGGAAAGGGTTCAATGAATCCAACTATGAACATGAAATTGACCATTTTGAAGAAAATTATAAAAAACACATTTTTTGCCTCATTTTAGGTTTGGAAAAGATAACTCAAAATATATTTTGTCAAATTTTGTCATACTAGTTTTATTGTATTCCTCATACAATTCCCTAGGAATATTTTTTTTTGTTGTTGTTGAAAATATTTATTATTTTTTGAATTAGAGACCAAAAAGTGCTAAAAAACGTGATTTGTTTACCTCCAAAAACGTGAAAATCCCTACGTTTTTTGGGCACTTTTTGGTCTCTAATTAAAAAAATAATAAATATTTTCAAAAAAACCAAAACCGATTCCTAGGGAATTGTATGAGGAAAAAAAAAAAAAAAGTTTTACAAAATATATTTTGAGTTATCTTTTCCAAACCTAAAATGGGGCAAAAAACGTGTTTTTTATAATTTTCTTCAAAATGGTCAATTTCATGATCATAGTTGGATTCATTGAACCCTTTCCTGCAAAAAAAATGTATACTTTTATCTTGATTAAATGAATAATGAAGAAGTTACGGCAGTTTTACGGAGGCTGTACCTGAAGGTGCACAGCCCCCTTAAATCCACTAAGTATGATGCATTTCTTCGTACCCTGAGAGGATGTTCCTTACACTTCCTGTCTGGATCTCCTAACTTGTTTAACGGTATGTCCATGACTTCTTATTGTGGAATATGCTTTGGAACGATCTAATTCAAATGCTGTGGTTGTCTGCAAGTACATAATTAATCGATAGAAAAATAAATAGATAGTTAAACAGATAAATAAATAACAGACAAACAAAACCAAGCTCAACGACCACAATTACTTAAAGGTAGATGACCCGATCACATTTTCGTAACACAGAATTATTTCAAACATACGGAGATTTTCATATCATATGAAAGCTCGTATTTTTCTCATCATCATACTGAAATTTGACGGCCTAAATCGGTATAATTACGGAGAAATGATGAAATAACGTCGAATTACCGCGAATGGTGGTATACCACCGATATAGTTTGTGTACAACTCAATGGGTACAGTTCACAGCATCTTGTGCGTCTAAAATAAGAACCACTAGAGCTATGCAACTCAAACTTTGGAACACGACATTTTTAAGGATGACCTTTTATGTAGAATAGAAAACTTCAAGTTGAAAATTGGAAATGTGATCGGGTCATCTACCTTTAACCAATATAAATAAAAATATGTTTGCAAGATATTGCATGGTTTCATTCCAAATTGTGTGCTTTTATGCCCGCTGCTATAGTAACATATCTTTTTTTGCCACGCTGTCACCAAGAGACCCCCTTATACAAACTGTCCCCCAATGATCCCCCATTTTTTACTTTGCTCTGTCACCTAAAGACCCTTACCCACCTGTCACCTAAAGACCTAAAGTTTTCAGAAATGTTGCTCAAATTGTTGGCAACAATTTTCATTAAAATTTTGAAGAAAAAAAATGGAAGCCTGTCACCCCAAAGACCCCCGTTTTTAAGACAATTTGTCACAGAAAGACCCTTTTGACGTCATTTGTCACCGAGTGCACCCTTGACTTAAGACCCTCTACAAAAAGTTATTGGGTCAAAGATCAATCTAGGGTTATTTAGGGTTATAGTCACTAGAGTTAAAAGGGCAGTTCACTAAAATGTATAACTCGATAGCACAATTGTGCTACTTCGATCTAAAAATGTATTTCTTGTCCGGCGGGACTTGTGGTGTAGAGGTTATCGTGCTTGCCGCTTACACCAGCGACCTGGGTTTGAATCCTGGCGAGAAATTGACTTTCCTACCTGGTCGTGTGGTGGAAGACTCTTCTTTGTCTTTGTTGTAAGTGGCCTATCATCTCCATCCATCTCTGGTGGCACTGCTCCTGTCACTGTTGGCATTGAATGAGCTAGCATCCTAGGTATCCCAATTGGAGGCTGCATAGGGGATGTTGTACGGGGCACTGTCATTGGGGGGCCTGCAGAGCAATGAAATGATGTTGACACAATTCAATAAAACAATTGAAAGATTATAAAGTTACTTTTTTCTTTCTGTCAGTAAGATTCTGAGAGAGGCATGCAGGGCTAGGAAAACGAGGGTCGGCTGATTCCGTTTGGAGTAATTCTGTTATACCCTTCACAGGGGTATTCACAGTGCATGATTTTTAAGAACGACGCATACTACTAATGTATGGTGTGGAGGGTATTACAGAATTATGCCTTCCGTTTATGTTTTATTGATTGGGCAGGTGCTCCAAGTTGTGCAAGAAGATGACATTGTAAAAAAAAACTAGTGGGAGATACAAGACACGCCCCTAAAAATGGGGTCCAAATGCGCCTCTTCACCTTAAATTGTTTTTTTAAATAGGATATTTTCAACACATTCGAAGATACGATTCTCAATGACAACCATCCTCTACAGATATATTAAGTACCTTTGTTGGTCTTAATGAAAATATAAAGATAAAACATGAAAAATCAGACTGGGTTATTCCTTTTTTTTGCAGGGGTGTTTTCCTATTTTAGACTTTTGCTAAAAAGAGACAAAATGTGATTTTTTACACATTTTTTAGGGGAAAATAATAAACTTTCATTTATATTACAATTCACGTAAAATGCACCCGATGGCCTAAATCACTTTGTGTCCCATTATTGCTTGCGCTCACCCTCGGAAACCGAAGTCACCCCCTGCACTTCCTCAACGGATTTAAAGATGGTATAAATATTTAAACCATTATTTACTAATTAAAACCCTCATGGCCGACAATATCCTTTTAATTTTTGCTTGGTTTATAATTTTTACCAAATGTGAATTTGCATTTTTTACTTCCGGGGTATCCGCGAACCAGGAATAACTGTCACTTTACAATGTTGCTAAACATATGCAAAGGGGCATGACTGGGCGTCATTTTGCGTGATGTGAGACGGGTGGACCATGTCTATTATAAAGGTCAGTGGGCGCCTTTTGGCTCCTTCATTCATAGCAACACGGTACAGTGCCCCTGAAACCTAGGGACATGAGACATACGACCTACAGTGCGATTTTAAAATTATCACTTTATAAATCAATCAAATTAAATAATGAATTGCTCCAGGCATACTTCAATTCGGGTATTATACATGTCGATTTTAAAATTATAACTTTATAAAATCAATCAAATTAAATGATGAATTGCTCCAGGCATACGCTATTCAATTTGGGTATACATGTCGACAAACGGACCATAGGGCCTGGATTGTTATAGAAATATGGATTGAAACCTATAGGCCTATGACACGTATCCTAGGTCTTAGTTGTTGTTTTTTAATTATAAGTTTATAAATCAATCAAATTAAATGATGAATTAATCCCCGCCCCCCTTCCCTACTATAGATACAACACAAGGCATTCATCCAGGATATTAAACGTGGGTTTAAGGGGAGTGAGGAGAAATGCATGTTTCGGGTATACATGTGCATACATTAAAGGGGGAGCTTTTATCTCTTTAGCTACAACACTGGGCCTTCATCCCAGAAACGTGGTGGGTTAAGGGAGTGAGGAGAATGTGTTGACACATTCACGTTTGTAATCTGAAATACAAATGTTAAAGGAAGGGTCCCGCAAGCACAACATTGAGCAATATTTGTTAGAAAAATAATTATCGAGCCGAAATTACGTAATTATATAGAACAAAACACCATACTAGTCACACAAATGAATAAAAACTGCCATCACTCAACATGCAATTTTTAAAATTCGCGGCGATCAAAAGTCCCGGTGTCGATGACGTCACGGGTATCGGTGCTAACATTTGCGCATGTGCATTGTATAACTATGACATCATCGACACTGGGATTTTCCATCGCCGCGAATTTTAAAAAGTGCATGTTGAGAGATTGCGGTTTTTATTTGTTTTTGTCATAAGTGTTGTGTTTTGTTCTATATAATTACAAAAGTTGGGCTTGATAGTTATTTTTCTAACATATAATGCACACTTTTATGCTTGCGGGACACTTCCTTTAAGTGTAAAAAACCAATGCATCACCAGCTTGATATGTGAATATTTTGCCACTTTCACCATGCCTTGGCCTATCTGCTCTGAAATACAAATATAAACTGTTAAATGGCCACTGCTAAACCATAGCTGTCAGAAATATAGTCGGCTCAAGATAAAAATTGCTTGCCCAGAATTATAATAATTGTAAGCAGCTAGCACCTAGCTGACTGACGATTAATGTCAACAACACAATTATGTACCAGTATACCTCAAACACAACTTACCTTTGGGATCATGGTCCTTTCTGCCTTGAAGCTGTAGCTGATGTGGCATTCGAGTTGTACCTTCCTTATGTGGAGCAGGCGGTTCAAATATATGTATGTCAGAATCCTGAGTGGAATGTGAAAAAACAAAACAAAAATAAACCTTTAGTGGTGGATATATAGATGAGGTGAAGTAAAATGTTTTTTGGCAAGACCAATAGTCAGATTTATTAAAAAACTTACGTTTTTTGCTAGCTGACAGTTTCGCTGGTCATCGACTAGCTTTCTCAAAACTACTGATCGGCTGTTGTTGATTTGCCGGGAAACTGACCGGAAGTGGTCAGTTTCGTGACGCCCTTGGTGGTGGAGGGCGTAATCAGTGGATCGTACACGTGACTGAGATTGTAGACCCCCTCGTCTCTGTTCATGATCTCTGTGCCTCGCCTCCTTATCCAGATGGATTCCCGTATCCACGTGCCTTTTCTATTCTCCTCTCTATAGATGAGGTGACCGTTGTTTACATCAGTAGTGTTAACAAATTGATTAGCGCCTGGTCTAAAGACATGCTAGAGGTACTAGTCCATGACTACTGCATACTATTCGAAAGCAAAACACACATCACTGAGCGCCAATTTTAAAAGCACATGCCCTTATGGTGCGCACGCAAACCGCCGGGCAACCAGATTTAGTGTCTGGTCTCTCAATGTGCTTAGGGATGCAGACCAAGACTACTGCACTATTACACCGTAAGCATTGTAAGTAATGATCAATCAAGTGTGAATTAAAGGACATTCCCTATAGGTGCGCACGCAAACCGCCGGGCACTACGTCACCGGTCACACCATCTATATGTTTGACTCCGATGAAGTATCAATCTTTCAACATTTTTTTGCAAGGGTTCAATCTCAAGAGATTCACCTAGCTAAAATGTATCCTGAACAAGAAATTGACTAATTATTAGTTGTCCCATCAGTCTACCCACTCATAATATGCTTATTGTCTTAATATAATTGTGCAATAGCGTATACAATAGTGGCTTGCACAATTGCTAGTTAACAATGTGACAAAACAAGTATTTATTAAGATATACACTGGCACTCAAAAAGTATTACCGCACTGCATACCTGATATAAACATGGTATGGACAAAAACGGGGAGATTTTGAAAGGGTAATTAATAGGCTATCACAAACATGGATGTGTAGGTTTTTCAAATACCTTTAGGGGGTGGGTCTTGACACTCCTAGTAAATATCCCCTTGAACATGAAAGACACTCTCCAATTTGCCAGGTACCAGCTGTCATGAGATGTAAATCGGACAAAATCAATGCACATTTGTGATGTTCCAAGAACCCATGTATCATACGGATAGTCTAGATGTGTCATTACAATTTATTCTTTTGAATCATGTGCATACATTTAATAATAGATCATTCACAGGATCACTATCAGCTTTTGGTAGTGTATGGTAAACCGATGATGGGACACATTTGTGATGTTCCAAGAACCCATGTATCATACGGATAGTCTAGATGTGTCATTACAATTTATTCTTTTGAATCATGTGCATACATTAATAGATCATTCATAGGATCACTATCAGCATTTGGTAGTGTATGGTAAACCGACATTGGACACATTTGTGATGTTCCAAGAACCCATGTATCATACGGATAGTCTAGATGTGTCATTACAATTTATTCTTTTGAATCATGTGCATACATTAATAGATCATTCATAGGATCACTATCAGCATTTGGTAGTGTATGGTAAACCGACGATGGGCACATTTGTGATGTTCCAAGAACCCATGTATCATGCAGATAGTCTAGATGTGTCATTACAATTTGTTCTTTTGAATCATGTGCATACATTAATAGATCATTCACTGGATCACTATCAGCATTTGGTAGTGTATGGTAAACCGACGATGGGACACATTTGTGATGTTCCAAGAACCCATGTATCATGCAGATAGTCTAGATGTGTCATTACAATTTGTTCTTTTGAATCATGTGCATACATTAATAGATCATTCACTGGATCACTATCAGCTTTTGCCTTGTACTTTGCATCATATACTTGCTGACACTTCCTTGGCATCTTAGACATACTTATTGCTCCGCATGCACCACCCCCACTATTACGCAATTCTTTATAAACAGCAGCAGCGGGCTGCTCTTTAATTCTCCTTTGTATCGACATTAAAACACTTTTGTTGTGTCGGATGAAAAGGTTTCAAACTTTTTTTGCTATTCTGTGTGAAGATACATTGAGTGTAACTTCTTTTTGGCCTGAAGTAATTCTATACTGTATAAGGCTAGCATTGTTAACAACATTACCATCCATATCTCATAAGATATAAATCTCACTAGGCTCGGCTCAGCTTTATTTTTTTTAATATCTATTTTTATATGATACTGATTTCTTGAAGTTGCTTCTTCTTGGACAATACCCTCATACTCTAGTTGCTGGTACATGTAGTGCATACTTTTCAGTCGTGTGGCACAATCAAATTGGATTGACGCCTTGACGGAGCCCAATATTTATTCTCCAAAACAATCAATTGTCCAGTTGATCCTACATAACCTATCACAACCAGTGGCTTGACCGGGGGGGGGGGGGGGGGGGGGGGGGGGGGGGGCAGAGGTGATGCCCCCAAATGTAATATGACAAGATAAAATGTTACCCATGATAGTGCAGTCAGTAGAAAACAAATTCTTGATCGAATTGTTGTTGATTCGTCATCTCAAGTCGGGGAAAAAATGTGTGTCCATTTTCCTGATCAGCCATTTTCAAGCGTTGGCGTAAGAGTAATTCGTAAAAAAAGAAACTTTTAATCCAAAATGAAATTGTTGTTTTTGTAGAGACAAGGAAAATTTTTGATAGCGCAGAAGCGCAGGTAAGCACCTTTTGCGCTTTATAAATGTAATTATGTTATTATGTTATGTTATACTAATTTTATTTAGGTGATAAAGCTCAAGTGCTCTGTAATACTGGTCTTTGTACTTATATGTGGCCCACTTTCTCACAAATTCATAGATATCCCCCCTCACTTCTTACAACCATATTACTATTCAATCTGGTAAAGATTTTTGTAGGTGATGAAGCTCCAGTGCTCTGTAATGCAGGTCTTTGCACTTGAATGTTGCCCACTTTCTCACAAATTCATATATATCCACCTCTCTTACAACTATATTACTATTCAATCTGGTAAAGATTTTTGTACATGTATATGAAGCTCAAGTGCTCTGTAATGCAGGTCTTTGTACTTGAATGTGGCCCACTTTCTCACAAATTCATAGATCCACCTCTCTTCTTACAAATACATTTCTACTCATTCTGGTAAAGATTTTTGTAGGTGATGAAGCTCAAGTGCTCTGTAATACAAGTCTTTGTACTTGATTTGCCCACTTTCTCACAAATTCATAGATATCCACCTCTCTTCTTACAACCACATTTCTATTCAATCTTGTAAAGATTTTTGTAGGTGATGAAGCTCAAGTGCTCTGTACTTCAGGTCTTTGTACTTAAATGTTGCCCACTTTCTCACAAATTCATAGATATCCACCTCTCTTCTTACATCCCCATTTCTATTCATTTTGGTAAAGATTTTTGTAGGTGATAAAGCTCAAGTGCTCTGTAATACCTTCTCCAGGGCGTCTGACCTTTTACCATGAACATAAAATCCTTATAAACTGCTCAAAAATGAGTTTGGGATATTTTTTCAATCACAATTTATTCAGATATATCGGGATATGTTCATTTAGCGTAATATATCATTTAAAAGCTCATTAGTTCATCTTTACAATGATATCCAATTTGAAGCAATCCCTTGTTCCAGTGCTCGGCCACATGCTTGAGAACATGGGGAGGTTGCAATCTGAAAGTGCCAACATCAACACTATCTTGTGCTTAAAAAGTCAATAGATCATCACTACACTGCAGTGGTAAATGTAACACTTCGTTGAACAGACGACAAAGATGTTCTTTTGAACACGAAATAGTGTTGATTTTGGCTCCTTCAGTTTGTGACCTCCCCCATGTTCTCAAGCAAGTAGCTGAGAACTGGAGCAAGGGATTGCTTCAAATTGGATATCATTGTAAAGAACACATCAGCTTTTAAATGATATGAACATATATCCCGATATATTTGAACAAATTGTGATTGAAAAAATATTCCCAACTTTTTTTGAGCAGTTTAATTTGTTTTCTATTTTACTTTATTCTTTTTTTTTTCATTCACCAGGATTTTTAATCAATTTTTTTTGGCATTTACTTACGTGTACAGGGAGTCCATCAGAAAAATAAACTTACCATCTTATTCCATTGGCTTATGAAATGGGTTGCAGTTTCCATTGTGTACTGTGTTAAAACAATTTCAGCTGCAGAAGTACCCATTGCTCCCGCAGTCAGCACAAATTCTTTTGATCAAATTACTGCTCTTCAAAATATATGTTAACCAATTTCCTTCTGAGAGCCTGGAGCTGATGTTCTGCTGGGCCTCCTCATGATCAAATTCATCAGGAATTATGCTGTTATCCTTTGCTATATATACAAGTAGCTGACAGAACTTGTAGCTTCATGTACAATGAACATTGCTTACATGACTGTAGTAGTCTTTATTTTGGGCTGTTTCTGTTATTTTTAATCGTGGGCGATTGGATTTTCTGCAGTGGTGTAGAATCTGAGTCAGCTTCAGCTACCTTAAAATTAGTATCCATCAACATGACAATAACCCACCTCTTTCCATGACAAAGTTTCATCTGGAGTCCTTTCTCATGTAGTTTGGCATACATTGCATCTGCAATAAAAGAAATGAAAATTGAAAATACTAATTAGGACTTATATAATGGTGTGCACACATCTAGCCTGACAAGCCCAAAGCTCGTGATGTCATACATGTAGCTGTGTGACATTCTCCTGGGTGTCTGCGGACATTGCGTTTGCTTTGATTAGCTTTTGGACATAACTCTGTTGGCTTTCTTCCTTCCTAACCGTGTTCCTTTGGCCTGCTGGTTAAATGGTACAGTATCTTACTTTAGCATCAACAGAGGAGGTAGGCTTGGTTGGGGAGTACCTGTCAGAAAATTTCGGTGCGGGGGGCGGCTGGTTTTTTCTTCGAAAAATGCCATTATACCCTCTCGGGTTCAAAAAACATGTATACATTTTGGCAATATCTGCCCGTTTAGTACATGTCCTGTACACTGTAAGAGCCTTTTGCATTGATTACGATGTATATTTATCTCAGGATGCTTGTGGGTCAAGTGATGAGGGTTGACACATTCCCATATGGCATCGATGAGAAATGTGCATTGGTAGATTAGTGCGTTCATAAAAGGCAATACAGGGTGAGTCAAAAAGAAGTTTACCCGGATTGGTGATGTTTTAAAAATTAAAAAAATGACACTCGAGAGTTCAGTGAAGCATATATTTAACAAGCATTCTCTCCTGCTTATTAGGAAAAAAGAATGACACAAATTGATGATTGCTAAGAGGAATTATGCCTATTTTTATAAAGGTACTCATTTTGCAAGCTGTCCACGGAATACTTGACAAAACAAATGTAAAGTCAGCATTTTAGCTGTGTACTTACCTATAAACATGAGCGCTTTCAGTAAAACAGGCATAACTTCTCTTAGGAATGATCAATTTGCTTCATTGATTTTCCCTAATAAGCAGCAGAGTATGTTTGGTAAATAAATGCTTTACTGAACTTTTAAGTGTCATTTATTTGTTTTTGAAAAACATCACCAATCTCGGTCAATAGGGAAGTATGCAGCTAAAATGCATACTTTACATTTGTTTGGTCAAGTATTCCGTGGACAGCTTGCAAAATGAGTACCTTTATTAAAATAGACATACATAACTCCTCTTAGCAATGCTCAATTTGTGCCATTCTTTTTTCCTAATAAGCAGGAGAGAATGCTTGTTAAATATATGCTTTGCTGAACTCTCGAGTGTCATTTGTTTGTTTTTTAAAACATCACCAATCCGGGTAAACTTCTTTTTGACTCACCCTGTATATGGAGCTTATGTACATTGACATTTCCCCCAGAGTGAGATGGACGCAATGTCGTCTTTCAGTGCGGGTCAGGTACATATAGTAAGCAATCGGTATTCTTCTTCTTGGCCGGAGCAAAATTCACTGAATAAAATGATTTTTAAAATAAATTAAAAAAAAGTCAACTGATTTTACAAATCATGATTCAAAATTGTTAACCAAAAATCACTGAAATGTTTCAAATACTGAATAATTTACCTCCATCTGAAAATCATCTTCCAAATTGTACTCTTGGCCTTGGGTTTGCAGATAGTTGTGGGCTTTGTGGTATTGATGATCTTGGTGGTTTTATTGGTGTTAGTAGTAAGGCCTAAAAAAAAGAGGTTTGATTGGCGTAACATGACCAAAACAAATAGGGTAGGTCGGTCGGGATTTTTTTTCTTTTCTTTCAAATCACCTACTTTTGAACACTTGAAAGACAGCAGTAGGCCTACACACAAATCATAGCTCTAGCGTATTTAATTGCCGGGCAAAATGTATCGTTGTGTTCAACAATATATCATTTTGATGGGGACTTAAAATAGCCGAAATTGAAAGCAAACAGTCAAAAACTTTAATACTTTGTTCAATTTTTATAAATATATATATATATATATTTTTTTTCCCCTCAAAATAATAAAAAATATTCAGGGTCGGCGATGTATTTAGGGTCGGTCGGGTTACGCCAATCAAACCTTTTTTTTTTAGGGCCTAATCTTGTGGTGTCGGTGTTTGGTTCCTTTTTTATGATGACGACGGCCTTGGGTTTGCAAATAGTTGTGGGTTTTCTTGGGAGGAAAGGTTTCCCCTTCTCTCTTGGAAGGAAAAGTTTTCCCTCCTCTCAGCACCTTTGCCACAACCTTCTTCTTAAGAAAGTCTCCTTTCTGATATTCGTCACCTTCCATTGATGCTTTCCATTATAGCTTCGTGGAGCCTTTAACAAATCTGACCTCCTGGATGTTGGTGAGCAGTGGCTTGTTGGTGTAGTCGCCTTGGTTGACTCCATTCTCATAGCATATAAAGTCTTGATGACTCATTGGTACAGCCATTCCTGATTCATTGATAATGGCGTGGAAGTCATCCTTATCAATACATTTTTTGCTGCTCTTATGCCTTTCTCAATCTGGTGGTGAAAGCTGTCAGCACTCAATAAACGTGTGACCCTTTTCAAATCAGGTCCCCCAGGTCGATGCACCTCGTCCATGAATGCCGTGTATATCGTCCAGTTTTTGTTTAGCGATGTGCATTTGTCGCCATAGATGATGAACTTTGTTCTGTCACAGAAGTTCTGAAGTTTGATGTTCAACGTCTTCGGCATTTCTACTAGACTCACTCTTGTCCCACACGACTCCAACAGGGACATTACAGGCTTTTTTTGTGTCCACCAAGGGGCGCAAAGGTTTGATGAAACTGCACAAGGCGCCGGGTAAAACAGCAGTTCTTTTGCCTGGCATCCTAGACAACATGATTACCTTTTGCATGTCACTCGATATCACAACCTCATCTTCATCATTCTGCCTTTCTTTATCCATCCTGTACATGGAACGCTGATCAGTGCCAGGCCTATCGAGGTGTATACCATGGTCCTTGCATAAACTGCATTCTTCCCCTTCTCCATGGCGGTGGTTCTTGGTATGATGCTCAAACTCCATACATACTTCTCATTCCTCCTCTCCAAGCTTTACAAACGATATGTTCATGGCACGAATCTTCTTGCGGTAAGTTTCAATACCGCAAACTCCTGGATATTTAATGTTGAAATTGTCATACATCCCTTCCTTGACCAGTCAGCTCAGGGGAGAGATATCGTCTACTCGGTGCATGTTCCCGGCGGTAATGGCTGACTCCCGGGTGGTACGACATGATGTGTTCTTCTATACGCTCACTGGACGCATCTGATAATTTGTGGGCAGGTGCCTGTTGTCCACAGGCTTGTCTGATGAAGTTGTGATGGATTCTAAATCATGGGTCGCAAACATTTGTTTGATGATTTGTGACGACTTGTAACCAAGGGTGTGCAGAAAAAAGGTCAAGCAAACAAACTGCTCTTCACCGTCTTCATTTGGCAAGTAGTAGAAGCGGGAACATGTGCAATTCCTAATGCTGGTCTGCTGTAGAGCTTTCCTCTTAGTACTTCTTATTTCAATGTAGGAAAGATCCATGCATGTCGCTCGTTATACGCCGAATCCCAGACCTGTTGGTAGATTTCCTTGCGTCTTTCTTGAGAAATGTTGGTGCGGCATTTTCTTTGGCATGAAATATTACATGGTTCCAGAAGTGGATATTTCTTGGCATCTCGCGCCTTCTTCGCTTCAGTAATACGAGCTGGTTTTGGTTTTGCCTTGAAGAGCTTGCGGCGAAGTGATCTGTGGCTGATAACATAACAGAAAAAAGTTTATGAGGCCTAAAAACATGGATCAACTTATTTATCAATAATTTATATATGAAGGTGAAATACAAATATTTTGATTGATATGATTTGCTCTGTTTTCTTCTTTTTGTTTTCAATTTGTTTCTTCTACCAATTTACTAAGCTAGATTGCTGTATTGACAATGCACATTAGTCAGATTTTTTTAAATGTTAGCCTGCACTCCAAAATAACATATTTGTATTCAAAGAAGAAACAAACCATATCAATATATGTATAACCATTATATAGCGAGTATGAAAAACAATCTCAGTCACTTAATACTTTTCATTACTTCCATGTTGTTCCCCAAATTGATAATATGTAAATTAGCAATAAATGAGAGAATAAGCTTGTGATGGTGAATAAGGACAATTGACAGCTCAATTTGATAAACAAACTCTACATAATATTCATCTGTAGGGTTGTATGAAGCTGTCATTCTTTATAAGATTCTGAAATAAATGACTTTTACACCAATGTGGTAACACAAATGAAGAGCTTTGTTGCAAAAGGGCTAGGGTGCATTTTTTTCAAAAATGAGTTTGATATAGAAATTTCATGGCAATTGAATAGTCGGTCTAACAAGGTTTTAAAAGGCCTAACCTACTACAGGGTGTCTCAAAAAAAACCGTGCACGTGTTTACCCAACTTATTGACCATGAACTTCTAGAATTTGGTGTAACAATCGTATACATATTAATAGACCAAACACTTAGCTTTCATATGCCGTTCATTTCATCTAATTTGGTTTTGTCAATCCTGAGATATGATCAATTAACTAAAGCTACCTAAAATCGAATTTGTGCCACTTTTACGGAAAGAATGCTTAAGATAAGTATTAAAACCCTCGTCCTCCTAAGGGAGGGTGGTCGCCGATTGCGCTAGAACGCAAAAACAGTGACCTAGGGCGTCTAGGTGATCGCTTTTACATTCCCTGCGCTCATTTTGACGAAAAACAAATTGAGGCTGCCACCTTACCTGGGGGTAGGGTAAGCCGTCAAAGGGGGGTGGTTGCCACCTTACAATTCTTTTTAAAATCGCCATTTTGAAAAATATTTTTATTTTATGTTCCTGAAATATTTTAGCATAGGCCTATATTAGAAACACCATTTCCATCACTTATAAGCAAAAAATCGGGTGAAATTCCGATATTTAGAACTTTTTGGCGAAGATTTCTATGATATTTCACTGTCCAGCGAATACGGCGGGATTTTGAGGTCGGCCATGTTTGGTGACCTCATTGTGACGTCATACGTGGGATGTTTGTACTTGTTTTAGTATTTATGGATAGAGGGAACCTCTAGCTATAACATGGTACCCAAATAAGCATACTCTGCTTTTCGGATTGGATTTTTTTAGGGGGTGATAACCCCGGTGGTAACAACCCCTCTCTCCGGAGTAACCCTTTCTATTCATTGCAAACTGTAAAGTGGCACAATGTCGACTTTAGGTTGCTTTAGTTAATTGGTCATATCTCAAGATTGACAAATCCAAATCAGATGAAATAAACGGAATATGAAAGCTAACCGTTATGGCTATCACTATGTATACAATTGTTACACCAAATTATATAAGTTCACGGTCAATAAGCTGGGTAAACACGTGCACGTTTTTTTTTGAGACACCCTGTACTGACTCCCGAGAGGTCATTTTGTCGGTATAACAGGTTTTTGTGTGGTTTTTGTCACATGACATAAGAAACAATTCATGCAAGGTCAGGTTTCACATGCTACGAGGCTTTAGAATACCATGTATTGCTATTATATATATTCTCACTAGCAATAAACTGGTTAATATATTGATGTATAACAATGGAAATGATATGTATAAATATGTCATAGTTATTACATTTTTTTTAAAAATTGGTCACAAAAAATATCCAAATGATTCCACATTAAGATCATCAGTTCCAGGCCAGGAAAAATGCCAACTTGTTGGGAATCTCATTTCCAAATGTTTGGTTATTTGGATGGACATTTTGCTTTTCCAAATGATGAAATACTTAAGCTTTTTTTTCTTGCACATTGTGGTTGCAGGGAAGTACGGTAAGCATATTCCCAGCCCTGATCACTCGAGTAGGTCACTGTTCAATAATTGTCTTAAGAAATTCAAAGACATAACTTACTTTTGTCTGCCACAGCCTTCACTCCTGTTTTTTTACCACTAACCACGTGTCATGTTTCAGCTCTTGTCACATCTGTAAAGGAAATGGGAAATTAGTTAAAAAAATGAACCTCAAAACAATACCTGTTGATAATTATTATCTCACAGTACATATATAATAATCATAATTCTAGCAAACTTGATCGCAGTTCAGTGTTGTTCAATAATTGTCTTAAGAAATTCAAAGACATAACTTACTTTTGTCTGCCACAGCCTTCACTCCTGTTTTTTTACCACTAACCACGTGTCCTGTTTCAGGGTATGCAGGAAAAAGGTCAAGCAAACAAACTGCTCTTCACCATCTTCATTTGGCAAGTGGTAGAAGCAGGAACATGTGCGATTCCTACCGCTGGTCTGCTGTAGAGCTTTCCTCTTAAGTACCTCTGATTTCAATGTGGGAAAGATCCATGCACGTTCGATTGTCGTATGCCAAATCCCAGACCTGTTGGTAGATTTCCTTGCGTCTTTCTTGAGAAATTTTGGTGCGGCATTTTCTTTGGCATGAAATATCACATGGTTCCAGAAGTGGATATTTCTTGGCATCTCGCGCCTTCTTCGCTTCAGTAATACGAGCTGGTTTTGGTTTTGCCTTGAAGAGCTTGCGGCGAAGTGATCTGTGGCTGATAGATAACATAACAGAAAAAAGTTTATGATGCCTAAAAACATGGATATCAACTTATTTATCAATAATTTATATATGAAGGTGAAATTTAAATATTTTTTGATTTGCTGTTTTCTTCTTTTTGTTTTCAATTTGTTTCTTCTACCAATTTACTAAGCTAGATTGCTGATTTGCCATCCACATAAGACAGATTTTTGAAAATGCTAGCCTGATCCAAAATAACACTTATACTTTTCATGACGGGTACTTCCATGTTGTTCCCCAAATTGATAATATGTAAATTAGCAATAAATGAGAGAATAAACTTGTGATGGTGAATAAGGACAACTGACAGCTCAATTTGATAAACAAACTCTACATAATATTCATACAGAACAGCTCGAAATAGAATGGACACTGTCATTGCAATGACATTGCACTGACATTGCAATGATATTGCACTGACATTGCACTGACATTGCAATGACATTGCAATGATGCCTTGAGATGTAACCCGATTAGTGCAGTCATTGCAATGTCATTGCACTGACATTGCAATGACATTGCGTTGACATTGCAATGACATTGCAATGAAGTGCGTTGACATTGTCCATTCTATTTCGAGCTGTACTGTATGTATTAGTGCATGAAGCTGTCATATTCTTTATTAGATTCTGAAATAAATGACTTTTACACCAATGTGGCAATGCACAAATGAAGAAGAGCTTTGTTGCAAAAGGGCTATGGTGCATTTTTTTCTTCAAAAATGAGTTTGATTTAGAAATGTATAGGGCACAATCATATGCTTCAAGGAAACTAAGACATTTTTTTCAAAAAGACCTACGTCTCATTGTATACAGCCATTGAAGTTGTTGTTTTGTTGCAAAAGGGCTTGTATCCATAATTAATTCTGGATACAAGCCCTTTTGCAACAAAACAACAACTTCAATGGCTGTATACAATAAGATGTAGGTCTTGGAAAAAAGTCTTTGTTTCCTTGAAACATATGATTGTGCCCTATACATTTCTATATCAAACTCATTTTTGAATGATTTGTTTTTGTGTGGTATTTTCTCTATGTACAAACAGATGGAGTTGTGTTTCAAAAGGGCTTACATCCAATTTTTCAAAAAAATTAAACATGATTTTAAAAATATTAATAACTAACACATTTGAAATGTATTCCAATTTAAGTTAGCATGTGGTGTACCTCTTTCATAATCCATTCAGTTTTTCAATTGCTCAACTTGAATGATTAGAAACAGATTTTTGACTTTTTCTCAAAAAAAGCCAAAGCGGATGTGGGCCCTTTTGCGAAATACCTCTTTAAATACAAATTGTATACAATTCTATTGAGCCTTACCCCATATCATCATGATTTCTAGGACCTGGTCTCGTCTTGTTTATCTAACATGTTCACCTGAATCATCTGTTTGATCTTGCATCCTAAAAGGAAGGAGAAAGCAAACCAGTCAAACATGTTATTAATGTTTAAAATGAGAGCTTTAAGTGTCGTTGTATGAATTTGTCAAGCACTGTAACTTTCAAACTATTTATTTGTTGTACATAAAAGTATACACTTTTTTGAATGAAATGAGTCGGGGAATCCATTTTTCATATCAAAAATCGTGATATTTATATTTTTGCCCAAAAATGCCTCTTTTTTGCCTAAATTTTACAAACAACCTAACAAAATAATTTTTAGGTAAAAAATTCTAAAATTTTACAGAAAGCATCTTAATTCAATTATCTAGGACACTTTTTTTTTTTTGCCTTTAAAATTTTTAGTTTTGAAATTATTGACCAAAAAGTGCTAAAAATGTGAATTTTGGGATAAAATATCTCAAAATTCACATTTTTAGCACTTTTTGGTCAATAATTTCAAAACTAAAAATTTTAAAGGCAAAAAAAAAAAAGTGAGCCTATTGAGCCTTACCCCATATCATCATGATTTCTAGGACCTGGTCTCGTCTTGTTTATCTAACATGTTCACCTGAATCATCTGTTTGATCTTGCATCCTAAAAGGAAGGAGAAAGCAAACCAGTCAAACATGTTATTAATGTTTAAAATGAGAGCTTTAAGTGTCGTTGTATGAATTTGTCAAGCACTGTAACTTTCAAACTATTTATTTGTTGTACATAAAAGTATACACTTTTTTGAATGAAATGAGTCGGGGAATCCATTTTTCATATCAAAAATCGTGAAATTATTGACCAAAAAGTGCTAAAAATGTGAATTTTGGGATAAAATATCTCAAAATTCACATTTTTAGCACTTTTTGGTCAATAATTTCAAAACTAAAAATTTTAAAGGCAAAAAAAAAAAAGTGTCCTAGATAATTGAATTAAGATGCTTTCTGTAAAATCTTAGAATTTTTTACCTAAAAATTATTTTGTTAGGTTGTTTGTAAAATTTAGGCAAAAAAGAGGCATTTTTGGGCAAAAATATAAAAATCACAATTTTTGATATGAAAAATGGATTCCCCGACTCATTTCATTCAAAAAAGTGTATACTTTTATGTACAACACATAAATAGTTTGAAAGTTACAGTGCTTGACAAATTCATACAACGACACTTGACAGCCCCTTAATATAACTATCTAGAAATATTATGAAATTTTAAAAGGTGTAACCAATAAAAAAATCTTTCTTTTCTCTCCATTTAGGCCTCAGGGTCACTAATCACCTCACAAAGACTCAAGTCTCTTTTGAAAATTTGTCTGTTGAATCTGAGTAACTGGGACTGGATGCAGATCTGACTTCTGCCCATCTATTGATGGGACATACAGGACCTATGATATTCTTGCATTACCTGCTGTACCCTCCTTTCTTGTCTCTTGCATTGCTGCAACATTTAATAGGAGCTTGCCGCCCTGCTCTTACTGTGTACATCTGTGTAATACTTGTTTCCTGTTTCTATGGTGTGGCAAAAGAAATCGGCCATGCCCTGACGGTCGTTTAGCTTTTCCCCATGTTTGGCGGTCTATATTTCAAGACAAAAATAGTGCACAAAGCAATTAATAATGATATAACATTTCAGTCATTCGATACAATGCATTTCTTTTTTTACCAAATTATATGAATACCGTAATCATTAAAAAATAATGTACATGTAGCTATATAATAACTGATTTCTGAAACAAACCTTTTATTGATCTGAAATACAGTGTACTAAGTTAATAAAATACTGTTGAGATCTGGGATTTACCAACAAACTACACTTCGCTCTGATTCTAACACTTTATTACTCGGAACTCATCCAACAGAGTTGAAAAACAATTACTCACATCTTCCGTCATAAGCCAATGAATTCGAAAGCACTTGCATTAAAACTAACCTAAAACATTGATTCGTATATGTCAAGTAATTTGACAATCAAACCTGTTGTGTTGCAAAGATTGTACCTAACAATATTTGTACTGCATTTATGTGTATGTCAATAGGAGGAAAACTTAGTCATCATCAAATCCAAGAACAGTCATCATCAAATCCAAGAACAATTCCATGTTTGGCGGTCTGTTGAATCTGAGTAACTGGGACTGGATGCAGATCTGACTTCCGCCCATCTATTGATGGGACATACAGGATATATGATATTCTTGCATTACCTGCTGTACCCTCCTTTCTTGTCTCTTGCATTGATGCAACATTTAATAGGAGCTTGCCGCCCTGCTCTTACTGTGTACATCTGTGTAATACTTGTTTCCTGTTTCTATGGTGTGGCAAAAGAAATCGGCCATACCCTGGCGGTCATTGAGATCATCCACATGCTTGGCGGTCTATTTCAAGACAAAAATAGTGCACGAAGCAATTAATACTGATATAACATTTCAATCATTCAATCCAATGCGTTTCTTTTTTTACCAAATTATATAAATAATCATTAAAAAATAATGTACATGTAGCTACTATAATTGGTTTCTGAAATAAACCTTTAATTGGTTTAAAATACAGTGTATACTATTAGTAGGCATATATGTTACATGTCACAAAGTCCTCTATTATTAGAAGTGAAACATTTTTTTGGACCAGTTTGTGACTTCTGACCCTAAGAGAAAGATGGAGGAGCAGAGTTTAGGATCGGGGTTAATTTAGGATCAGTGTTTATAGGTTTAGGCTAAGGTCAATGTTCGTTTGGGAGATCCTTCGCAATAATGTCTGTCTCACACTGCTATGTTGTGCTATTGTTGGCATTGGTAGTTTGAGTCAAATATCAGTTGATAGTATTATTGCTACCATAAAGTTTGAGGGAGTCAACACCAAGGTATGAGGTAATGGACGCCTACTGTACGACTGTTTATTTTGGCGTCTCGACCCTTCCCTCAATTTCCTGACAAGGAAATTATCAGTGGGATCTCCCCACCCATTAATCTTATGAACATATAATGCTGATACGTATCTATTGTTGAAGCTGCCTTTCCCTCCAGAGATAATTGTGCTATAAATGAAATTATATGTTTAGGGGGACAAGGCCAAACACCCTGAATCCCCAAATTAGACCGAAATTTCTCATGCATGCCCTATTATAATTAATAGAGATCCAAGTATACAGTCATTCACATTGTTTCTTGCCACTTGTCTGCTCAAGCATTACTTTGCTGTTCTGCTGCTCTTTACTTGGAAACTGAAACAGATCAAACATTAACATGTTTAGTTATTGTACATGTATATAAGGCTAATGAAAGTGAATTGTTAGTTTCCCGTCACATTTTTGGGGGTCAGTGAGTAGGCGACTATTTCATTATTCATTATTCATTATTTTTGAAACATTCATTTTTTTATAATATGTGCCCAAATACGTGTAGCGTATAGAACCAAGAGTGTATAATTGTGAATAGGGGCATAAATATGTCCTTACTACAATAAATAAATGAATTTCAGACCATTTTGCATACAAAGTCTTGTTTATTTTAAAACTGTCTTCCTCTTAATGCTTTTCAGAAGATTTTTCATAACACACACACACACACCCACCACCCATCTTAACAAACTCGATTATGGCTTCGAAAAGTGCCTCAAAATCGCTATAAAAAAAAGAAAAATTGTCATATGGACGGGTTGGTATGTCGAGTATTCATACATACATCGTATTTGTAATTATTTATTGATGAAATACGATATAATTGTAGTCAAACTTGGCTTATTTTTTCTATACAAACAAATAATGAAATATTTACCAAATAATGAAATATTCACGTGGGGACCAAAATGTGAGTCGGTCGGGCGGCGGGAAACTAACAATTCACTTTCATTAGCCTAAGAGGCATGTCATTAAACTTCAATGAGCACGGGTCTCACTCTCACTCACTGCAGCAGGAGTCACAACCCTTGGATAATGAATCGATTTGTGTCGTCGTGTATGACTGCCTATGGAAAACATACAAGTCTCCAAATGTGTGGTGGTATGGGAAAACCTGTAGTAAGTCGCTCATGTTAATATTGAGATATCTGGGTCAAGCCAAATTATTCCTAACAAATGAGTTCAAAGTCAACTCTCCAACTTTGGTCCCAAGAAAGGAATTAGACCTGTAACTTTAGTCAGTGGTGAATGAACTAAAATTTACGTCTTTTGAACCTGCTCACTCCTTCTTGAACTTAACATGCATCCCATTGAATTTGATATCGTTCGAAAGCTATATTCATGCCCTGTATGAAGATGTAAAGTGCTCAATAAAAGAAAGTTGTACACTTTGTTTAGGTCATTTAAAGTAACTTTCGATTATTTGTTTACCAAACAGGCTAAATAGACATTTGGATGAATCTTTTAGGCACATTTTGATACCAAACATAACACCTAACAACAAAGATAAACCATAATTAGCACAATTTATAGAAAATTAGTCACTTTTCGAAAAGTCACATTTTCAATACACTACGCGGAAGAAAACACCAATTGTTAACAAGCACATAATGCCATTTATGTTCGGAATCAAATATCCCGCTCACTAAAGTGTACGCCTAGCGCTGGGTAGTGTACATGGCTGCACAGTGTGATCGATAGCCAGCCGGTCAATCCTGGTAAATAACAGTGTCACACACGGGGTGAACCTCGCGCACACACATTTTCCTCCCGTGAAGTAATTGAAAATGTGACTTTTGAAAAGTGACTAATTTTCGTTAAATGGCGCTAATCATGGTTTATCTTTGTTGCTAGGTGTTATGTTTGGTATCAAAATGTGCCTAACAGATTCATCCAAATGTCTATCTAGCCTGTTTGGTAAAAAAACAATCAACAGTTACTTTAATTGACCTAAACAAAGTGTACGACTTTCTTTTGTTGAGCACTTTACATGCGCATTGATATTTAGGTCACATAATTTACTGCGCATCACATTTCATCGAAGCAACAGGTCACTCAACCCGGTGGATTTATCGCCAATTAATTCCTAAAATGTTGACATTTTGGAATGCAAAGTATTACTTCAAATAACAAGGAGTATGCATTGATTGAAATCAAGTGATATTTTAATACAATTTTAACTATGTTAAAAATCTAAATTGTGCCATAGTTGGCTGTACTTCACTGTATTGTTTATTCTTGTCAAAATCCAAGATGGCCTTGGAAGATAGATATGACCAAGTTGCATGAGAGCTCTTGGCTAAAGACGCTTCCAGCAGGCATTGCGCTTCCGATTCTATAGCTCCCACAGAAAACCCGGTACCGTACTCCCGGTTGTTTCCGCATTTGGTGCCAACTTCGGGAATCGTGAAACCTGAAAGCATGATAAGGCATCGGCAATATTATTATGTATACCTGGGATGTGGCGAGCAGAAAATAATACATTGTACTTTAGGCGCATTGTAAGACGAAAAAACGCACAAGTTTCATTATCGCTGGGCACCTTGAAGTCTGCTTATTAATTATTGCAACTACCGCTTCGTTATCTGATCTGATAATGATGCGCTTCCCAATAAGTAAATCCCCCCAGAGTACTATGGCAACCACTATCGGAAACAATTCTAACCATGCAATTGACATTTTTGAAGCTATTATGACAGAGAGCCACCTGCCTTGGAACCACTTCCCCTGGAAGTACCACCAAAACCGATGCTCCCACTAGCATCAGTGAATAATTGCAAGTCTGCATCTTCCCACCAAAATTGTTCGGGAATAATAGCCCGCCCGTTAAAATTTTGCAAAAACAGCAACCACATTGATAGGTCGGTCACTCATAGCCCCACTTGAAAGTTTAATTTTCTGATATGGCCTAGAAACACCAATTGTCAAATAAATTAGGCGCCATAGAAATGCCCTACCCGGAGCTATTGCCCTACACACAAAGGACAGGGAACCTACTAAAGATTGAAGACCCTTTAAAGTCAAATGTGATGACCTAATAGCCCCTTTGACCTTGTCTATAATTGATGCAAGTTTCAGATCTGGAATAGAAACTACCTGATTAATAGAGTCAATTTCTAAGCCTAAAAAAGTTAGAACTGTATCGGGCCCGCAGATTTGTCCGCGGCCAAAGGTACCCCTAATTTTGCACAGACTCTCGTAAAGCAATCAACCAGTTGTTGACAAGAAAGAGTGTCTGAACTACCCGCTACCAGAAAATAGTCATCCATGTAATGTACAATGAAGTCTGACCCAGATACCCACTTGACAATCCATTCTAAAAATGTTGAAAACATTTCAAAATATGCAGGAGAGCAAGACGCCCATTGGTAGAGCCTTGTCAACATAAAATTTGTTCTGAACACAAATGCCCAAAAGATGAAAGTCATCAGGGTGAATTGGTAGCAGCCTGAATGCAGACTCGATGTCTGCTTTAGCCATGAGTGCCCCCTTTCCCGCCCTGACCACCAGGCTAACTGCATCGTCAAAATTTGCGTATTTGACCTTACAATTATCCTTATCTATTCCATCATTGATAGACCCCCCTCTGGAAATGAAAGATGATGTATCAACCTAAATTTCCCAACCTCCGCTTTTGGTACCAGACCTACTGGAGAAACAATCAAATTTGGAAAAGGCTTATAATCAAAAGGGCCTGTGATCCGACCTAATTTAATTTCCTTCGCAATTTTCTGTAACACAGTAGCATACATAATCTGTATTTATCCACGATACATAGGTCAACTTTACAGCTGTTTTTCACGGAGGCCGTGATAAAATCAATATAATTAACCTCTTATAAAATAACTCTAAAATTACATAAACATAATATAACATATTTCTTGAATCTTATAGTATACATGTACAGTGTAATAAAACAAGATTACAAAAATTGAATTTTAAGACATCGAAAAATTACAACTGACGCATTCGTTTAAGACGGTTGATAAATATACTAATATTGGGGGAGACTTGAATATTTTTGTCAAGTTTGTTCCATTCAATGGCACCCCTATAAGAAAAACTGGGTTTTTTATAATTTGTTTTAGGTTTAGGAATAATAGCATTATACTTACTTCTGCATAAATTGTAATTAATTACGTCATACAAAAGTAAATCATTCAAATATGATGGTGCAATATCATTGAGTATTTTATAAGACAAAATATTACAGTTGTATGTTTGTCTACTATCAAGTGGTAACCATTTAAGTTTGTTAAGAACTTCAAGACTAGGTGTATCCCAAGCTACTCCACAAATAATACGAGCAGACCTATTTTGAATAATTTGAAGACGAGATGCTGAAGTTAAGCCACAATTTCCCCATACAATATTACAATACTGTAGATGAGGAAGTACTATGGCACTGTATACAGTTTTGAGAATATCATATGAAAGAAAAGGCTTCGCTCGCTTTAACATGTGTAGGCCCTTTAATGCTTTTTTCGGGTATATTCAACATTTTCATTCCAAGTTAAATTTTTATCAATAATTACACCAAGATGCTTACATTTATCAACTTTAGTTAAATTGTTTCCATTAATTTGTACTGTCAAATTATGAATTTCTACATATGCTAAACGTTGCCTTGATGAGATCAACATGAACTCTGATTTTGTTACATTTAAACTGAGTTTATTGACTTGAAGCCAATTTCTTACAGACACTAGGTCTTCATTTATACATTTTATAATATCATCAACTGAGTTAGATGCATAATAAAGAACTGTATCATCTGCATACATGCTAACTTTAGAGTGAGATACACATTTAGGTAAATCATTAATATATACAAGAAAAGCAAGAGGTCCGTCGATTGAACCCTGGGGCACTCCACACTGAATTGGCTTAGGGCTTGAGGAAATTCCATCAATACATGTAAAATGTAAATAGCAGGATCCTTGAGGGCCGATTTAAGATTAATAGCCATCCTGTGCTCCCGAATCCCTGAGTAACCTAACTTGAAACCCTCCCGAAAACCCCCTCTAAGTTTCGCCGCGGCAGCGGAATTGTGTTTAATTGTGTTTATGGTACCTATCCAACCATGGTTCCAACTCAACAAATTTAACTGGGGATTCGTACAAACAACAGAGGCAATTATCTATAGCATTAATGTGTGTTAAAGGCTTATCTAAAGTATTAATGTGTGTTGAAGGCATATCTATAGTATTAATGTGTGTTGAAGGCCCTGAATGCACCTGTTCAAACCTGCTCAAATTTGGTTTTGGCACCACCTGGGGCACCTTTTGTCCTACAATTGTAGGCCCCATGACCACCACCTTTCCCACAGAGTTGACATGCATGCTTGAATTTGCAAACTTGACGCCTACAAATCCCTTTCCCTTTATTGAAATCGAAACACGGGAGATTTTGAGTCGATTTGGCTCCGCTCAAAGCGTGTTTTGTGGAGCGAGAGCCTGTTGTGGACGAGGAAGGCGCTGATTGATATAATATTGACGAAAATTATTATTATTATATATCTGCCTAGGGTTGAAGCCTGACGCTGGTACCGCCACATAGAGTGACCATAGTTCACTATCTATGGTAGACCATAAGCGCTCAGGAGCCGCCATTTGGCGGAGCCTGAACTGCCTGTCGTATTCACGCCAGCCCGCACCAAAGCGAGCTGCCGCGGTACGAACCAACTGACCGTATTTAAGGATCTCTTGGATACGGTTCGGATGCGCTCTGAGGTAAATGGCCGAAAAAATCAAAAAAGCGCTAGTCCATGTATTAATTGACATGAACTTCTTTGTCTGTTGTTTATCCCGAATTACTACTTGGCCAAACTCATTTAAACCCAGCGCTATCTATCAGATGAAGAGTCCTGAATATCACCCTCCTTCTCAATCAGGCAGTAAAAATCATTAAACTATTTTGGACCCATTTGTACCCATTTGGATACATTTGGATCCATTTGGACCCATTTGGACCCGTTTGGACCCATTACCAAATATACAAACACCCATAAGTCAATTTGTTTTCTGAGGTTATTTACAAGTCTGCCGAGACCATGATAGTTCAGATGAATATGATCCCAGTATAAGTCCTGTCGTACATATGTCCTTTCTCACCAACAAAAGATGGGATGTAGTCTGTGAAAGATACGCGGGTGCTATTAGACAGTTTCGGCTGAACATGGAATTGAGATTTGATATCAAATCATTAGCGATGTCGCTTCTTGTGAGTTCAATGAGTCTGGGGAGGATGCCTGAGATGATGATGTGTGCAGAAGGGAATTTCTGCAGTGCAACCTCGATGAGCGATCTAGCCTTACGTTCACATGCTTCAGTAGACTCTCATGATGTCATTAGTCCACGCTTGTAATATGACATAATTTGGGCTGTCAAACTCGCAGTCCGTCACTAGTTTTTGCACATCAGCAATCGTAGCTCCACTCTTTGCGTATACTTTGGTGGTCCTACCTTTGTAAAACCGTAATTGCTCATCTATGCGTTTACAGACAGAATTACTGAATATCAGAATCTGTGGATGGGGCGTGGGTGACGTATTACTGGATGACGTTGTAGGGGTTGACGACGGCTTGACATTCAATTTCTTTGCCCGTGGAATGGCAGTGGGTGATGATGTTGACTTCTTTCTCTGTGGCGTGTGTGTGATGCTAGGTGCTTTTCCCTGGATTGATAGGGTACATATGTTGATGGATAATATGTCATGGTGACATAAAATTCCAAACAAGTGTCATTCAAGATATATCCTCTATAGATCAATCCATATTTGCCATGGTCAGTTGGTTCCCCATATATAAGAGTTTAAGTTCATTTGTCATACTGGCATGGGCATCGGGTTTTACAAAGATGGTTGAAGACTGGGATTTGTGGTTTACCTTATACAAATCTCCATTGAAGATTTCATCTTGGCTAAAGCCAGAAAAGTCTTGAAGTATACCATTTTGTGATGTGATGTATTGATCAATGATGATGAGTCATCCTTTGTTGTATTCCTAGAAGCCATTTGTGATTGTGTGTAGTCCAATGTAAGCAGGAAGTGATGAGATGGATCAATAATATATCAATAAATCCAAGTACATACAGGTCCAATATAGTGAATAAAGTTTGAAGAAAATAATATAAAAACAGCACTTATTTCCTCGAAATCATAAAAGTTAATGATGAGATGAATACCAGTAGATTCCTGATGAAAAGTTCTTTAAGATGACATATGATGCATTCTTGGTAGACAAGGATATCTGCTAAAAATTGTAATTTTGTCTGGAGCTCTGAAGTGTGTGTGTCTTGAAGTTGATGAAGCTCGGTAGTCCAATTGTCAGATTCTTCTGACTTCTCAGCTGTCACACTGTGTCCTGCGTGACTCTACTATCGATGTAGCTCGTAGCGTAGCTCGTTCCCAGAGAGTAGATCAGTGATCGTAGCGTAGTGGTGTCGTTCCCCGAGTTGTTGTGCTATATCTCCAACAGGTACTTCATGTACTTGGGGCTGAGCGAGAAAATTAGTGTTACCATTAGGCCTATGAGGCCTAACGGCATGAATTGGCCCTGCACTAGAGGGTTGAAACAGAGATGTTAAACCTCCCTGGTTGAAACTAGACTGACTAGTGGTATTACCGAGAACAGATTGGACTTGACCGTTTGCAACATTGACATTATTGATGGCATTATTATTACGAGTGTAATTAGCTACGTCATGATTGATATTAGCATCCTCATTGTTATTAACACGTGTATTATTATTCGGAAAACTATAGTATCATCATTAACAAGATCGTGTATTTGTACAACGTTCTCACCCTCCGCCTGGCTGCCATTCACCGTACTGGTTGTTGCCAATCCTCGAGAAACGTCATGGTAGTTTGGTTGACTCGCCACTGCCTCTGCGTACGTCCGGCCATTTTGAACAGATGTTCCAGAACTTATTGCTGCTGTTGACCTTTGCCCCCGACGATTTCTCGCAATAACGTTGTTATTACCACTTGCCGCCGATGCTACTGGCGACCGTTGTTAAAGACGCGGCCTCTGGTTTGGTTACTAGTAGTACTTGTTGTGATCGGTGGCGGGCGGGACGGACCTTCTGCCCGATTCGATGGCGGGCGGGACTGACCTTCTGCCCGATTCGAGAAATTGTTTTAACACTAGAGTTTTTCTCTTTTTCTTTGAAGGGAGAGCATGAAGGCGTACATTTTCAGATGCCTCGAACAACCTCTAGATGAATTGTATAATATGTGGGAAGAGTTCGGTATCTCGGATTCAAATCGAGCAGAAAGAGAAAATGGGGTTATACTTCACATTCGCAACCTGCTGGAGGAGATGGTGTCAGAGGCAAGTGGTCTACCATGAAATGGATTATATTTGAGATTGTCATTCCTTCTTAAATCAATAATCATGAGTTGATCATTTCTTGCAGCAAATATAACTAGTTTTCAATTACCTCCAACACTGTGGAGTGGAAAAATAACATGTCAAGTTGAATTGATCTTTATTTGTATGAACAGCTCAAGAACAAGCAAGAGGACAATTCCAGGACAGCTGATCAGCTCCGAGATCGTATTAGCAGCCTGTCGAACACACTCATGATTCCTGAGGAGGATAGGCAAGCGTTCCGGGAACAAACCATAGGATGTCGGCCTTCTACCATTAAATTGGTTAGTTCCACTGGATTCGATGCCTGGTTTCTTGCGGAGTTTCCCCCGGACTCTGACTGGGACAGGGCCTCAGAAAGATGGCGGGCCCTAGTTTGACGTGCTGCGGGAGCCGGAAAAGGACGGTGTGGTGGTGGTTCCAACGCCTTACGTTTCCTCCCGCGGCCATAGCGACTAGACGAAAACCAATCCAAACGGGAAAATGAAAAGTTCCAATGAAAATACTGCCAGATGCGTTAAATTGTCCAGAAATCCCCCAATGGAAGATGATTTATTGATGAATTGAAAGTTATTAAATGAGAGTACTCTACCGTTGGATAAACTTGATAGAAAGTCCGGAAAGATGATCAAAATTAAAAACGACCGACACGTAGTAACTGAAAACTGAAGCTGAGTAACTGAAGAAAACTGAAGCTGGTTAGTCGCTATGGCGTTTAAAACAGTGTGACTGACCCGTGTGAAGCCAGAAACAGAATGAATCATACCGAGCGACCCATCCCTGATAATCCGAAATAATCGTGCGAAACAGAAACAGCACGCTGATTCGCTACAGCGCTAATTATTCAGGGAGATAACAACAATACAACTTCTGATGGCAAACTAGTCTTCTTTACAGTCGCTGCAGAAGACTGGATTAATGTTAATAATAAAAACCGATACTGTACAAGGATGTAAGTTTTCCGGATTTTCCTGGAATTCCGGATTTTTAAAAAAAATTTTTTTTTTTTTTTTTTCCCTTCAAATTATCAAACACATTTATTAACTGCTTTTTAAAATGTCTTATGTTGAAAATAGCAAAGAAATTGCTTCATTTACAGTGCTAAATCCCAATTTTTTTTCAAAAGGGGGCCCTGCCCCATTCAACCCCCGCCAAGGGCGTTCCACCCCCTGGACCCCCGGTGAACCTCTCACGCTCCGCGCTCGGGCTTCGGTCGCTCCGCTCCTTCAGATATTACATTTGTAGGATTTTTTTCAAGGAGCCACTTACATCCCTGGATACAGTACAACGTAACAACCTCCAGCGTGGTTATTGATATGGGGGGGGGGGGGGCAAAATTGAAAATGAACCGACAAGATTGGGGGGGGGGGGCGGGGCGATCGGCATGGTAGATGTGTGTGTTGCCGCCGCCGCCGCCGATTGATTACCTTTAATGACCTCGCTCATTTGTAACATTTGGAACTTGGAAGTAAGAGCTGTAGAAACAATTGGTATATCACAAATATATAATAACAATGAAAGAATGGATTTGTGACTATCTGTGGTTAATACAGCCCCGGGAATACAGCTCTATTTTGCCATTTTACTTTACGCCTACTTTCTTCAGTTTTATACACATGTAGTATTTACTAAGAATACGCTTTTTACACTGACAGTTCCTAGAACTAACGTGAGGCTCGGTCTAATGTATATAATGATTAACTAACTGCACAGGTGGTGAGACCTTCGCGAAAATGCCATGAAATCAATCAACGGGTTTAAAGCCTTGTTGCAGAATACATGTCCTTCAGTAGACATACCTACATGGAGTTCCTTATTGTAATTTGTAGTCACGTTTATAGTATACACTATCATGACTATACAGGCTGTAACAACAACAAAAAAGTTAAGACAATTTTTTTTAAAAAGCAGCTTATTAAAATAAGCTTTGTTTTATGAAAATCAGAGGTCTGGAAGCAGAGCAATGATCAATTGTCTAAAGTAGTTGCGAAATAACCTGGGACACTTTGGCTAAATCACTAGGAAGAACAGTATGAATGGAATAAAATCATGAATACAGGAATAGTACGCTCTTGTGAGACGATGGTTCTTTTCAAGTGGACAGCCCAAATCAAACGGACCCTGCTTGTTCGGGCAGGAATCTTTGGTGATGGAACTTTTATTGGACATATCTAACAACACAGTGATACCTGAGTAGTTAACACGGAAGATACCTGTTGAACCAGATTGCCTCCATATCTCGTCTATGGTGGTTTCAGGAAGGGTACCATGTCAGGTACCATGTCAGGTACCATGTCAGAATAATACTCCCCCTTATAAGATTAATGTTATCCTAACATTTATTTCACCTCAAAAGTAAAATATGTCACACACACTGCACTCTGAATAAGCTCGCACATATGTACACACATTTGTGAATACTTATTCATTTGTTGACCTACTAATAATCAGCCCCAACGTTATCCTTACCCTTGATCGCTACCATCTGAAAAAATGAGAACTGCCAATGCCCCTTGTTTCCGCATCGGAAACAAATGTCTGTTGGTTGAGGTACTCTCTCGGTGCCACCTTGACTGCCTGTTCCAAACTGCTGTCTACCCGACTGATTATAGCGGCGAAAAGAATCGGGGTTTGGATAAGTTTCAGCAGCCCGACGACTTGGCGGGTACGGTGCACTGCGTCTTAGCAGATTCTCAGGCAGAATCCAGCACCTGACTATGTGTCTTCGTTAACGCGTTGTCAATATATTCTTTGACACCTCCTATCGCGTTCTTGATAATCTCTGAAATGTTGTCCAACGTTATCACTTGAACATCACCAGCCGCGTTCACAGCTTCTTGGTTCTGAACCGACATTATCTAGAAATTAATACCTTATCCAAAAATCCTCTCCTAAAATTTGAAGATAAACCGACTTAACTTTTATTTGACTCCAAAACCAATCCTTTGATTTCAATACTTTGTTCGTTTGCATATCTTCAAATCATCAGTCTCACTCTTGGCATCTAAATAAGCATGGAATCACGAGACACGGAATACCAACATCAAGGTACCTATCACCTTTACCGGCAAAATTGAAAGGCCGCGCTGTCTCTGGCGCTGTGTAAAAATGCTACAGGTCACCGCGCGTCACTGGATCTTCAACAATGGAGGGATAATCATCTCTATTGAAATGTCGTGTTTGTCAGTATACTTTAAGCATATTTTATAATCATCAGCCTCACTCTTGGCATCTAAATAAGCATAGAATTACGAGACAATTGCAATCGTTCAATCTTATGGGATGTCTTCTGTTGCAGTGCATCCTTTTCAGCCATAATTACGTTGTTTTGATTTTGAAGAAGTTTACATGAAACCGTCAGACTATCTCGGTCTGCAATTGCCAGATTAAGTTTTTGCTGAAGTTCATGTTTTTCCGCCGACAGGCTTAAGCACTTATCCTTGAGCGATGTAATATCAGTGATAACCATGATAACAGCTGGATACAAAACAAAAAAGAAGAATAGGGATTATTATTATATTTGTAAAATAAAATATCTTAACAAAGTGTCTTTTGCTTCTATTCGGCTCAGTTTGCTTGATAAAAAATGATAAAGATTTTTTTTGGGACACCTCCCACCCCCTACAAAATAAAATAAAACAATATCTGTGGTGACCACCCCTTTGAACCACAACAAGAGGCCTACTCAAGGTTCGCCAAGGTTTAATATTGCATAAATACAAGGGCGATTTTGTACTAAAAAGTTTTTTAAAAGGCCTATTTTTTTAGAATGTCCCTACGCTAAACATGTTCTAATATTTTGCCTAATCTTACCCACACACACACACCCCACGTGAGCTTCGATGTCGCTGCTCGACTGTCTGTCGTCATGTATCACTCGATTCTAATAGCGATCAGTTTTGAAGACCGTCATGTAACGTACATAGTCTGCAATTTCGCTACACGACAGTCTTTTATACTCAATTTGTATCTGCGCATGCGTTAACGACTGTAGTGTATATAGTCTGCACAATTACGCTACACGACAGTCTTGTATATAGTTTCGGCCATTCATTTCGTGAATATAGCCCAGCTTCATACCAGCATGTAATTTAATTTCTTGATCAGACGTGTTAATGACTCGAACAGAAAGGTCAATATCGTGCCTTCTTGTGTCAACAAGTGAGCGCCCAAGTACAATATCTGCGTTTTGATCATCATTTAATAATACAGGTTCAACCATAGCATGTTTATCTGTGTTACGTCACTAGTTGTCTTACCTCGAAAAACAGATTCACTGTACGCCGGGATGGTTGTGTCGCATGTAAAAGTTACCTTATTTATTCCACTTGGTGCACCTCTCAGCTCGCATTTGACTTGCTTCCCTCGAATTGTTAGGCTACGTCGTGCTGCTACTTCACAATCATGATGATATAGGAAATCATAGCCTATGATTCCACTATTTGGAATATCTGCGACATAGGCTTTCCATTCAAATTCAAAAAGTATCTATTAAAATAAACAAAAGTAGCTGTTCTCTTCACCGTAATTAGTTCACTATTTGCTGTTTCTAATCTAACTGTATTGTCGGTTAGTTGTAATTGGGGTTGATGTTCGATTGGAAATGCTCTCCACAAATCCTCCGAGATCACATTCATGGCTGCCCCTGTATCTATCAGTAGTTGACTATCTACATTATTTACTCTTACATACACAAAAGCTGACATACCCCCTTGATTTGCCTTTCTTAGTGGAATGATAGTCGCTTCTTTATGGACCGTTTCCAGGCCAGACGGTTGGGTCCACGTTAGTTTCCCGACTTGCTTTATAGGTTACTGGCTGCCTCTCGGGCAATTTCTTGCCATATGCCCCTCATCATAATTGTAGCAACGAAAAGCTTGCTTGTTGGCTGCGTTGTTATATCATGCTGGTGGTTTGCTAGGATAGTTAGGTGATCCTCCCCCTCATCAACTTGGAAAGTCCTTGAAATCTCTTGTCAAGGTTTTTAATCAGCTCTTTCATCTGTGGTGACAAATGAACCTTTATCTCCATCATCCGTGGTCGTGTGGAAGGCTCTTACTCTATAGTTGGTGTGTTCTTTATCATTTCATCCCTTATGAAATGTATGTCTCAACCACTTCCTTTGCTTCTTCGATGTCGGGTTTTTCATCCCTACTGCAAGTATCATTTGAGGATCTCCCAGACCCTTTATAAAGTGGCGAAGCTCTATTGCCTCCCTTGTATCGGCATCCGATGTGGGAAAACCCCGCATCACCAGTCTCCGGATGTCTGATGTGTACTCCGTCATTGTTTCTTTCCCACTTAACTTCTTCTGCTCCAGTGCAGCGAGATAGCTCCTGGTGGACTTATCCTCAGCAAATCTATCTTCAAGTGCCCACTCCAATAGTTGTAGCGCGTCCAATGTTTCTTGGGGCAGCATTATGTTCCCAGTCCCTTAACACTTTTGGACCGGTGATTTGACATTTCGCTGGTAATAAATCATTAAAGGATGTGTCTATTTCCCACCATGTGGTCCAATTAAAAGTCTGAAAAGGACATAATTATGCCCTAAGGGCATAAACTAACCTTCATAACCCTGAAAATCGACCACATAGTCAGCGGTTGACAACATCTTAGATGATTTATTACCTGCAAAATGTCAAAATCACCGGTCCAAAAGTGTTAAGGGATGGGAACATAATGGTACTGAGTATGCATACTCCGCTGCAGTTTCCCTGAGGCTATTCAGCAGTCTAAACCTCGTTTCCTCATCTGACCAGTTACAATGATCTGCCATGGCCTTGAAGGGCTACCCTCAAATACATTTTGTCGTGGGAGTGGAACATCCCTTCTACCTGCTTGTAGTTGTCTTTGAAGTCGATCATGTGGTGGTGGTTGTATATTATGGACATATATAGTGGTAAACATCTATAACAGAAATCAAGAGTCTTACTACTTGAGCACATGTGTCAAAGGGTGTGTATTCACTCGGCCAAAAGAGGCCTTTGACACATTCACACAGTGACAAAGAAATCATTGGCACCACAAGACCTATTAGCTAAGCCAAAGGAGGGCTTTGACACATGTGTGAAAAGAAGCATTCACACAATGACAAAGAGACCATCGGCACTCAGTATTACAAGATCCATTCGCTAAGCCCAAAGAGGGCTTTGACACAAGTGTCAAAGGATAAATTCAGGTTCGATCAGGACTTCGCTATTGCTGGACTCTGTGTCGCTGAAACTCATGACTGGTAGCGTCGTTGTTTCCCTCTTCATCTTTCACCGACTTTCAAACTCCTTTAGTAAATCCCACCGCTCGCTGCCACCAATGTAACGTAACGCTGGTCCGGTAGGGGCCGCACCAGACTAGGTTATATAAAACACCTGTTGTGTAATTATATGGGCGAAATCACCCACACACACACTAACTCACTTAATAAGCATTGGAGGAACGTGTAGCACTGGAAACCCGCTGGATCTGTAGCGCTGTTAATTCTGTTGGGTATCTCGCGTTATAAGACAATACACATAGACACAATTTAACACTTGATTTGTATTTAGTTCTTCATTACTATTATTTATTCACTCAACATGTACATATCTATCAGCCCGACGGCATACACGCGAATTAGTATTAGTTGTATATTATCAAGGGTTCAGTCTTATCTTGGAACTAGGGTTTCTAGGCTGTGATGTTACTGAGGTGGAGCCAGAACTCCAACTGATTTGTAATGGCGTTTTCACCTCTATTTATATGATTTGAAAGGCACGTCATCCACATGCAAATATGTCACGTGGGCCCTGGTGGGGGTACACGTGTCATATATGTCATAGGTGTCACATGAATTTTCGAGGACTATCATATAAACTCACATGTTACCTTGTTCTATTTTCCAAGGATAACCTGTGTGATCCAAACACGCCCCTGACAGCTCCACACATGGGTTAGTTTACCACGGTAGAGTGCATCATAATATAACGGTTCACTGTTAGCGCTTAATATCAGTTCATTCATTCATCATTCATTCATTCATTCATATTTATTCAGTACTCATCAAATTACAATTGCACAATATCAAAATACACATGTATATATAAAAGCACACATAAAAGACATAAAAGCAAGATGCTTGCTAGAGTACGGCAGGTTTGGGAAAATGTATAAAATACCAGGAGAGTACCAAGGATAGCCCAAAAAGCCTCCATAAAGGAAGCTTATTTCCATTGGGGTCCTTTTATAGGAAAAGGGAGACATGAGGGCGAAAGACAAGAATGTGACAAAACAACGGTATAAGCAGATAAATAAATAAATATATATATATAAAAACACAAAACCCAAAGAATATTGCACAAACGAACCCTAAAAGTCCCGTACCAAAGCTATGAAGCAACAAATGGATCCTGCTCAGCCACAAGGGCCTGGTCAGCCAGGTATTTTTTAATGGCCTTTTTAAATCTGAAATAATTGTTGATTTCCTTGATGGAATTAGGCAGGGAGTTCCAATGTTGGATACCGCTGTAAAAGAAGGTGTTTTTAGCCTGGCCCTGAATCCTAGGAATGGTGAAGTTGTATGAGCTATCCCTGGTACTGTGGTTATGTAGAGATGATATACGTGTAAACTTAAAGTTTAAGTAGTCAGGTGAGAGACCATGGAAGATTTTAAAAACGTGGTTCAATTTTAGTTGGGTCACCCTATCTTTGACAGATACCAAACCAAGTTTATTACGTTGTTCTTGACCCACATGGGTACGTGGACCCATACCCAAAACGAACCTGACCACCCTGTTCTGCATAGTTTGAAGCCTATTTTTTAAATATCGAGGGAGTGGTGAAAACCATGCAGAACAGGCATAGTCATAGTGGCACAAAATGAGTGCAAAACATAGAGTTCTGCGTGTCTTTGTGTTCAAACAAGAAGCATTTCTATATAAAAATCTCAACCTTGAACCTGCCTTCTTGATCACATCCCAGGCAATGTTTTCCCCAGTTAGAGATTGATCAAGAGTAACACCCAAATATTTAGCACTATTCGTAGATTGAAGAGATTCCCCTCCACAAGTGACTTTAAAAGAATTAACCTTCCTAAGTTTCCTTTTAGAACCAAAAAGTATACATTCGGTTTTACCCAGGTGCAAAGAGAGTTTATTATCCACTAGCCATTGGCGGCATGACTCGAGCTCTTTACTAAGTTTGTTAGCAATGCAGTCAGGGTCCTTGCCCGAAACCAAGAGGGCGCTGTCATCAGCATAAAGTAAAAGTTTACAATCGACCCCGCTGGCCATGTCATTCACATAACAAAGAAACAAAAGTGGACCAAGGATACTCCCCTGGGGAACACCACAAGTCACATTGAGTGGATCTGAGTCAACTTGGTTCACATTAACTATTTGTGTCCTACCACTCAGATAGGACTTGAACCATTCCACCGAGGTAATACCCATGGCTTCAAGCTTCCTGCAGAGAATGACATGGTCAACCGTGTCGAACGCCTTCTGCAGGTCAAGCAGGACTAACCCAGTGTAATTACCCATGGATTGCTGGTCACGTATGTAATCGGTTAAATGAGTCAAACAAGTTTCAGTTGAAAAGCCCCCCCCCCCCCCTGAAACCGGATTGAAAGTCATACAAAATATTTTTTGCTCTCAAATAGGACTCAAGTTGAGTGTGCACAGCTTTTTCAAGTAATTTGGATGCAACACATAAAATACTCACTGGCCTATAATTCCCGACATCTGATCTACTCTTTTTTTTGAACAGTGGCCTCACCCGAGCCGATTTGAATTCTTTTGGAACTACACCTAGCACATAAAGTCCCTGCTCAGGTGCTTTGAGGTTGACTAATTCAAAATATATAATCGGTACCAAAAATCTGAGATATACATTAAATGAGCAAATTTCTTCTCCGCAGTTTGATACCTCATTCAACAAAATCGAATGGATACTTTTAAAGTTATGTCGATTTCAATGACCGTTCATGCAACAGAAAAGTGGCACTAGGTATAGGAATCATTGATTTGTGTGTGATAACTGTGTGCTATCTGAACGTGACAGATGAATGGGTCTTTAGTGATAACCGCTATGTGCGGGACAAAGGGTGTATCTGGCTGTGAAGAATACAAGTCTTAGCTGATAAGCTGTGAGTTTTTCAGTGCGTAAATCCATAGACGGGTAAAACATTGATTTTTACCGTCTATGGTAAATCACACACAAATCAATGATTTCCTATACCTAGTGCCACTTTTCTTTTGCATGAACGGACATTGAAATCGACATAACTTTAAAAGTATCCATTCGATTTTGTTGAATGAGGTATCAAACTGCGGAGAAGAAATTTGCTCATTTAATGTATATCTCAGATTTCTGGTACCGATTATATATTTTGAATTAGTCAACCTCAAAGCACCTGAGCAGGGACTTTATGTGCTAGGTGTATATTGGTAGTAATAGAGACATTGACAATATGAGTCAGCTGATCTTTTAACAAAACTGCCCCATCCTTCAGAAACCTTGCAGGAATTCCGTCTAACCCAGTGCTTTTGCTGGGATTAAGCGAGCGCAGCTCCTTATATATGTAATCACTAGACACCGGCGATAGCTGAAAGGCATTAGGTGCAATACCTAAGTTTTTATAATAATTCATGAATTTATCGGAATCCACACTATAGTTCCCAAGAGAAGTAGGCAGTTTGCTGACCAAAGTACTAGCAACAGTTGTATAAAAAGTGTTGATATAGTTTGCAACAGTATTGGAATTGAAACACTTTTTGCCATCAATATCGAGAACAATACGAGACTGGTCTTTGCTTTTAGAGCTATAGCCAAGCGTTTTGAGTTGTTGCCAGAGCTTTTTGGGATTTGATTTGTATTCCTCAATTTTATCTCTAAAATAGCTGGCCTTGGCTTTTTTGATGTCTCTTTGAATTTTATTCCTAATTTTGCAGTATTCAGTATACAGAGCTGGCTTTTGGTACTTTTTGAATCTGTATAATAGATTATCTCTCTCCTTGATGGCATCCAGAATCTCATTGCACATCCACGGTTCTGTGCGAGTTTTAAGTCTTACTTCTTTAACAGGAGCAAGGCTATCAATTATCTTGGAGAGGATAGTTCTAAAAGCAGTCCAAGCTCTGTCAACATCACTACAATATACCTTTGACCAGTCAGCAGATGAAATAGCAGACGACAAAGCATCAACAGAATACTTTTTTAACGACCTTATCATGACAGTGTTGCGATGTTTCATTTGGCCTTTTACAACTTTACGAGTACAATAAATTAATAGATGATCACTCATACCAATGTTGATTGTACCAGATTGGGAAATTTTGTTGGTGTTGTTACAGATTATGTGATCAAGAAGACTCGAACGAGTTAAAGAAATTCTTGTAGCCTCTTTGATGAGGTTTTTCAAGTGAAACATATCCAGCAGGTCTAGATAATTCCTCAGTAAGCCATATTTTTTAGGAGCCAATAAGTCGATGTTGATGTCCCCAAGGACCATGACCTCACAATCCGATCTGACACCTGAAATAATTTTTTCAAACTGGTTGATAAAATCATTGGCCTTGGGGGGTCGGTAGCAAACTCCAACAATGATAGGCTTTGTCCTAGGCAACAGCAGCTCAATCCATATTGACTCAAGATTAGGCTCACTGAGGGAACATCTTGACACTTCATCTTGTAAGTCAGATCTACAATTAAAAGCCAAATTGTTCATTATATAAATACATACCCCTCCACCATTTCTATCTCTGTCAGATCTTAGCAATGAATAACCATCTAAACTTATTTCAGGGTCGGTAATTGTGGTATCCAGCCAGGTCTCAGAGATAGCAATTACTGAAGGAGATGAATTTTTAGCAAAAAGTCTTAGTTCAGACAGTTTAGATGTAAGTGATCTAATATTGATATGCACGAAATGAATACCCTTTTGTTTAAAACAGTCATAAGAACATTCCCATATTGTTTATCAGCTGTGGGTCCATCAGTCGATGAGTCGAATATGTCGGCATTGGTGAATGGAAGAGATTGGAAACAGCAGTTGTTGCAAATGTAGTTAATATCTGTATCGTCAGCCACAGCCTCGTCATACTTTTCATTTGAAATTATATTAGTACATCTACAGTGTATCCATCTGTCGCAGTTGTCGCATGTTATGGCACGACTTCTGCTGGTGACGCCTTTGCGGCAGTGAACACATGGGTATTTGGGCTGTCGAGGGCCAGGATTAGGGGACACATCGCCTGCCAAAATGAGGAGCAGGGACAGTCTAGTCAGCAAGTGACTGTTCTTACATTTATGGTGAGAACATGACAATACAGGATAATGTTTCATAACATGTGTATACTTTGTGAGAGCTCCATATTGACATAGCGGAGATAAGATGGAGACATTGTCCTGAAAAGTAGCAGGAGATGCCCAGTGATCGTGAATTAATATAAAGTTATCGTTATTAAGAACAGGCAGATGAACGTTTTGAGATCTAACAACGTAGGATGTAATGGTGAGAACGAAGGAAACCAATGGTGATTTAAAATGTTGCATCATTTTAAACTTGGAACTATTGCACAGTCTCAGATTAAGTCAGATGATAAAAATTGATGATGCCAAAATTGATGATGCCAACGCCAACGGTGTATCAGAATGCTAACGGTGAATCGGAATGCCAACGTTGAATCAAGTGAAGTTAGCAGGTAGCAAGCTGAATTCAGTCCAGATATAAATATGATGAAACGTATCGATAATCAAATTGTCCCAGAAATCGAGGGTAAAGTTATATATTGCAGTTATTAAAATATATATATTTCAGCAAATCGCCATTATGCACAGGGCTGACATCTTTGAGACATCACAGCGTACGGCACTCACTCCTTGCAATCAGTAATGTCAACCTTATATGATTACAGCCTGATGGTGGTGCCGAATTCGGCAGTAGCGTAAGTCACAGGTCCTTGTAGACACAAATTGGTAAAAGTTTGTGACGGATTCGTATAAACACTCGCAGAATTCAGTGCAGTTCATGATATGTTGACGTTTATATCGTTATTAAAATTGTCCCAGAAATCGAGGGTAAAGTTATATTGCGATTTAAAAAATTTTATCAGCAAATCCACCACGATAAATCGCCCTTATGCACAGGGCTGACATCTTTGAGACATCACGACGTAAGTACGGCACTAGCTCCTTGCAATCAGTAATGTCAACCTTATTTTATAACAGCCTGTGGGTGGTGCCGAATTCGGCAGCAGTAGCATAAGCACAGGTTCTTGTTAAGTAGACAAAGATTGTCAAAAGTTTGTGACGGATTAATAAAAAACACTCACGGAAGATCCACAGCAAAACAGAATGAAAGAAGACGACACTTCGACGCAACACACAGACAAAACGATGTTTAAAAACATGACATTTCACATCAAAAATAGTAACGGAAACGGCAGACAAGAAATCAACAAGTCTTGTAATCCGTCTATGCATATTCATGAGGATCGCCTTAACAGGATTGGCTTTACTTTATGAATAGATATCTTACCAGTTTGCATAATTAAGGAACACGAAAATAGTATCTCAAATAGATAATGCCTCTAACTAGTACTTGAAGTGGCTTAAGACATTCCAAGCTTGCAAAAACAAGTTGTGGTAGGTCGAATGCGCACTTATACTGTGGGAAGCAATAATGACAATTTCATGAGAACTTGGTTGGTTTGTACTAAAAATGGGTTCAGAAATATGGTCCAAAAAGACATAGAAATGATATAAAATTTGGACTGGTTAATTGATATGAATTCCGATATCACTCCTTGTTACATTATTATGGATTGGTATTCACATAATGTTAGATATTCCTTGGCAATGTCTGCCCCATGAGTCTCATACCGCGTTTTTAATTCATCATATTGTTTATGCCCCACGATTTGTTATCTGATGTTCCATTTCCGATATTAATTAGGCTTTCTAGTGTCGCCTGACTTTCTGCTGTATCCTTCCGGGTCTTTGTCTCAATTTTGTAATCCTCACCGCTGTTATCTCATCCTGTTCCTTCTCAACTCTGACACACTCCTTAATAATTATATGGTGTGCCTCCAGATTTGTGATGTCAAAAAAAGAATAGGGATTATTATTCTATTTGTAAAATGAGAAATCTTTATAAAAAAAAGGTGTCTTTCGCCTCTTCGGCTGAGGTTCCCAGAAGATCAATGTTTATGCAAAACAACACAAAAACAGTGTTGCCTGATAAAGGGTTCAACAAAAGAAAGTATACCACTTTGTTTATGTCATTTTGAGTAATTTTTAATTTGTTGTTGACCAAACAGGCTAGATAGGCATTTAGATGAATCTTTTAGGCATAATTTGATACAAGTTTTCCCCCTAACAACAAAGATAAATCATGATTAGCACCATTTAAAGGAAAATATCCCATTTTCAAAAGTCGCATTTCCAATACACAGCACGAGAAGATTTGGTTAATCTGTCCATGTTCTACCCATCCATAACATTCCTTTACATTCAAATCCTTCACCCATGCATCAGTTTACATTTGAATTAGCCCGCGCATTGAGGGATATGCGCGGTGATCAGTACGGGATAAACACGGCATATGTGTGTGTTAACAATTGGCCCTTTCTTCTCTTGCTGTGTATTGGAAATGCGACTTTTGAAAATGGGATATTTTCCTTTATAAATGGTGCTAATCATTTGTTGTTAGGGGGCAAATGTGGTATCAAATTATGCCTAAAAGATTCATCTAAATGCCTATCTAGCCTGTTTGGACAAAAACAAATTGAAAGTTACTCAAAATGACATAAACAAAGTGGTATACTTTCTTTTGTTGAACCCTTTAGTTGATGTTACTGTAGTATCCTTTAGTAAGTGATTGCCTAATTCCCGAGTTCATAAGTCTCCAATGTGGATCCACTCACCTAGTCGTTTGGTTTTTTAGCTTCTTTGGTTTTCTCTGATTCCAGTTTAGTCACTTTCACATTCAATGTGGCACTGAGACTATCTCGGTGTGTTCTAGCCATGCAGATCAAACTTTTTTTGAAGTACAGCATGTCCCCAAAAACTGTGTTCAACAGTTTGCGAGCTTATAACAAAATAAGTAGGAAACATGGACAGTTTATATTTCAGGATATGAAACAAAATAATTATACCTGACCCTAATGTGGTAAATTGGGAGGCCAATCCAATGTAAACTTCTTGAAATACAAAGATTTGAATAGAGCGTGGTCAGAACCCATTGTCCCGATTTAAGGAATAAATCATCCGTGCGTTGCATGAAACTGTGCGCTGTGTGCAGTATTTCCGGCATGGGGTTTATTCTCCGAAGGAACTTAACAATAACTCGGACTATAGAGGCTGATCGGTTTGTCACGGACGGACGTTTGTGCAAAACATGAGCGAAAAACAGTTTGTAAAAAGTAACTACTGACATTTATTCAACTTTTTATGTTTAATGTTATAGAGAATCATCAACTTTATTGAAATACAAACAAAAAAATAAGGTGTGGTTTGTTACTAAAAATAGAACGACGGAAATGTTTGTGTCACGGACGGACTAGATAGAAATAGGGTTCTCTACCTTTTAGTGCTTCTTTTTAATTTCTATCTAGTCAACTCCATATTCCCCAATGCTTTCCTGGTCAAATAGTAAGTAAGATACATGGTTTGAATATCTGATACACAGCATTTGAAAATATTTCTTATTTTTTACAGCTGTAGGGTAACAAACTTTGTCACGGACGGACATTTTTGAGCGTCACGGACGGACACAAATGTTAACTACATAAAAAACTTTGAAATTGCCACTTATTTACACTTTAGTATGACAAAATGGTATCAAATACTTACAAAATAGTAAGAAAAATGTTAAGTCATGAATTTTCAGTCTTAGTAAAAAAAAGCAGTCAAGATATTAGTCTTTTTCCAACACTACGGACAAGATAGAAATAGGGTTCTCCGGACCTTTGGCTTTAGTACTTCTTCTTAATTTCTATTTAAACAATTCCATATTCCAGGTCAAATAGTAAGTGAGATACATGGTTTGATACACAGCATTTGAAAACAGATTTATTTTTTACAGGAGAAAAAATGCGGAAAAGTTTTCGGAACAGTCCATTATTGCCCAAGGGGTAGAAACAAGATGCGTCATGGACGGACATTCTTAGGAGAAGTTGACCTTGCCATATTTTATGTTAATGAAACATTTTCAATTTTTTTTAATTAAAAATTGCTAGATGGCACATTTATCCATTAAATAAGAAATATATTTTAGAAAAAAAGTTCTGGGAAGTAATTACCCTGCCCTTGTGATAACATTTTGATGCAGAGCTGTCCGTCCGTGACGCAAAAAAAGTTTTAAAGTTTTACAACTTTTTTCAAGGAAAGAGAGAAACAAGGTATTTAAAAAAAACTGGACGGGGGAGATAGAAGACTGTTGAAAGTTCAAGAACAGACATTAACAAACAGCGTTGCTACTATGTTTCCTAACAATTTAACTCTAAGGGATTCAAAAGTGTTTTTGATATCAAATGAAAGGTCCCATTTCTCATTACACTGATGATGCCCTTAAATCTAGAATAGGGTCAACAACCTTTAAGACGTATGGTTAACATTGATGAAGAAGTTGGATACCGAAATGTTCAACTTCACAAAGTGTGTGATCATCTCGTGAAATTACATTGTTACCATCACCGTAATGAGTACAAGCTTTGGATACAGCGGCGGCGACTACAACAATTAAAACCACCGTCACACACCACGCACGTGTACAAAGCATTATTTCACGCGCGTGAGGTTTACAAAAACAATGCATTATTTCATAATTTATAGCCTAACGTTACTTTTTCTAGCCTACGTTACTTTTCTATATGGTTCAATCTAAATACCTCAATACTAGTATACACAAATCCAGGTCAAACACACGATCGTAAACAGCAAAATCAAGCCAAAATTCAGCAGCACACTTTTATACACATCCAACGATCTCATACGACGCAAGGAAAAGGCTGTTTATTCGTTGGTATCAGGATAACACGATCTACGGACGACTCGACACCGGACAAGTCGACAAGTTGACTCACGCCAACTCGACCTTCGGACTACACAATGTATACACCACAGCACAAACAACAACACAATTGAGGTTATATAGTTAGTCAAAGAGTGCTCGATGTATGTTATTAATATACAGAGCATTATACAATAAATAAATAAAATAATACATAAAAACACCACAAACATGCATTCTCGTGGGTCGAGTCAAGTTGTCCGTTAATCGACTTGTCCAGAGTCGAGTCGTTTGTAGGTCGAGTCATCTGACATTCGTATAGTTCATGCAGTAGTGGTCACGATTGTTAACAGATTGGGACCAATTCTATCATATAATATAATACAAAATAGCATCCAAATAGCATCCAAATAGCTTAGTATATTACTAAATGGCATCCAAATAGCTGAAATAACTTACTGTGTCCTCTTACCTTCATATTATAACAATATCAATTACATTTTACAACAAAATCGCTTCAGAAGATGATTAATGCAAGTTATTAGCAAATGCAATTTTAGGGGTTTGTGAAAAGGTTACGACTTAGAAACGTCGTTTCAAATGACGGGCTCGTCATCTCCCCGTCAAAAATAAAAACATAGTGAGCTATCTCCCCATTATACCCCCTTTCTCATGTAGAAATGAAACTTAATAATGGCGTCAATAAATAAGTTAAATCAGTGATTAAAAGTTGTCACGGACGGACACAAATTTTGTCACGGACGGACATTATTCAGTTCTGAGTACAAATGCCAAACTGAATCCTGCCCCTCTTACCATAAATGGCAAAAGATAGACCTGCTGCATCATATAAATAGACTGTATGCTGTACAACTTTGTAAAACAATTTTGACCCTTCTTTGATAAGTTTTTGTTCAATTAATTGTGTAATTAAAGGTTAGTGATATGGATGGATACATGTAGGCATCCAACCGTGTTTTGAGTTTTTCAAAGTTTCATGAAGAAAAAGCCTGCAACTTTTGATAGTGCAAAGCTTAAAATTAAATTTGTGCTAACGTTTCCAATGATACTGTCTGATTTCAATGCTGTTACTTGCTTTTATTTTACATACACTTATTATATGGGGCAATTTTAAACAGTGTCTTTTAACTGATCTCATGCTACCCCTTTTATTTGCAAGCATTATTTCAGCATGTACAGCAGGCTTTCTCAACTAGATTAACTGATGCGCCACAGTTTGGTAACCAACCTGTTGAAGCTCCACTTGGTCAAAATTTTATAAAATTAACCATGGCAAAATTTTCTTTATAACATTAATTTCAAACTATTTTAACATATGTAGGCAGCATAATAACTAATATTACTCTTTTGAGGGCATATGCGCGTGTAGCGTGGAAAAATTGCTGTATTTGTTCATCTGATCGTCATACTTAGGCCTATGAAATCTGGCTATATCATGATATGATTTTTTTTAAAACAAATTTTAACCACTCTCGCGCCACTTAGGATACCTTGATGCGCCACAAGTGGCGCGCGCGCCACCAGTTGAGAATGCCTGATGTACAGGCAGTAAGGTTAACAAGCACAAGCTATACTACAGATTCACCAAAGAAGATCTGCTGAGCGTTCACAAATGCGCAAATAAGCAAATGACTTCATTTGACTTCAAGTAATTTTATAGTGCACCTGGTGAGCATCATAACATGTGCTCACTGCTGTAGCAAACCTAATCATTTGCATAAAGGGCATACCTGTATGGACTAGTTCATTTAATGGTAAGGGGGTGGTATTCAGCTTTGCTTGTGTGCTCAGAACTGAACAGTAGCTAACAGTGTCCGTCCGTGACAAAATTTGTGTCCGTCCGTGACAACTTTTAATTAAAGATTTAACTAATTTATGCCTGCCCTAATTAATTAATACTCCTACATGGGAAAGAATACATATAAGGGAGATACTTCACTATGTTTTTATTTTTTAACTTTGTCCTTGAAATTAGTTAAAAAACTTTTAAACTTTTTTTGTGTCACGGACGGACAGCAAAACATCAAAATGTTAACGCAAGTCTAGCGATATAACTGCCCCAGAACTTTTTTCCCAAATATTTATCTTATTTGATGGAAAAGTGTGTCAGCTATCAACATTACATCACAAAACTCTGAAAATGTTACATTAACATAAAAATATAGCATGATGAATTTGAACTAAAATGTCCGTCCGTGACGCATCTTGTTTTCACCCCTTGGACAATAATGGACTGTTCCGCGAACGTACCGCATTTAAAAAACAATTTAAATGCAGTTTCAGATAGCCTAGATATTGTCCAACATTGTGAGGTACCTATCAATATCAAAATGAGAAATTAATTTTTTCATAACCATGTTAACCTTTAACCGATCAGCCTCTATAACAAAGAACATTTTGTTTTAATGTTTATGTAAATAATGAACTTGTATTATTGCAATATGACCAAGATAATTTTGTTTACTACCTTAGTCTTTGTAAAGAATGAATGCAAAGGCAAAACTTTGATAAAGTCACAACAAGGTGCAATTGCAACACGTCGGGAGGTTCCTTGAAAAGTGGGACAAATGGGTTTTGACCACGCTCTATCAAAATCTTTGTATTTCAAAAGTTTATATTGCATTAATCACAGAGTTTACCCAATTAAGGTCAGGTATATTTTGTGTGATATCACTAAATATGAACTATCCATGTTTCCAACTTTTTTAGTTATAAGCTCGCAAACTTTTGAACCCAGTTTTTTTGGACACGCTGTACATCTTTTTCTGCCGACAGGCTTACGCATTTATCCTTGATGGATTTCGCCTGGTCTTCCACCTCCTTCATTGTATTTCGACTTTCCTTAAGCATAGTGAGAGCAGCTGGATACAAAAACAAAAAAGAAGAATTGGGATTATTATTCTATTTGTAAAATAAGAAATCTTAAAAAAAGTGTCTTATTTCGCCTTATTCGGCTGAGTTTGCCAGAAGATCAATGTTTATGCAAAACAACACAGTCCCATAGCACGATATAAAGTCCGGAATTTGACTTTATCTGCAATGGTGCCTTAATTAATCTCCCTGGTAATGCACTTCTTTATGGAAGTAGGTGGAAGGTGGCTTTTTAATGACTGTAATTAACTCATTGACATGGTACGTTTTGCGACTCCATATATACACAAAGAATTAAGTTAAGCACCCCCTAATATATGTATACATTGGCATATATTCTAAGGTATGTGAGATCAAATAATAATGATTGGTATGACATTAGCAATTATCCATTGATGAAATGCAGATGAGTGCACTCATCTGTGACGCCCATCGCTCGTGTTATCATCCACGTGGTCGTAGGTCGTAGGGTTGAGTCAGTGATCCGATCACGTGGGTCCTACACACGTTATTGACGCAAAGATCGCTAGAGGTCTTCTCAGAACAATGACTGTACGTTAGAAAACATAAACGTCATCCACACTGTCCGTGATGGACCTATAGCTCCATACTTAAATTGAGGTGAAAATATGCCTAAAATTCCCAAAAAATGTCACCTTAAATTATTCAGAATAAAATATTGAAAACGGCATGATTGTTATGTTTTTATGTGACCATAATATCACTTCTCCAGAAAATATAGCAATATCATGGGTATACTACACTGTTTTGACGACAACAAACTTGTAATGTGCGAGGTTGTAAAAAAACGGGGGGGGTGCTTAACTTAATTCTTTGTGTATATTTGGCCACAAAACGGACGGGGAAGGGACTACACAGTATTAGTGATGTGCACCCTTCTCTATCCAAAAATTATCTGCGCATAGAGATTCTCTACACACATGAAGAGGTCCAGCTAATCTAAATATCAATATAGCTTTTCCTGCACCACTGAATCGTACCAACAATGACAGTGTTGTGTTGTGACATAACACTGATCATTGCCTGATCCATTAGATATTGGTCAAAAAATATTTCTGGAGAGAAAACTTTTATTTTACCGTCATGACATTTTACTCCCCCTTATAAGATTAATGTTATCCTAACATTTATTTCACCTCAAAAGTAAAATATGTCACACACACTGCACTCTGAATAAGCTTGCACATATGTACACACATTTGTGAATACTTACTCATTTGTTGACCTACTACACTGAGCCAAAAAAGAAACTTATAAAAAAAAAGAAACTAATAAAATGTTAACAGATCACCAAATAAAATTCTGTGAATGAAAATGTACCACATTTCATTTGGTGATCTGTTAAAATTTTATAAGTTTCTTTTTTTTTATAAGTTTCTTTTTTGGCTCAGTGTAATAATCAGCCCCAACGTTATCCTTGCCCTTGATCGCTACCATCTGAAAAAATGAGAATTGCCAATGCCCCTTGTTTCCGCATCGGAAACAAATGTCTGTTGGTTGAGGTACTCTCTTGGTGCCACCTTGACTGCCTGTTCCAAACTGCTGTCTACCCGACTGATTATATATAGCAGCGAAAAGAATCAGGGTTTGGGTAAGTTTCAGCAGCCCGACGACTTGCGTTTTCATTGCCGACTTGGTGGGTACGGTGCACTGCGTCTTAGCAGAATCCAGCACCTGACTACATGTCGTCGTTAACGCGTCGTCAATATATTCTTTGACACCTCCTATCGCGTTCTTGATAATCTCTGAAATGTTGTCCAACGTTTTCAACTTGAACATCACCAGCCGCGTTCACAGCTTCTTGGTTCTGAACCGACATTATCTAGAAATTAATACCTTATCCAAAAATCCTCGCCTAAAATTTGAAGATAAACCGACTTAACTTTTATTTGACTCAAAAACCAATCCTTTGATTTAAATACTTTGTTCGTTTGCATATCTTCAAATCAGCCTCACTCTTGGCATCTAAATAAGCATGGAATTACAATTATGAGACACGGAATACCAACATCAAAATTGAAAGGCCGCGCCGTCTCTGGCGCTGTGTAACAATTCTACAGGTCACAGCGCGTCACTGGATCTTCAACAATGGAGGGATAATCATCTCTATTGAAATGTCGTGTTGAGCTGATTATGTTGGGCCCCTGCCACTCTATTGTTTGAATCGCCGAAAGCATGGACGGTCATGAATGTACAATGAATAATCATATCAATGAATATACACTACCGCCCGGAACTGCTTACGCAGTGATTATATCCTAGAAAATCCATCTTGTATGAACATACTATTGATTATTTTCACTAGTAACGATGTTGCATGTGTTCAATATATAGTTCTTCTCCATAAATTCATGTTTGTTGCATGTTACGATCATCGCATTTCATACAAAACTCAATAATTCGAGACAAGTCAAAATCTACACAGTAAAATCCCATAGACATTTGCCTCATTAATATTCATGAGCTCATTACCGCTATTATTGCGCTATGGGGAAATTCTGTCTCATCTACACCTTCTCTGAAAAATCCAGTTTTTTTAAATAATTAATTGTTATATTCACAAATACAATATGCTATATAAGGATGCGCAGTCCTTATAAATGCCTAAAACATGGTAATTTTCTGAGGAGGTAATTTAAATTTCCAAGAAAAACCTGACATTTAAAAAGACAATTTTATTATTTTGGTTTAAAAATCAGTGATCCAATACACACCAGAGAACCTCGCAGTTTGTCTGTATTTCGTACGAGGCAGCACAGGGCCCTGGCAGGTTTTAAATCACCGCAACAATGGTTTGCATTCCGTACAATGGATATGTAGGTCAGTCGATATTTTCCCCATCAGTTGTCGGCTATGTTATTGGAACAACATAGCCCAACAGCCCACCATACTATGCAAACCCGAACTTTAACTGCCAGATGTGATTTAATTGGGCGATATCTCTATCTTTCACATTGCAATAGTCAACTCCCATTCATAAAAGTATGCGCTAAAAGGGTGATCGATTCTAGTCTAACAAAGGATTCGAACAAGTCCATTCAAAATAATGTATGTTGGATCACGCGGTAACTAAACTTATATTGTGTGATTAATATTTTCTAGTAGCGTAGGTCAGGCTTGGCTGGTCTCAAAATTCTCTAAACAGGCTTGACAAGCCGTCTCGCTAGGAGGTGTCACTACTTTGAGCATTTTGGTAACTCAAAAATGGGAAGGTTACAATTTAACCAGCCATTTTCAACAACATGAGCTCAAACTTATGGTGTATAAAAATGTATGGTGTGCTTTGTGTACACTTCATGTCCACCAGTCTGATGTATCTATAAGTATAACCCATGTTCTAGGCGCAGTGGCGCACATTTCAATATGACAGAATACCCCTGTATGCAAAATTGTAATTGCTGCTGCAAGTTTTAGTCCCAAGATTTTGCTGGTTCCCAGTTCGCGACAGGTATCATTCTACAACCAAAAATGTAATAAAGTTTTGTCTCGAAGTACCAGCTTTTTTTTGGAAATTCCAGTAACATTGTCAAAACACGAGACATGTTTTAGGTATTAATTACCATTACAGATCCCTGTCATGATAATTATAAGTGTTTACATTTCGTAAAATAATGTAAAAATGATGATTTGTCGGTGATGATTTTCGCAAGCAAGGATATCCCATAGCGCTATAACAGCGATAATGAGCTCATGAATATTAATGAGGCGAGAATTGCATGGTATTTCCCCATAGAGAAAATAGCGACCTCAGAAAGATATTTATTTTGACAAATGTGTAGGCTACAAGGTCAAGGAAAGATGAATTTATGAATAAGAAGATATCCAGGCACCTATATAAATAGGATTTGACCTTGATATGGGTAAAATTAGAATACTGTTTGGGGAATAAGTTCTCTCGATGGTGTTCGTAAGCAGTTCCGGGCGGTAGTGTACGTCATTTGTGAAGTCGAAAATGAAAAGTACCAGACCTTAGTGGACACGAACGGCCGTAATCTTTGAATCTCAGTTGATTTCAATGTTGTGTCGGAGTGTTTTACCTAATTTCATACTGACACGACCCGAGTGATAATCAAACGGTCCCCGAACGATGCCCTGGCGCTGTTGAAGTCAGAAATATCATCGTTCCCTTCAGTCAGAGCGTTCCCACATCGAATTTCACCTAGAATATTCGTCACAAGAACCTATGTCCGCCATCGTCTGAATATCGAAAAGGCTCTCTGGAGAGTCAAGGGGACACCATTTTTTTTCTACGCATGCGTCCGATCGCTTTGGATTTGTCCACTAAAATTGTGGACAAATGACTAAAATTGTGGACAAATGCCTAATGAGTATGTGCTGCATGGCAAGTGACACAGCCAACAATGCATTGTTTGATGATAACATCCAGAAGTGGTTTGATGTGATAATAATGCCGCCGTGAGGATCGAGCCGTGTAGCGAGGGGCCACGCCGAACTATGATCGAGAGTGACCAATAACGCCGCAATGCGGACCACTGGCGCGCGGCGGGCCGGCACATCCAACATGCGCGAATCAGTGGCGTAGCCAGCTTTAAACAGGGCCATAGGGAAGGGGGGGGGAGGGGGTGGACTTGATAAGTAATAAGTCAGAGTCAGAGTTGTACCGACGAAAGGCATGATGTACAGTCAATAAAACTATACGGTAGTGCCCACATGTTGTGGCGAATATAGGCCCTACACTTACTTGCAACAGAGTGACGGTGGAATCCGGGGGCCGACTATACGACCGTAACAGAGCGACAGTAGAATCCAGTGTTTAGTTTTTTTAAAGTTTAGTGTATTGTTAATATAGTCCCAGTTCTGAGCACTTCTCTAGCCCGCCCGGCCTGTGGGCCTAAATGAGACGCTGTGCACTTTGCGCCGTGCACTTTGCGCCGTGCATATGCTATAACCATCTAATGATTGGAAGCATAGCAGCATAAAGTATTATGAGAAAATGTGTACCGTACATACAGGGTGTCTCAAAATAAATTACAACGCACCATTAGACGATCATAACTTCCTAATTAAGTATCTGAATTTTACAATTCAATGGGTAAAAATGAGGCCAAATTAGTTTTCTACAATTGGAAGAAAACAGCGTTTAATTTTGTTAAGTAATTATGGAGATATATGTGATTATGTAAGAGTAGTCACGTAACACTTCCATCCAAGTTTGCATATTTTAACAGATTTTCACTTGCGCGGCTGGTTACTTACTCATTAATGGTCAATTAGCCAGCACTGTTTAATACTATGATAAAAAGGTTCAATTTGTGATCTAAGAATACTGAATAATCAATCATAACACTCATAACATCCAGAAAACCAAAAACAATGCAATTAATTGTAAGGAGAGAGATATAACCATACTCTTTTAATGTAAACAAAACATTTATTTTGTTTTCAATTGCAATACTATTAATTTGACCATCATGCGCAAAATCGGCGATAATGTTATAATATTCATGATTTCAGCCTTCAAGTTGCAAATGTGAAGACTAGAAACTTGATAAGTTATATGCGCGATGTTATTAGATCTTGAACTTGGTTTAATAACGACAATGTTCATATTTACTATATACTATAATTTTGTTTCCAATTGTTATAAAAAGATTGAACTTATCCTACAAATTTTACTGTTCTTAAATATAAAATGTAATGAAAATAATCTAGACAACTTTTATTTTATATTTTGGTCTCATCTGGCATATTATTTGGTGTAAAATAAACTCTAGAACCATAAAACACGTTAATCCATGTCATTTTGTAGAGAAGTATTGATTTCATGTATGTCCTGTCTGAATCACTCAATATGAACAAACTTGGATGGAAGTGTTCCCAGACTAATGTTACGTAATTGCTCATTTCTCTGAAATTACTGAACCGAATCACATCCGGTTTTCTTTAAAGTATAGCAAACTATTTCGCCTTTATTTTGCTGTTTAATTTGTTCTATTCTGACACTTATTCAGAAAGTTACAATCCTCTAAAGGTGCGTTGTAATTTTTTCTGAGACACCCTATATCTCCTAAGATTCTGGAGATTCAGAGTCTACCATCGGACCGGGCTTTCAGTTGACCTACGCATAGGAGCATCGTCGAAGCGAGAATGTCCCCCGTAACCTTTTTCAAGATATTTGGCACTGAAAGGGAATCCACTTTTCTCATACGTGCCCGTAATTACCCTTCAGAGGTACAAGACTTGATCACGTCTATCAATAGTTGTCTGATTGCCTTTCCACATATATTTCGACATGAATATTGCGTCTCCCAATTCGTTTATTAAAGCTAGCTAAATTTGGTACAAGAACTAACTTTCTTGAAATGAAGTTGTACCAAAGATTTTCTAGAAATTCATCGGTTGTACAGATTTAAAAAAAAAAATGGTAATCATGGTAGATTTAACATTGGTAACGGTCTCATTTCTCATGTTGTACGATTGGCTATGGCCTGTTTTGGAAATGTGTTTGCTTTGTGTATTCAAATAACTTACAGTTGTATATTAGCCTAGCTATAACAAGCTATAAAAATGACATCTCTGAATGTGTTTTAAACAAAGTGTGCAAAGGAGAAATTGATGGGCACACTGGCAATGGTTTTACAACAAGTGTTGCTATCATTATCAAACTGAACTCAACTTCAATCACTTATTTATCGAGCAATTAATTTGTTTAGATTATAGAGTTAAATAAATCCAGAGATAAATGATAGATAGAAAAATAGATTAAAAAAAGAATAGAAAAAAACTATAAAAGCATTGGGCGGCCTTTATAAATTATTAAAATTGACATAAAAATGATGTTACATACATCCACAATGACAATTTGTTTGGGAAAATCCAAACTAATTGCTTTTGCAGCCTGCACTGGCTGGACGATCCGTTCCCTAAATTCGCGGGCTTTTATGGGTTAATTTCCCGGCAACAATAGAATGGCTATTTCTTTATCTGAGATCCCTCCCTATGCTCCCAGGACCTGTATTGCCGACTCCATATTTTGATCACACTTCTCCGTGGCATTTACGAGGAGGTAACTGATTTCTCGCTCCTGAACAACAATCAAGTTTAAAAATTAAAAAAATTAAAAAATAGAAAACAACAATGAATACACGGAGATTTGAACCCGTGATTGCCGATTGCAAACCATATGGCCAACGTATGCACGCCACCGAGATAGACGAGTGTAATTGTGTCAGTTTTATTATTTAACCATTGATTCTTTTATTTATAACGAACGGATTTTTATCGTGCCATTTGACATTTTAAACCATATTTATATGTTACTCTCGCACAAAATGTGTTTGTAATGTGATTATACTCAAAATTTTATACTTAAAATGGTAAAAACGTTGACATTTCGAACACAATAAATGGCATCTTGTACATGTATACTGTTTATACGGTCGACTGAACGTTGTGTGACATGTTGAATTGCATTATTCATGTTATGATCTGTTTATGTATGCTTTTGTTATACTTCTCATCGCTCATCGCCAACTCTGTACACGAAGCTTCATGCACTGTCCCAACGCTGTCGTTAGAGAACAATAGAAAAGTCCCCTCGACTCTCCGAGGCGACCTTTAACTGGGTTCGCGGGGTTAATCATATTAATGAGCAAAATGCAAATGAGCTAACAACAGCGCATGAAGCTTCCAGAAGAGGTCCAGCTAATCTTAATATCAATATAGCTTTTCCTGCACCACTGAATCCTACCAACAATGACAGTGTTGTGTTGTGACATAATACTGATCATTGCCTGATCCATTAGAAGATCATAATAAGGTTTGTTCCCATTGGTCAAAAGTATTTCTAGATAAATATCGTCAGCCTGCTTCGATAATTGCCTAACTCACTTTTCAGCAAAATTGAGTTTTTTGCATAAATCATGACTTCATTACATTATGCAAATGATGTTATAATACCTAAGTCATTGACCAATCAAAAGTGTTGATAAATGAAGAGTTTTGTTGCAAAAGGACCACCAGACCACTCCAACATGTTACTCATTTTGCATTATTGAATTTGCATTGACAAATCCATGGAATTAATCAAATTATTGTATGGCTGTGTTCATCTGTTTCTATATGACTTGGATTAGTGCATCCATGCGCGCCAATTGAGGCATCAACAATACAATCAACATTCCACATAATGTATAGCCATCCATTCAATAATGCAAAATGAGTAACAGGTACACAGGTAGCAGGTTTCATACTTTTGTTGTTTTCTAAAAACTAGAAAAAATGAGTTAGGCAATTATCGAAGCAGGCTGACGATATGGGTCTCATGTTAAGAAATGGGAACCTTTCTTAAAATAATATATATTTCTTTTTGATGATAAGGTGATTTACTACAATTTATTTTGTAATGTCATCTAGTGGCTGAGTTATAACTGTGTCAACTTGTAAATTTATGTAAAATGTAAATTTAAGTTTGTACTCATGTTTGTATTGTGTGATTTTTATGAAAGAAAAAAAGACCCTCACGGGCTTTGAAAATGAAAACGTTGACATTTTTTTAACATTTTGTGAAATGTTTGAATGTCACCTACAAAAAAAAAAGTATTTCTGGAGAGAAAACTTTTATTTTACTCCAAAACCAATCCTTTGATTTCAATACTTTGTTCGTTTGCTTTCGTGGTGAGTTTTCTCACCAGCTCTTCCCTCTTTGCATTGTCTTCAATTTCTACTTGTAGAGTTTTGACGACCAACAATGACAGTGTTGTGTTGTGACATAACACTGATCATTGCCTGATCCATTAAAAGATCTTTTCAAAAGTCACATTTTCAATACACTACGCAGGAAGAAAAGACCACATGTTACCTGTCCATAATCAAATAGCCCGCTCACTCAGGCACAGCCCAACGCATCCCCGCTGTGTGATCAGTATCCATTTCATTCCCGGCCATTTACAGTGTCACGCACAGCATTTTCTCGCGGCTTGCGTGCGTTGAAAATGTGACTTTTGAAAAGTGACCAATTTTCTTTAAATGGTGCTAATCATGGTTTATTTTTGTTGTTAGGGGGGAAATTTGGTATAAAATGATGCCTAAAAGATTCATCTAAATGCCTATCTAGCCTGTTTGGTCAAAACAAAAATGCAATGTTACTCAAAATGACATAAACAAAGTGTATACTTTTGTTGAACCCTTTATATGTGATGCGTGTAATGAAATAAACACTTCAAAAGAAGTAAGTTCCCCTTTAGGGTTTCCCATATATTTTCAAAAATATACATTGGGTTGAAATGGGTTTTCTGTCAAATTGTTATGAGGTTCATACCAATACTTGACCAAAATTTCAAATCAACAGGTTCTGTCATCATGCTTGAGTGAGCTTGCATTGAATGACAGAATGTCCCATTTCAAAAGTTGTTAAAATAATGTGTATCCACCACGTTGGTGTATCAATTGACGACATCAATTTCTCATAGTGTTGATGAGGCGCGCTACTCGATATGGAAGTCCAACTCTGCTTGTTGTACCAGAATTTTAGCAACTTTTGAAATGGGACATTCCGTCATTCAATACGTGCTCACTCGAGCATGACAGAACCTGTTGATTTGAGATTTTGGTCAAGTATTGGTATGAAGCCCATAATCATTTGACTGAAAACCCCATTTCATTCCAATGTATTGTTTTGGAAATATAAGGGCACCCCTACACTTATCAAACTGTATTATACATTTCACGGACATGCTAATGAGCTAATTCATGAAGGGCGCCGCTCATTAAATGACGTCACTCGCATCATCGGGTTTTCCCATGGATTGAAATCCGTTGATTGAAATTCTAGGTCGAGTAAAATGATGTGCTTATTTGTTGTCTGTGAGCTTTTGTGAATTTTTTCCCGTATTGGAGTATTTTTTTATTGAAAATAGACAGTTCAAATTAAACGTTGGTTCCAAGTTCAACAGACAGCACATGTATTTAAGGTGACAGCAACTACAATATGCAGGCAACATTTGAGAACAAATGATGCCCGGCTTTGCAAGGGAGTGTACGGGGAATAGTACGGGTGAACATGACAAACCAAAACAGACTAGTAAATAATCACCTCCGTGGCGCAATTGGTTAGCGCGTTCGGCTGTTAACTGAAAGGTTGGTGGTTCGAGTCCAGCCGGGGAGCGTTGTTTCTTTTTGCATTTAATGCAGATCGACAAATCACAGTAGAAATATAATATTGCCAAAATCACAGACCACTTACACAAAAATCGCATCTGCGCGTGCTCCTGTCGTGATCGAAATCCAACACACAAGCAATGGGCGAGTTTTATAAGTGCCCTAAAGGGGAACTTACTTCTTTTGAAGTGTTTAGATTATATTGAACATTTCTTTTATTATTGTAAAAAAATAAAGAGTGTATGGACTGACGTCAACAATATTTATTGCAACAACACAATAGTTTAATTAAAGTATCAGTTACAGATGTATTATTTGGTTATAATATAGAAGATGAAGACACAAACAATTCTATAAATAAAATAATAAGTGTTGGTAAATTAGTTATCAGTAAGTTCAGTTACCGGAACCACCCACATTTAATTAGCTTATTATTGTCCGAGCTGCAAATCGGAGATTAATTAAACGTAGATGTAAAAAATGTAATTGTTTAAAATATGTACTTGCATATCAAAGATATTTGTATGAATGCACATGTATATTGGTTCAAATTCAATATTATAAACATGATTTGATGTAAACCTATATTAAAATTAAATATGAGTTTACAAAATTATATACAAATAACTGGATACATGATGTATATATTTATTGAACAATTATGGTTTTTGTAATAATATGAATATTGTGTGAAAACATGAAAATATTGTAATATGAATAGTATGTGTATGTATGAAAATAATAATTATGTACATGTATGTGAAGTGAACATGTAATATGAAAATATTGTAATACGTGAAAATATTGAACATGTTATATGAATATTATGTGAAAATGCTGTGAAAATGTATGAAAATAATAATTATGTAATTGAAGTGATAAATAAATAAACACAAAAGATAAATAAAAAAGTTATTGCAAGCAATAATGTCTTTTCCCATCTCATTCGTTTCAATTTTGACAGTCTATATGGCGGCGGTGTCTTTTAAATCCGTCGTTTCTTTTCATATGTATATATGAAGAGGTTTTTTGCAAAAGGGCCTGCATCCACTTTGGTTCTTATTGAGAAAAAGTCAAACTGTTTCTAAATATTCAAGTTGAGCAATTGAAAAACTGAATGAATTATGAAAGAGGTACACTACATACTAATTTAAATTGAAATAAATTTCAACTGTGCTAGTTTTCAATTTTTTTTAAAATCATGTTTACATTTTTTGAAAATTTGGATGTAGGCCCTTTTGCAACAAAACTCCATCTGTTTGTACATAGAGAAAAAATACCACACAAAAAAATCATTTATTTTAAACATTTAAAAAAAATATAGAAATGTATAGGTCACAATCATGTTTCAAGGAAATAAAAGTCTTTTTTTTCTCAAAAAGACCTACATCTCATTGTAAACAGCCATTGAAGTTGTTGTTTTGTTGCAAAAGGGCCTGTATCCCGATTTAATTCTGGATACAGGCCCTTTTATTTTGCAACAAAACAACAATTTCAATGGCTGTTTACAATGAGATGTAGGTCTTTTTGAAAAAAATGACTTTGTTTCCTTGAAACATATGATTTTTCCCTATACATTTCTGTATCAAACTCATTTTTGAAAAAAAATGCACCATAGCCCTTTTGCAACAAAAGTCTTCAAATCTTGGAAGTATTTGACATTAAGGTTATTATAGGAATTATGGCTAATTTCTTATTTGATAGTTTAATAGAGCTTGCTGAGCTCTGGACACAATAATCTGACATTTGAGATTGATCAGAGGTACGGCTTTCTAGATATGACAATTTTATTGTCAAAAATGAAGTGAAATTGAAGCGTCCATTTCTTTCGTTTCTTATTGTTTTTGACCACCTACCTGGCCAACATAAACAACTAGAACTGTGCGCATTAGCCCAGTTGACAGTCATCACAATACGTAACTGACCAGGTAATAAACATGCTGATAACTCTAAAAGTATAACTCCTACATAAACATATTTAATTATAAAGTTGTTGAAAAATTTCTCTTCTTGAATTTGAGATATTACACACTAAGAATGCTTGATTAATGAGGAAGTTACGATCCCAACCGTTTGGGCAAGTCTGATTTTCATTTTAACATTTTCTTTTCAACACGGGGAGAGCATGACAGGTAAAGCGTGTGTGTCGTATTGATCAACCGTAACAATGCCACCGGCCGACTATCCAACAACCAGGCGATCGACGGGTGAATTGGCACTACCACTACCAGTAATCAATAATTTGCCGGTCCGAGTCCCCGTGTTGAAAATGAAAATATGAAAATGAAAAAACAAACTTGACAGTACGGTACATTTGGGATTGTAACTTCCTTAATAATCGGCCATTCTTAGCGTGTAATATCTCAAATTCAAGAAGAGAAATTTCTCAACATGTTTATAATTTAATATGTTTATGAATTTACTTTGTTTATATAGGAGTTATCAGCACATTTATTATCTGGTCAGTTACTTATTGTGATGACTGTAGATGTGATTGGCATCCAAGAACACAGAATTGTACACAATGACAGCAGTGATATATGAAAACCTTGCTGTTGGATATCAGCTTGTATCCCTATCTGCATGGAGAAATACTGTTGGTGGGGGATTTGGTGTTCTACTCAGTCCATTTGCTAGAAGAGTATTAGTGTCTGTATCTTGCATATCTTCTAGAATTTTGCAAATAACTCTCAATGGTAATCCTCAGTGTACAATCATAGTGACGTATGCCCCAACAAATGTTGCAGATTCAGAGGTGGTGACTGATTACTACAATTCCTTGAGTGTACCAAAAAAGTGCCAGCACACAATCATCTGACGGTGCTAGAACAACCTTGTTATAAAACTAACACTACCTTCCAAAAGAAGATGGACATGTGTACTTCTGAGTGGTTATATAGAGTGCAACTGGATTATATCCTGGTCAGGAAGAAATGGAAAAATAGTGTAGGGTCAGACCACTGAATCATCACAGCTAAAATAAATCTCGGCCTTAGAGCAAATGGTAAATCCCCTCCAAAGAAGATTAAGTACAAGGGTCATTCAATAAGTTCTACCTTTGATATTATATAAGCAAGTCATGAAATATTCAACAATTAAAGCTTTGAATCTCAGCCACAAAATCATAGCAGATTGGTCTGAATACTCATTGTACTTTTCTGGATATGTAGTCAAAACCAAACTTCCATTTAGTGCGACAGAAACGGGTAAAAAAACAGCCCAATGTCTCCTAAGTGCTATTCATTTGGCCAATCATGAGAGACAAAATGTACCAGTCGGTCAATTGCAATTGCTTTAAGTTACAGACTTTAAACAATACAAGTGGCTGGATTCTTGGCGGAAAATGCCCTCTAATTAGCCAGAACCAGACCAGGACAGCCATTTATGTTAACCCTACCCTAGAAAACCGCCGCAAAACTTTTTAAACGTTGCAAGCTAGTATGATGTATTTAATCCCCACTTTGTGTGAAAAAATGAAGTCGATTACATTTTCCGTTTGCCTTTGGTGAACCTTTTGACCAGTGCACCCATTTCACACGTTTGTCCATGAGATACCCAAAATATGCATCATCTCGCAAAATGTCTCTCATTCAAATTTGGAAACTTGAGTTCATTTGTGATGTTATTAAAGTTTGATGCATCCTTTCTTGTTTACATGTGAGTTAGCATAATCAATTGTAATCATACCCATGCTATGAAAGCGTATGTTCTAAATTTTAATAAAAAACTGACATTTTCCATTTTTTGTTGGCGGGATATTCAAATATGAAAATGCCATGTGTGCCATTTCAAATGAAAATCACTGTGCTTGTGAACAAACGGGTAAATTTGGTTGTGCAGCAAAGAGGGTCACCAAAGACAAACGAAAAATGCAATCGACTTCATTTTTTCACACAAAGTTAGGATTAAATACATCATTCTTGCAACGTTTGAAAAGTTTTAAAATTCATTTTAGTTCTGAAAACAAAATGGCTTCTTTCCACTATTGCAGTCTTTTTGACTCGCCCTGTATGTCAAGTCTCTCAAAGATATATGTTTCTATCACTGACAACCTGATTAACTATTCTAAATGTTGCATATAAGGAAAACTGATAAAGTTACTTGATAAAGTTGATTTGTAACAACGAACATTTGACTGAATATCAGTATTCCAGTATGCTAAAGGCGTGTCAATACATTCGTGTTGATATTATACTCTTTGCAAGCTACAAAGGTTAATATTGCCTACAATCTTATTAATACATGATAGTATAGCATTATATTCAGAAATCGCCCATTTTCTATTTTCTATATTTGGGGTAATTTTCCGTGTCTGTTGTCCAAAATCTCTCTCTGACTATGGTTGCATCACAGGGGCGTAACAGAGGTTGATTGTCAGGGGGGGCACAGCCCAAAAAAATCCTGGTTAGAATAATTCCGTCCCGGAATTTTTCGTAAAAGGTTGCCCCAAATTTTTTCCCAGTCAGTCACCTCTTGAATTTCACGTAAGTCGGGGGGGGGGGGGGGGGGGGGGGGGGGGGGGGGGGGGGGGGTTGGGGGGGTAGGGTCAAAAAATTTCGCAAAAAATTTGTACTGCGAAATTTTAGTTTTTCCTTCTTTTCCTTTCTTCTTTTCTTTATTTCCCTTTTTTCTCCTTTTCCTTTTTCTTTTTCCTCCCTTTTTCCTTTTTCTCTCTCTTTTTTTCACTTTTCCCCTTCTTTTCTTCTTTTCCCTTCCCCCCATTTTTCCTGGTGGGTAGGTTTGAATTTCCTGCTGAGCACCTTCAGGGGGGCCCCTGCCCCCCCGGCTGTTACGCCACTGTTGCATCATGACAAAAGTGAAATAGGTATCAATTAGCATTTACTATAAATGTGTAGCTATTATTCAGAGCTATAATCGTGACAAATGTCATGAGGCTGACATTCATATTAGCGATGTTACGGGTGAGGAGGTAGAACTTATTGAATGACCCTCATACAAGTGGAGCAAGCTTGCAATAGATCCCGACCTGCAGGAAAAGTACACGGTGGAGGTGAAAATCAGATTTACTGCGTTATGTGATGCTGACAATGATATGGACCAAACCACAAAGTACAGCTACTCAAGCCAATAAGGAGACAGCTGCTGAATTGCTACTACATGTCCAAAAGAAACATCAGAAGGCTTTCTGCTATGATGTGAATGTTGAGAAAGCTAGGCATCAGTTTAAGAAAGCGAATAGCCGACATATTACTGTGAACACCAATGATACCTGTGAGACATTTGAGGAAGGCAAAAAGGCTCTCGATGAAGCTGCAAACAAGCGATACCTAGAAGTGAAACTCAATGAAAGGGGGGGGGGGGGGGGGGAGCTAACAAACAACGGCAGCACAAAATGGCTTTGGGCATCATTAATGAGATCAGTGGTGCATGTGGGAAGAAGTCAAAAAGTAGTAGACTAAAGGGAGCCACTAAGAGGAAAGATTGCAAAGTTGGCACGACCATTTTCAACAGCTAGCTTCTTGGTAATCCTCCGGTAATAACTGATGAAGATGAGGAAATACCAAAAGGTTTTTGATCAACTACCAATTCAAACTGATCCTTTTGATGCTGAGGAATACCAGAAAGCTAAAGACTTTAAAAGCCGTGCATTTGACTCAATATCGCATCACGTGCTTATTAAAAAGCTCAACAAATCTTATGGTATTTGCGGTTCTCTTTTACAATGGATAACATCTTTCCTCACTGGTCGTCATCAACGTGTTCCGTTTCGCGGTGCAAGTTCTGACTGGACCGGTGTACTCTCCGGAGTTCCTCAGGGCTCCATTCTGGGTCCTCTTTTGTTCAATATTTATACAAACGATCTCCATCTGCATCTCAAATCTTCTATGTATACCTATGCTGATGACACGTTCATATTTAGGGAAATAAAATCTGTACATGATATTTCTGTTTTACAATCCGATTTAGACATATTAAACTGGTGGTCCAACAATAACGCTCTTCAATTGAATCCAACAAAATGTCAAGTTATTTGTATCACCCGGCGCAGACTTAAACCAGTTCCATCTTACAGTGTTAATGGTACTAATCTTGATACAACAGCCAGACAGCCTTCGGCTGCTTGGCGTGACAGTTTCCAGCGATCTTTCCTGGAACTGCCATGTTAACAACATTGTCAAAAAGTGTAATAAACTGTTAGGTTTCATCAGAGTTGTCGCAGGTAGCAAAAACCCTCATATTCTTCTCAAACTGTATCAGTCTCTCATTTTACCGATTCTTGACTTTTGCTCACCTGTTTGGAATGTGTATAAAAAATGTAATATTGTCAAACTTGAACAAATCCAGCATCGGGCATCAAGGATGATTCTTTGTCAACGTAGGGGGGAGCAATCATATGAAAACAGACTCAAAACTTTGGATCTCACAACCTTGAAAACCAGAAGGACTTACCTTTCCGTTTCATTTGCGTGTTCTTGTTTGACTAATGCCAGTGTATTTCTTTTTTGCAGGTGGCGGATAAATCCTAGATACAATGAGCTAGCATTTAAACAATACATTACTCCTAAGACTGACGCCTACAAATTTTGCCTCTTGGTTAATTTCCCAATTCTATGGTCTTCTATTCCATCATCAATTAGAGACTCTCTCACCACATCTAGCAAACCAGTTTTTAAAACCAATCTTAAACATCGCTATAAGGAAAATGATGTATAGCGTGTTGCCTTTATTGTAATTTTTATTTTTTGTCTATTTATATTTATACCTATGTATGTTTTATTTTCTGGTGTTTGTAGAGCTCTGCTGAGTTGGGAACACTGCACCTTGTGGTGATAGTACTCTTTTGTGCTTTCAGTGCTCCCTGGCTGCTCAGCAGACCTCATTTATTGTGTTGTTTATATTTTGATGTTATTAGCCAGTTGAATAAATAAAATTTAAAAATTTAAAAAAAAAGAAGGGAAAAGTGTTGGCGAAGATGGAGTTCCTCCTGAAGTATTGAAACGGTGTGATATTGATCAGATAATTCTTGACTTCTACAATGAGGGAGGCTCTCCTCAAAAACAAGAAACAAGAGCAGTGGTCTGTTTTAAATCTGGCAACCTTAGCAACACTGCAAACGACAGAGGCATCAGTTCGAGTTCCATAGTTGCAAAAACATATAATCGTATGTTGCTTAACAGGATAAGACCACATATAAATATCAAACTGAGCCCAAACCAATGTGGCTTTAGAGAAAACAGATTCACAGTGAGCCATCAGATTCTTGCACTCCGCAGAATAATTGAAGGGATACATGACAAAAACCTCCCAGCAATAATGACATTCATAGATTGATTGTCAAAAATGCCACTCTTACCAGGGAAAGTATCATGCCAAGGGCATATATTTTGCATGTAAATCCAATACAAAAGTTCAGAAAATATGACGTCATGACCATTGCTTCGGAACAAAATGGCGCGGTACCCCCTAGTTACGGAAACACCCATAAGCTATGCGTACACACAGGGGCGTACCACGGCATGTGAGCCAGGGGGCAGAAGTATGTCGTCCCGACAGTAAATTTTCGTAAAAGGTTGCCCCAAATTTTTTCCCAGTCAGTCACCTCGTGAATTTCACGTAAGTGGGGGGGAGGGGGGGGGGGGGGGGTAGTGTCAAAAAAAATTGCACGGTCACAAAATTTCGCACGGTCGCAAAATTTCGCAGTCCAAAAACAAAATACAGTCAACAAATAATGCCTAATCCTTAGTCTTTTCGGCCTAGGTATTCTTTTTTTCCCTTATGAGATTTAGCGTCCCGGTATTACGATTTTAGCGTCCCGCCAGGAGCCAGGGGGGCAAGTTGCCCCCCCGGTCGGTACGCCACTGCGTACACAGTGCCATCAACAGTGTTGGTCCAGCCTGGTTAAATGTGCACCGTTCCGCAAGCGAAGTGCCAACCCCTGATGTAACTGGCCTGATGACACTCCTAAACGAATGCAAACTTAAACGACTAATTCCTGTCGTATATATAATTCTATCCGTACTATACTCACGTATTTCAATTTTTCTACCTATTTCAATTTGTACCTCGCGACAAATTTGTACCCCTTGTGAAGAATACGTACATCGCGGAGAATAAGTAACTCGTAGCATTTGTACCTCTTAACCTCCAAAGCGCACATATCTGGAAATTTGCACATGTTAACTAAATCGTACCCATCGCTTTTTCTAAACTACCTTTTACATTTCTACACTACTTTTCACATTTTTGAGCACTATACCTTTTACATTACTACATTTTTGTGCACTATACCTTTTACATTACTACATTTTTGTGCACTATACCTTTTACATTTCTACACTACCTTTCACATTTTCCTTTTATATTTGATACACTACCTTTCACATTTTCTACCTTTTACATTTCTACTCTACCTTTTACATTTTTTACATACTACCTGTCACATTTTTGTGCACTACCTTTTACATTTCTACACTACCTTTCACATTTTCCTTTTATATTTGATACACTACCTTTCACATTTTCTACCTTTTACATTTCTACCCTACCTTTTACATTTTTTACATACTACCTTTCACATTTTTGTGCACTATACCTTTTACATTTCTACACTACCTTTTACATTTTCTACCTTTTACATTTCTACACTACCTTTTACATTTTTTACATACTACCTTTCACATTTTTGTGCACTATACCTTTTACATTTCTACACTACCTTTTACATTTTCTACCTTTTACATTTCTACACTACCTTTTACATTTTCTACCTTTTACATTTCTACACTACCTTTTACATTTTCTACCTTTTACATTTCTACACTACCTTTTACATTTTTGTGCACTATACCTTTTACATTTCTACACTACCTTTCACATTTTCTAC